>OY744602.1:80226714-80519214 GCA_963556255.1 Allolobophora icterica | reverse complement strand
GCCTGTGATTATGAGTGGCGCTATATAAATTATCGATTACAATTACAATTCACTCACCACACGCGATGTAGTTGACCATACGCTGGCGCGATGTATTTGACCCAACGCTGGCACGATGTAGTTGACCATACGCTGGCGCGATGTAAGTTGACACTGGCGCAGTGCAGTCGAGCATAAGCTGGGGCAATGTAGTTGACCATACGCTGGCGCAATCATAGTCGACCATGATAAGCTGGCACAGTGTAGTTGGCCATAAGGTGGCGTGATGTAGTTGACCATAAGCTGGCGTATTGTAGTTGATTCAGCTGACTTCATGTAGTTTTTCAAACGTTGAGGTTATGCATGTTGACCAGATGTTGAGGACATCATTCTGTGGCAAATTCGCCTTCATTCTTCTTATTCAAAAATATCCAGAACCAACCTTCTTTCGTCTTCAGACGTTTTTCAACTGCGCAGAATGGTTTCTATCAACACCTCTGTGGAATCTACACGAATTATACACAATGACGTAATAATGCACTTCAATTATCTACATAAGACTGACTTCTGTGGTCCAAAGTATATGACGTAATATTAGCTAGCCTTCCTTAGAGTAATCTACATTCTTCCGTTACCTGGTCGACATTAATGGGACTATTATGTCTATGAAAATGACGTCATAAACTCATAATGCCGGTTGCCATGGCTTTCGACTGTATGTGTGTTTGTCCCTTTTTCGGTCGTCTTTTGACCGTCTATCTCACTGTATGCGACTGACAGAAGACCTTCTAAATTTTACTATGATTAGGAGACAAATAGACACTTTACGTGGAACGGTCCTGAATGGTACTTTTAAGCGCGCTATATAAATTTTTAACAAAGCAAAATTATGAACAGATGCAGTAAAAAAAGAGAGCGCATGCCATAAAATTTTCTTACTGTTGCGTAATACTTCACTATCTTATTTATTTTAGTAATCACTTCTTACGTGCATCAAATTAAGCTACAATTTCATGTTTTGTCATACTTCCTTCCTTACTGACCGATTATTTTCGGTCGTTGAAATAACGATGATAAGATTTCTGTCTTACATTACGAAGAATTTCTTTTTCACTTCGATGATCGACTGCCGCTCAGTTCAGGAACTGTTGGTCATCATTTTCTTCGTCATATTTGTCGTATTTCGTCGTCTTTATCATCGTTTTCAATGATTAAATGTCAAAGTTCTTCGACGTCTTTCATCTACAGCGCTTCTGATGGAAATGAATCTGATGGGACAATAGAGGAAAATTACGTCATTCTAGCGATGATGTCATATTTGGGGACAAACGACTTCTATAAAAAAAGACAAACGCAACGGGTGAATTAAGTATACACTTAAGTGACAACTTCAATATCGCTACGGTACTTTACTGATATCTAAACCGCGTATTCCAGGTTACAGTGTAGGTCTTGCATCAAATTACATTGTAAATATGGAGTACACAGTAGTTAAATTAGTTCGTCACACTGAAAAACACGAATCGTAAACTGCTGCTTATCTCCGTTCATTACATTTGTTAAAACTGAGTTCCGTTTTGAGCTGCACGCCTGTTAGGAAGCGGTGTACTTTGACCGAATCAACTCAGGCTCGATGTTCTTAGATAATATCGACTCAATATAGTGGCGCTACAAAAATTCTGGGGTTAGCTTAAACGGGCGAACATCAATCCCATAAGACTCTATGTTTAAAATTTTCTATTTTTGATCTATCTCCCTTGATCTATCTCCTTGAGAATCAAAATCTACTTTGCTGACATCTAAAGTTGATTTTCTCCCTTACCTTGTGTTTCTCTTTTATACATAGGCCTACCAAAAGCACGGCTAAGCGTAGCCGGGTCCACAATGTGACACCACACTGTTCTGCAATATCCCTTCTCCCATCTAATCTAACCTAATATATAAATTTCTATGGGGTTGTTATCATAATTCATGAGGTATTATAACGAAAGCTGTGTCTCTTCTAATCAAAATCGCATTCCAATACCAGAAAATCAGCTGTGAGAGAGGCAGCCTATGGTGACAGGGGCGTCTACTCCATAGAAACCTTGGATCAAATGCTCCATCCAAAAAATAGCTGAGGGGGAGATCTGTCAGTGTAGACGCCCCTGTATGGTGATAAGCCATTTGAAAAAAGTAAGTCATAGGTTGAGACTGAAATGAATTAGAGACTAGGCCTATAGCAAAACGAGCAGTTGCGGAATAGTTTTCCAAAATTAGGAATACGTGTATCAGCTGAAGAAGCGTGTTCAACCAAGTTTGGAATCGGTTAAGACCAACTTGTTTGGTTAGGTCCGCATTGTAACGTCCGGTGTACAGCTTTTACCTAACTTACATGAGATGCTTACAGGGGCGTCTATCCCCCTAAGTCATTGTAGCAACTTCCTCTTCCCCTCTTCTTCCCCCTCCCTTCGTTCCCCCCTAAAATGGTGGCACACTGACAGATCTTCCCCTCCCCCCTTATTTCTAGGATGGAGCATTTGCTCCAAGGTTTCTATGGTGTAGACGCCCCTGGATGCTTGATACTAGAAACATTACGAGAGACCTCTCAGTGACGTTCCAGAATCTTTGGGGAGGTTTTGGAAGGCTTTCAGACAAGGTGAGAATTGTTGAGGGGCCTTTGGGGAGGTTTTGGAAGGCTTTCAGACAGGGTGAGAATTGATGAGGGGTTCAATACCTCTCAATGGCGTTCCAGAGCATAGCCCTCATCCATCATCTAGGGTTTATAGGCTTACAGCCATTGCTGCGTATAAGCTCAGAGGCTCAGCTGCCGCTTGACACAGTCATGACCTTGTATACATGGGCGGCGATCTAGGGGGGTCGAGGGGGACATGACCCCACCTTTAAGAGTGGGGGGTGGGGACACGCCATACATTTGCCCCCCTCCAAATTTTGAAGAAACACCAAAAAAGGCCAAGAAATGTAACTGTGCGTGAGGGTTTTCAGTGAATTATTGAGCAGAAGAGGTTAAAAGTCAAGTTTTTTGCATAAGTGTCCCCCGAAAGTAAGAAGAAAAATTTGTTGTGAGGACATTTTGGGGGAACAATTGAGAAAAAAGGCGAGAAATGTTCTGTACGAATTCGTAAGAAAAAGGTAATGACATTGTTGCGAGACTCTAAGGAAAAGGTGTAAAAGAGGCGAATGACTAAAAAAAGGTCATCAACGAAGATGAGTTTGTGTATTTTTTGCAAGGCCGTAGCTAGGGGAGTGTTTTTGGTGTTTAAACACCCCCCGAAATTAAATAATGTAAAAATGAAATAATGCATTTACTAACTACAAACCCCTTGGTCGGTTGACTCGAGTTGCATGTCGGCTTGCTTAAAGACGAGAAAACACCCCCCGAAACAGAAAACACCCCCCGAAACAAAATCCTGGCTACGGCCCTGATTTTTTGGAAGATGAGATCCGAGAAAAAAGTGTACGGAAAAAAGGTCATCAACTTTTTTCAGAGATGAATTTGTTGAAAAGTCATAAAGATTTTGTGGAGATGAATTCCCTAAAAAGTTTTAAAATTTGTGAAAAATTTTGGGGGGGACATGAATTCCTTAAAAAAAGGTCATCGACCAGACTATGGCCGACTTTGTCCTCCCCACCTCTCAGACAAGATCGCCGCCACTCAGGGGCGTAACTTTAGCCTAAAAACTAGGGGGTACCAATACCTTGGTCTAAAAAGTGGGGCTACCAATTTCTACTCCACTTTCGTTTTGCGCATGATGACCATTTTGAACATATTCCCTGCCAGTATTCTCATTAATTTTGGCTCTCGATTTACCTGTGTATCTAAGCACTTTCATACTTTTGGCAGAGATTGCGTTCTCTGGGAAGGCACAATAATAAAATATTGATTGGCATTGTTTGAAAAGTGGGGGGTACAGTACCCCCCAGTCCAAAAAGTGGGGGGTACGGGTACCCCTCGTACCCCCCACAAATTACGCCTATGCCGCCACTGCCTGTGGGACACCATACTTAACCCGAACCCTGACAGTTCTGGAGTCAACAAGGACAATCCTCTGAGTACGGTCAGAGAGGTAAGATTTAAACCAAGGAAGACCACTGGGACCACAAGACAGTTCAAGCGCCGAAGTTGGATCTCATGGTCAACCATGTCGAAAGCCGAAGAAACATCAAAGAGTGCTAGAAGCGTCAAAATTTTAATGAGACCTGTCAATGGCAGTGTAAATGTCCGAGAGAAGGGATAGGAGGAGAGTTTCCGTAGAATGGTGACCTCTAAACCACTGGCGGCGATCTTGTTTGACAGGTGGAGGGACACTTTTGAACTGATCTGGTCAAAAACGAGTTTTGAACTGATCTGGTCAAAAGAGAGGTCCAAAAAATGTTTGACCCTTTTTTGGTGTTTCTTCAAAATGTGGGGGAGGGGCAGATGTATGTGTCCCCCCACTCTTGAAGGTGGGTCTTGTCCCCCTCGACCCCCGGAATGGCCCCCAATGCTCTAAACCCTGATTGACTAGAAGGCAGGAGTCCAGACTGTTCAAAATAGTGCAGAAGCTGAAGTGAGACGAGTCTCCCAAGAGTTTTAGAGAGAAAGGAAAGGTTAGATATAAGACGATAGTTAGAACAGACTTGCGAGTCAAGATTAGGTTTGTCAAGGATAGGGAAGACAATAGCCCGCTTCTGGGATGGAGGCAGATGGCCCTCTACTAGAGACTGTCAAAACTAATGTCCGGAGAAACTTATTATTATTATTATTATTGTGGAGATTTTGCAGACCAGCAGTATGCCAGCAGTCTGCCAATCACGTGACCTGCCATGTGATCAGCCATAGACTTGCCATAGACCAGCCGTCTGCCAGCAGTCTGCCAGTCACATAGACCAGCAGTATGCCAGCAGTCTGCCAATCGCGTGATCAGCCATAGACTTGCCATAGACCAGCCGTCTGCCAGCAGTCTGCCAGTCACATAGACCAGCAGTATGCCAGCAGTCTGCCAATCGCGTGATCAGCCATAGACCTGCCATAGACCAGCCATCTGCCAGTAGTCTGCCAGTCACATAGACCAGCAGTATGCCAGCAGTCTGCCAATCATGTGATCAGCCATAGACCAGCCATCTGCCAGTAGTCTGCCAGTCACATAGACCAGCCATAGACCAGCAGTCTGCCAGCCGTCTACAGTCACGTGACCTAACATCTGCCAGCAGTATGCCAGTTCGGACAATATAAAAGAGAAAGAGGAAGACACACGGAGGAGCAGTCAGCGGTCAGTCGAAACAGTACAGTACAGTGCAGTCAACAGTCAATCGGAGTTCGGGAGTTGAAGTCGTCGTCGTCAGGAAGTTGTCGTCGTCAAAGAAAGTTGTAGTTGTAGCGAACTACACGTCGTCGACAGAACGTTGCGAACTTAACTGCGCAATAGAAGTACTGTGGACTTTGTGGCGTGAATGAACTGTTGCGAACTTCGAATTCGCGAATTCCTACGGACGTTGGCGCTACAGAAGCGAAGTAATCTCTGGCGTTGAACGGGTAACATTAATTGCTCATCGGTAACTTGGAACTCTGTGAGATGTGCTGCGTCAAGTGTGGTGGCCGATGGACATTGAATCTTCAATAGCAAGGATCAAGTACATTGTCGACTGTTGAACTAGTTGATTTCATACAATTTAATTACGACGGATAGTCGATTTGTTTGGTTTAATAAAGTGCGTTATAGAAGTCGCTCAAGTCTTCCGCTTGATAAGGGAAGCCTTACTCCACGGACTTACAACTCAAACACGGATACCGGGGCTGGGCCATCCTGGTAAAATAGTTCTGCCCCCGGGTTCCGCTACAATTTGGCACCAGCAGTGGGGTGAGTTTACAGTTTGTTGACTTCTGATTCATCGTTTGATTCGCTGACTGCGTAAAGATGGCTGTCGCCGATGGAGACAAGACGATTATCTACACGTTGCTCGACATCGGAGATTCGTCGACCGACCCTCCGATCTGTTCGACGCCCTCCGTGAAATACTCGAAGGCTTCAGGAAAGATTAAACCGGACTCCAGTCGGCTGCTGGAGAGTATCGACTTCGACGACCCGGCGTCTGTGGCAGCAGTCGATGATGGCAAAAGAGGAACATCGTCCGCGAAAGAAACTGCCTCGGAATCGCGATTGCTTGAGAACGTTGGTGCGCTACTCGGTCGCAAGATGACCTATATGAAGCCTGGAAAGTTCGACGGGACTGGTTCCCTTGAATCCTTTCTCGCACAGTTTGAAGTGTGTGCGAAGCATAATCAGTGGTCGGGCGCTGATAAAGTGGATTTTCTACGTGTTGCGTTGGAGAAAGCGGCCACACAGCTTTTATGGGACTTCGGAGCCAGATCGGACATTACCTACGAGCAACTCGTCGAGAGACTACGTCAAAGATACGGAGCAGAAGGACAAGCTGAAACGTTTCGCGCTCAGCTTTATTACAGACGTCAACGTTCGGATGAAAGCCTGAGTGACTTGCTTCACGACATTCGTCGGTTAGTCGTGTTAGCTTATCCCGTTCCTTCCAGCGAGACAACGGAGATTGTTGCACGTGACGCTTTCTTGGAAGCGATCAGAGACAAGGAACTATCGTTAAAGGTCAGGGAGAGAGAGCCCAAGTCAATCGACGAGGCGTATCGCATGGCGTTACGCCTCAGCGCTTATCAGCAGATGGCTGATACTGATGATCGACGTCGACCTCCGAATCGGGTTAGGGGAACCCAAGATGTGGACGTGAACAACCAACTTCGTGCGCAGCTGGACAGTTTCTTTTCGGCCCAGCGGAAGCGACAAGAGGAGTTCGAGAAAAGAATATCTGACCAGCTGCAGGAACTACGGAAGTGCTCTCAAGCGTCTTCAAATACTGGCCAGGTCCGTCAGAACCGTCAAGCAGCTGGACGTCGTCCCTCATGCTACAACTGTGGTCGGGTCGGACATATTGCTCGACAGTGTTGGCAACCTCGTGGCCGCGATGGTCAACCTCAAGACAGCGAAGCGAACTACTCCGAAGGACCGACTCCGGCAGATGCCGTGGTCACTAACCATACTACGCGGGAACGACCCTACACTCTGTCAAATAATGCCATCTACGTTCGAGCTACTATCCAACGACGATCACGCCTTTGTCTTATCGACACGGGGTCGGAGGTAAGCATTGTGCCTGCTTCTGATGTTGAGGGGCTGGAGTTGCAACCAAGCACGCGTATCCTTTTGGCTGCAAATGGCTCTTCCATTCGGGTTCTTGGGGAGGTTAGTGTTCCACTTAGAATCTGGCGTGGCTTTGAAATTGTCACTCGTTTTCTTGTGTCGGATCAGGTCTCTGAACCTTTGCTTGGTATGAATTGGTTGAGGGAGAATCGATGCCGTTTGGGTTTTGGTAATGGTGCCCTCTTTATTGGTCGTAGACGGATTCCGTTGGTGAGGGGAGATGGAGCTGTTTGGTGTCGTCGTGTTGTTGTTGCGGAGGATGTCACTGTACTTCCTCGTTCGCAGAGCGATGTTTCTTCTAAAATGGTGTATGGCAATTTGTCTGTCACGGCGCCTGCCTGGATAACGGAAGCTGCTGAAATTATGCCGGGTGTGCATGTTGCAAGAGTGATTGTTGATGATGATGAGGCGTCCCCTCGGGTCCGTATGATTAATTTAGGAGAGGAGCCAGCGATGTTGGCAATAGATTTTCTGATAGGGGAGTTACATCCTGTGCAGGTTGTGGAAGAGGAAAGGAGTAAAGAGGAAGGTAAGGAGACTGTGGATTATCAGGTGGTTGAAGGTTTGATGGATAGTCTCTCGGAGGATGTGCCTTCAGAGGTAAGAAAGGAGTTAAAAGATTTACTGAGCGAGTATATCGATGTATTTTCAGTCTCAGACCAGGATCTGGGAAGGACTTCAGTTTGTGAGCACCGGATTGACACGGGTTCGGCTCGCCCAGTTAGACAACCTTTGAGAAGGCAGCCTCTTTCTTATCGGACAGAAATAGATAATAAGTTAGATGAGATGTTAGCAGCCGGTGTGATTGAACCTGCTGTGAGTGAATGGGCTGCAAATGTGGTATTGGCGAAGAAGAAGGATGGCTCGTTAAGATTTTGTATTGATTATCGCCAGCTGAATGACAAAACCAAAAAAGATTCTTATCCGTTACCCCGTGTGGATGAATGTCTAGACGCTCTTTCTGGTGCTGAGTGGTTTAGTACTTTGGATTTGCGGAGCGGATACCACCAGGTGGCGATGAATCTTGAGGACGCTCATAAGACTGCTTTTGTCACGCGGCGGGGCATTTTTGGTTGGCGGGTCATGCCCTTTGGCCTCTGCAACGCGCCTGCCACTTTTCAGCGACTAATGGATATTGTGCTCTCCGGGTTGAATTTTGAAATCTGCTTGGTTTATTTGGATGATGTTATAATTTTTGGAAATTCTTGTAAGCAGCATTTGGAGAGGATGGCTTTGGTTTTTCGTCGCCTTCGAGCCGCTAAGTTGAAGTTAAAACCGAATAAGTGTCATCTTTTAAGACGCACAGTTTGCTTTTTGGGACATATTGTGTCGGCTGCAGGAGTAGCCGTGGATCCTTCTAAGGTAAAGGAGGTAGTTTCTTGGCCTACGCCCAGCCGTTTGGGTGAGGTAAGAGCCTTTTTAGGCCTTTGTGCCTATTATCGGAAGTTTATTTTGGGATTTTCTAGCCTAGCTGAGCCGTTATTTGCGTTAACCAGAAAAGGTAGGATGTTTACCTGGGACGAGGCTTGTCAGGAATCATTTGATCGATTAAAGACGGCTTTGACAACGGCGCCTATTTTGGGGTTGCCTGTGGATGACGCTGTGTACGTGTTGGATTGTGATGCTTCGGATGTGGGGATAGGAGCTGTATTGTCTCAGCGCATCGATGGACAGGAAAAGGTCATAGCTTATGGCAGTCGATTGTTCTCTAAGGCCGAGAGGAATTACTGTATAACTCGAAAGGAGTTGTTAGCTGTGGTCTATTTCACTAAGGTTTATAGACAATATTTGTTGGGGAAGCGTTTCGTTCTCCGCACTGATCATGCTGCGCTTCAGTGGTTGTGGAAGACTCCGGAACCTATTGGACAACAGGGACGATGGCTAGAGCGCCTTGCGGAGTTTGAATTCGAGATTGTACATAGGCCAGGGAAAAGACATGGAAATGCGGACGCTTTGTCTAGGAAGCCTTGTCGGCAATGTGGGACCGTTACGGGTGAAGAAGAAATAGTGGAAAGTCGAGAAGTAAAGGAAGTTGTGGACACCGGTGTCGGTTTGCCGGATAATGATGTAGCAGAAGCTCAAAAGATAGATGCAGACTTGCGATTAGTTTATAATTGGTTAACTGACGGAGCCGGATTTCCCGATCTGACGGAGATATTGACGGAGAGTGAAGCTGTGAAAACCTATTGGTATCAGAAGGACGCTCTGTGTTTACAGGATGGAGTGATTTATCGGAGACACCCTACGGGGTTAGAGCAAATCCTTATGCCTAGGTCCATGAAGCATGAGTTTATGCGGTTAGCACACACCGGAATCACAGGCGGTCATTTGGGGGTACGCCGAACGCGCTGGCAAGTGAGAAGACGAGCCTATTGGGTTGGCTGGTCAAAGGATGTAAAGAGATTTTGTCAGCGTTGTGAACAGTGTTGTCGGTACTGGCGCGGACAACCGCCGAAGAGAGGACCGCTTCAACCTGTACCATGTGGAGAACCATTTGAGCGAGTAAGTTTAGACGTGACTGGGCCTCATCCGAGAAGTCGGCGAGGACATGTCTACATATTAACCATGATGGACCATTTTACAAAGTTTGTTGAAGCTGTTCCCTTATCGAATCAGGAGGCTTCGACAATTGCCAAGGCTTTTGTGGAGACGGTAGTGGTACGGTATGGTGCGCCCCTCCAGGTTTTGACTGACCAAGGACGAAACTTTGACGGGAAGTTATTTCACGAAATGTGCAAGTTGTTAGATATTGATAAGGTACGAACTTCTGGCTACCATCCCCAATGTAACGGTCTTATCGAGCGTTTTCATAGGACGATGAATGCCATGTTGGCCAAGGTCGTTGAAACGAATCAAAGTGACTGGGACGAGAGACTTCCATATGTCCTCGCCGCCTATAGAAGTTCGATTCATGAAGTAACAGGTTTCTCACCGAATCTGTTAGTGTTTGGAAGAGAGGTAAGAGGACCCGTAGATTTAGTCTACGGGCGAACAAAGGAAGCTTCGGAAGATTTACCTACATATATGGCCTTTGTAGATGAGCTGATGGAACGCATGAGAAACGCGTACGAGGTTGTGCGCAGAGAATTAGGACGGAGCGCTGAACGGCGTAAGAAAAGCTATGATCTTCGTGTGAAGCCCGTTGAGTATCAGGTTGGAGCCTGGGTATGGCTATTTTCACCAAGGAAATTTGTGGGTCGTAGCCCAAAATGGGGGAAAAATTTTGGAGGGCCGTACATGGTGATAAAGCGTTGTGGTTTGGTTAATTTTCAGCTGCAAAAGTCGCCTCGTTCTAAACCATTTATTGTACATATTGATAGACTTCGTCCGTGTTATAGCCGAACGACAGGACAATGGGAAGAAGGAGCGGTGGATGGAACGCAGTCTGATGCGACTTTAATTGTAACGGCCCCTGAGCCTCCAAGGGAGACGGGACAAAAGTTGGATGCACCGGGCGTTAAATCGCCCCGGCGAACCATAGCAGGGTCGCTTGATAGGCGATCTCCTCCAAAGAAAGTTTCCGTTGATTCCTGTGACTCTCAAGTGACAGAGGCAGTTCAGTCAAGCACGAACATTCTTGGAAGGACCCTCCGGAGACGTAAACATCGGCCAGCAGAGGAGGTGGGGCCTACTTCTAGGCCGAGCGACACGCAAGAGTCGTCGGGCGGTGTTGGCGCTGGGCTAGCGATGCATGCTAGCGAGCGACCGCGTCGTATCATAAAAAGGCCATTGCGATTGTTGTAAACGAGGGAAAAATTTTCAAAACGCGTTCGAGTGATTTCAGAAGAATTTTTCTTAAACGAAAAGCTAGAACTGAGGTGAAAATACAATGGAGGTTAAGCGAAAGAAAGAAGAAGTGTTGAGTTGCGATATTTGTGGAAAACAATATCGAGGATGGGATGCTAAAACCTCGCTTTGGCGTCATCGGAAAAAGCGTCACGAAAGAAATGTGCGTAAAATTATGATGGCGGAAACTTCTGCGAAAAGATCTTCGGAAACTGAAACACTTTCCGGACAAGCGAGTTGTGGTGCCCCGTTGTTTGAGAATATTTCCGAGCCAGAAGAGACATCGGGACTTGAGCCTCCTATGAACGATGAGGAATGGCGTAAGTTTATTGCTTCTCTCCCAGATGTTAGCATGGACGATGCCGATCTTGGAGATGGATTGCCTCTGAGACTGGATGAGATTCTATCGGAGTTTGCATATGATGAGACTTTCTCTGCGGTGAGTGATGTTGTTTCTCCTCAATTTTCGCTGTCCAGTGATGTAGTTCCACCCTCTCAGTCGTCTTTGACAAGCGACATTCCTTCACCTCCGGTTCACGAGATTGTGGTACCTTCTTCTAGTTCGGTGGTGGGAGTAGGTGGTTTGGCCCCCTTGGAACCTGTAATGGCAGGGGAGACTTTCTCTCTGCATAATTTAACGGTGGACATTGTGGAGAAATTGATTCGTTTTGCTCGAGTGGCTTCGGTGGGGACTTTGGAGGATGAATTTGTGGAGCGGATGCGGGTTGCCTTTCCTGACTACCCTCGTTCTTTCTATCGTGGGATTTATAAGGGATGGAATTGTATGGACTTCTCGAATCCAACCAAAATCGGACCATGCACTGATGGACTCGTGAAGAAGCCCACTGCGGTTGAGGTTATTGAGATTGATTGAGTCGTTGGTCGGATTGTTTCATCATTCATTGAGATTCACTTAAGTTTTTTTTTGGAGTGATTGTTCGAGTCCCTTTTGATCATCTATTTCTTTGAAAAGTTAATTCAGTCATTTTGACCATTTTTCTTTGAGAAATTAAGTGGGTCATTTCTTTTGCGATGTGAATTGGACTGATTTAGATGGTTTAAGTCGTTTTTTCTATTCACGCTGACCATTTCTTCTGGGTCTGAGAGGACCATTTTGGTTGTTTCTTTTGTGGCTGGTTGCCTATCTTTGTTGAGGTTGGCGTTTTTCTCAGCTGATAGTTTATTTTGTCCACAAAAATGGGGCTTTTGTGTTGTTGTTGGGGAAGATTGTGGAGATTTTGCAGACCAGCAGTATGCCAGCAGTCTGCCAATCACGTGACCTGCCATGTGATCAGCCATAGACTTGCCATAGACCAGCCGTCTGCCAGCAGTCTGCCAGTCACATAGACCAGCAGTATGCCAGCAGTCTGCCAATCGCGTGATCAGCCATAGACTTGCCATAGACCAGCCGTCTGCCAGCAGTCTGCCAGTCACATAGACCAGCAGTATGCCAGCAGTCTGCCAATCGCGTGATCAGCCATAGACCTGCCATAGACCAGCCATCTGCCAGTAGTCTGCCAGTCACATAGACCAGCAGTATGCCAGCAGTCTGCCAATCATGTGATCAGCCATAGACCAGCCATCTGCCAGTAGTCTGCCAGTCACATAGACCAGCCATAGACCAGCAGTCTGCCAGCCGTCTACAGTCACGTGACCTAACATCTGCCAGCAGTATGCCAGTTCGGACAATATAAAAGAGAAAGAGGAAGACACACGGAGGAGCAGTCAGCGGTCAGTCGAAACAGTACAGTACAGTGCAGTCAACAGTCAATCGGAGTTCGGGAGTTGAAGTCGTCGTCGTCAGGAAGTTGTCGTCGTCAAAGAAAGTTGTAGTTGTAGCGAACTACACGTCGTCGACAGAACGTTGCGAACTTAACTGCGCAATAGAAGTACTGTGGACTTTGTGGCGTGAATGAACTGTTGCGAACTTCGAATTCGCGAATTCCTACGGACGTTGGCGCTACAGAAGCGAAGTAATCTCTGGCGTTGAACGGGTAACATTAATTGCTCATCGGTAACTTGGAACTCTGTGAGATGTGCTGCGTCAAGTGTGGTGGCCGATGGACATTGAATCTTCAATAGCAAGGATCAAGTACATTGTCGACTGTTGAACTAGTTGATTTCATACAATTTAATTACGACGGATAGTCGATTTGTTTGGTTTAATAAAGTGCGTTATAGAAGTCGCTCAAGTCTTCCGCTTGATAAGGGAAGCCTTACTCCACGGACTTACAACTCAAACACGGATACCGGGGCTGGGCCATCCTGGTAAAATAGTTCTGCCCCCGGGTTCCGCTACATTATTATTATTATTATTATTATTATTATTATTATTATTATTATTATTATTATTATTATTATTATTATTATTATTATTATTATTATTATTATTATTATTATTATTATTAACCCGAGGTATATGATCCCTCAGGTGTCAGATACTAATTAAATATATTGATTCTGGAGTGGCCTTCTGTTTATTATTATTATTATTATTATTATTATTATTATTATTATTATTATTATTATTATTATTATTATTATTATTATTATTATTATTATTAAAATTATTATCAGGGGCGTAACTTGGGTCTAAAAAGTGGGGGTTCCAATTTCTTCTTCACTTTCGCTTGACGTATGGAGAACATTTTGGACATAACCAGGGCTGTAGTGGTAAAATTTGAGGTGAGTATACGCTACCGGTGACCAGCGGCGTAAAAAAATTTGAAGACCTGTTTTTAGGAATTCGTCTGAGAAAAATTTCAGAATTTCAGAAATTCCCTTCAAATTTTCTGACTTTTTACGATTTCGTCTCTGAAATCTCTTTTTTGAAAAATTTTCGTTCCCAGAGGTAAGTATACGCTGTATACCCGCGTATACCCTCCTCTACAGCCCTGAGTATACGCTCTCAAATTTCTCTAGAGGTAAGTATACGCTGTATACCCGCGTATACCCTCGACTACAGCCCTGGACATAACCCTGCCAGGAACTGATTATGAAACGTTGATAAGCTTACCTCCATAACGCCAATTTTATCGACTATAATGTCATCTACTCGTTTTCGTTTTAGAACAAATTTATCCACTTCCCTCTCAGTAAAATCGGAACAATGTCATGTATAAGTCTAAATCAACGACGTATTAAATGCCTATATTATGTAACGCAGGCTCGGATATATTTAACCAAGGACAGTTATTGATTCTGATATTGTGATGGGAAAGAGGGGTGAGGAGTCATATCAAGGCCGACAATATTATGAGTGTCGAGCCATAGGCCTATACGGATTTGTAACTGATGAAGGATATAGAAGCTTGCTCTCTCGCACTCCTGCTTAAACTAACTGCGTGTAATTTTAGGTTTTCATCCCAGTGATATTCATGATGCAGATGACTACAACGCCGAAGACGATGACGAGTCCATAGGCGCCGACTTTTGCTTTTGTCTCAGGGTGCTTGGGTCCTACCCCTCCCTTCCCCTTCCCACTCTTCCAGCGCCTATGATGACGACGACAACGATGAACTCGTTGTTCTTTGCGAAATCCAATATCATATGGGCAGCGAAAGGTACCTTCAACAAAGTAGACATATGCTGAGAAAGGAGCTATAATATGTTCAGCTACACATGTTACACATTACAATTGACATAACAGGGTGCTGAGTGCCATATATACATGTGTTGACTTATTTACTTATTTATTTATCGATTAGGCCTACGAACATTTTAAACGCACGCAAAGCCACACAGAAATGCGAATCTGAGGCGTGGTAAATGAAACCTTTGAAGTCCAACTGCAGCTAGGTAACGTAAAGTAGGCTAATATTCGAAGTCTAATAGGACTACGTTCTAATTGGAATAGGCTGTGCTCTTTTCTAATTGGAATAGGCTGTGCTCTTTAGTTTGATTCTATCCTAAGTTTAAACTGCTTTGGGTCTGTAACAAGGACTTTGGTCTGTAATTAACTGATTAGCAATAGTATAATACACTCTCAACAGCCAATGAAATGTTTAACTCAGTAGGCCTAATTAATTAGTACATCTAATTAGTACATCTAAGTTGCTATTTATTTAATTTAGGCCTATGTAATGTTAGAAAGGCGCAGGGTTCAGCGTGTTCATATAAACATATTGCCCCTTCATCAGATGTTCATTCTTCCCTCATAAACCACCCTCATCCAAAACACTGCGTCTAGACTCTAGACTCTAGACTCTAGACTCTAGACTCTTCGCGACATGCATTCTTCATCGCTGCGTGTGCACAGTGGACGCAGAGGAAGACAACGTGCGAGCAACAGGACTCAGTCTACAACGCACGGAGTCCAAAGTCCCAAGCATACGACTGGAAACCAATGCATGTACAAACAAACAATTACGTATGAAGGAAAGCAAGAAGGAAGGAGTGAAAGAGGGAACGACCAGACGAAGGAAGAAGTATTAAGGACCGAGAGGAGTGAACAACAGAACATGAAAGAAAATAGAAAACAAGTTGTGGATGTCGCATAGGGAATGGATGTAGCACAAGTCCAGACTCGTAGACCTTTGTTTTTGTTTGCTAACTGAGGCGACCAAAGCGAATTCATTGGCTGTGAATTGGATGCCTTTGACAGATCCACTGAGCCGACGAAAGACATGCAGCGTCTGTCCATCCTAATCCATGTTGAGCAAGCTGCTGTGTGTTGCATACATGATCTGAGTGTGAATAACAATATACACAGCTGTGTTCCGATGAAAAGTGGACCCCAAGAAAACGCGTCATAACTCGGTCAAAACTTTTAGCATTTGCCTGAAATTTTAAAAACAGCAAGAGTAGCCACATTGCCACCAAATCCTAACGCCGTTTGGAAATGTTGGTGAGTTTGCTAAGTTTGTGAATGTTTGAGACGCAGCCCTGAAAATGGGAAGTTTCCAACATACAAGAGCCATAAGGAAGTGAAGTTCAGCTACAGCTGGTGTTCAAAATGTCCTTTTTGTTCACGGACACACGACCGTGGACGTGGACGCCACTGTTTGATGGCCCGATCGATGATCACGTGATCAAACAGCTGCCACTCTTCAATCAGACGCGCCTCCGGTGATCGACGTCACGAATGCGGGAACGATAAACGCGCTCCTCCAGTACACTCCAGGTTTGGATTTCGCGTCTGATTGAAGAGTTGCAGCTGTTTGACCACGTGATCATCGATCGGGCCATCAAACAGTGGCGTCCACGTCCACGGTCGTGTGTCCGTGAACAAAAATGGCATTTTGAACACCAGCTGTAGCTGAACTTCACTTCCTTATGGCTCTTGTATGTTGGAAACTTCCCATTTTCAGGGCTGCGTCTCAAACATTCACAAACTTGACAAACTCGGCAACATTTCCAAACGGCGTTAGGATTTGGTGGCAATATGGCTACTCTTGTTTTTTTTTTAAATTTCAGGCAAATGCTAATAGTTTTGACCGAGTTATGACACTCTTTCTTGGGGTCCACTTTTCATCGGGACACAGTGTATATAGGTCTATGCCGGTGACCGGTCCTCTTCTGCAGGACGCGGGTTCTTATTCTGTCATGGGCATCGTTCGCAGGAAGAACACCATAGTTGTAACCTCGAAATTTCTAAAGCACTACTTTTGTATTGTATTGTATTGTATTGTATTTGGATATTTATAAAGCGCTTCTAGCGGGAGGGCCATTCAGAAGCGCTCCGAGTGCGAGAGACCCGAGAGAAAAAGTAAGTTTTAAGAAACTTAAAAGAGGAAGAGACGTAACCTGAGAGAATAGAAGAACGAACGAACGGAGGAAGCTCATTCCAAAGTGCAGGGCCAATGGAGGCAAAAGACCTAGATTGAGCCAGAAAAGTCCTGACACGGGGAACGAGGAGGTCCAAACGGTCAGATGAACGAAGAGGATGAAGAGAAGCAGCAGAGTGAGGGCGATGAATTAAGTCACCTAAATATTTTGGAGCGAAACCAAGTTGAGCCTTACACACAAGGATGAGGACCTTAAATTGGATGCGGGCAGAAAGCGGGAGCCAGTGGAGTTCTTCTGTCATAAAGGTGGTGATATGAGAGAATCGAGGAAGACGGGCAATTAATCTAGCAGCAGCATTGAGAACGGACTGAAGAGGAGCAAGACGGACTTTAGGAAGACCAATACTTCATAGCCTAGCGCAGGGCACCAGCTTGTTCATGAGCGCTGTGTCGTGTCAGAGGGGTTGACCATAGATAGACCTGTTGACTCTCCATTTGCTTGTGTGATTATGCGATTGTCACAATCTGTCCATTGCTGTCTGTCGACTGTATCACTCTTCCAAACACGTCTCTTCTTCGATGGTAGGCCTACAATCGTTAGCTTGTTCGAGAGTTGAGATAGAACGTTTGGTGTAGCCATTCATCCATCCATCTATCCATCCATCCATCCACCCACCCACCAACCCATCCACCTACCCATCCACTCACCCATCCATCCACCCACCCACCCATCCTCCTACTCACTCACCCATCCATCCTTCCATCTATCCATCCATCCATCCATCCATCCATCCATCCATCCATCTACCCACCCATTCATCCACCCATCCGCCATCCCATCCATCCATCCATCCATCCATCCATCCATCCATCCACCCACTCACCATCCATCCATCCATCCATCCATCCATCCATCCATCCATCCATCCACCCATCCATCCACCTACGCACTCATCCATCCATCTATCCATCCTTTTATTTGGCTGTATGTAGGCTATGTAGGTCTAATTTCGCCGTTCTTTAGACTGGACCTGGGTTCAGTGCCTGGTCCAGAGTATCGTAGCCAGATGTGCTCTGCATCCACTGCATCGCCTAGAATAGGATGTTTATTTCGACGGACAGTTGATCGGAGACCTACTAATAGCCTAATGCATCGCGGATGGGCGACCGGTCGAGGCGAGATTTTGTCGGCTTATGACAACGTTCACTCGGTCAGTGTATAAAGCCATAATAATTATGCTCTTATGAGATCAAGCTCACTTTTATGCGATAGGTGCCCGTCTGTAGAGAGGGAAAGAGAGAGAGAGAGAGAGAGAGAGAGAGAGAGAGAGAGAGAGAGAGAGAGAGAGAGAGAGAGAGAGAGAGAGAGAGAGAGAGAGAGACAGACAGACAGACAGACAGACAGACAGACAGACAGACAGACAGACAGACAGAGAAAGAGGGAGAGAGAGAGGAGACAGAGAGAATGAGGAAAAGAAAGAGGAAGGAGAATAATAAAGAGGGAGAGACAGAGATACATAGAGAGAGAGAGAGACAGACAGACAGAGAGTGACAGACAGACAGACAGAGAGAGCGAGAGAGACAGACAGAGTCAGAGAGGGAGGGAACGGAGAGAGAGAGAGAGAGAGAGAGAGAAAGAGAGAGAGAGAGAGAGAGAGAGAGAGAGAGAGAGAGAGAGAGAGAGAGAGAGAGAGAGAGAGAGAGAGAGAGAGAGAGAGAGAGAGAGAGAGAGAGAGAGAGAGAGAGAGAGAGAGAGAGAGAGAGAGAGAGCTGTTCCATTTCATTAACTGGCAAATATGTATCATATTCGGAGCCAGAATTAGCCTGTTTGTCTCAGTAAACTCGTAGAGGTCGACGGCCTTAAGTAATGACTTTGGAGGAAGGAATGCGCAGCGGAGTAGGATTAAGAAGACGATCACAGCGCGCCGAGAATGAGGAAAAGAAAGAGAAAGGATAATAATAAAGAGAAAGAGGGAGGAGATTGAGGAAAAGAAAGAGGAAGGACAGAGGAAAAGAAAGAGTAAGGACACTGACGAAAAGAAAGAGGAAGGACAATGAGGAAAAGAAAAAGGACAGAGAACATAAAGGAGAAAGAGGGAGGAGAATGAGGAAAATAAAGAGGGGTGACAGAGGAAAAGAAAGAGGAAGGACACTGAGATAAAGAAAGAGGAATGATAATAATAAAGAGAAATAATAATAATAAAAATAATAATAATATATCCAAGTATAAATATACACACGTATGTATGCTTATGTACAAGTACGTACGTAGGTATACATGTTACATATATCTATAATTATATATATAACTGACTTAAGCAAATCTGCCTCAACAGAACACACCAGCTGCAGTGGGTCAAACAGTTCCTGGTTGAACAATGACCTCAGGTGACTTTTTACACATCTCAGCTTCGAAAATACTCTTTTGCAAGAAACAACAGTGCACGTAAGAGTCAGAGCAATAGTCTCGAACACTGATAAAGATTGTTGTAACTTTTCCAGTGGTATCTATAGTCCATCAACATCTTCAAAATGCAGCCAAGACAGTTTGTACATTTTCTACCATAGAATGGTGGATTAACAAACATGTCCTCATCTCTTTCACGTTTGATTTCCTCAGAATGCTCTTCAGATGGATCGATTCGGTTGAAATTGCTGAATGGGTTGTAAGGTCCTCCGGTTGTGAAACCGAATTCGGCAATGATTTCAGTTCATCTTCAACAAGCTGGATTGCTTGCATGAGATCTGTAACTGGATCACATGCCTTAATTACATTGCATAGGAAAATTACTGTAAGTATGGAATTGAATTTAAGCCACTTGCCCATCAGTGCATCACTCCGGCCCTGTGTTTTCACCGATCAGTTCACAGAATTGCTGAGCTCCCACAAGCTACGAAGCAGCATCACGCAGCTCAGAGGTTCATCATAAACGCGCTATGTGGTCTTGAATGAAGACCACCAAAGTGTTTTCCCAAACAGTCACGGTCACAAGTTTTCCAATTTTCTCAAGACTAATTTGTGTACATACAGAATCCAATAGAAATATTGAATAGATCAATTGCGGTGACATCAATAGTTCTTTAATGATCGCTGTGGGAGTTCGCATGTTTAGAATTTTCATGTATTGATGTATAATTAATTATTTTCTGCCCTGGGGCCCTGCATGCTGAAACCAAAGGGCCTATGTGCCAAGGCACATGAACACATTACCAGACTGCCACTGCTACATACTATATAAGATTTCATCTGTACTTTCTGAAATCTTTAATAATTCATTGCACTCAACAGACTCAGTAGTATTAACAAAAGAACAAAAGAATGAACAAATGAACAAAACAATAAAGTTCAGGAATATACTCCTTAAAAAATCAATTACCATAACAGTGATTTTATTTGTTCTTTGCCTGTCTCAAAACAATATTCCACTCATTTCAAAACTTAATGGTTCAGCAAACCTGAATTCTCAAGTAACAGAATATTGTAAATCTTTGTAAACAAAAATATTTCCGTTGTACATAAAAAAATAGGAACCATTCTGCTTTGCACAAAACTGATAAAGTCGTCACAAAAAAAGCATGATTAGATGGCTATAAACCACACAACAGTTAACATCTGGATGCCAAAAGCTAAAGCACATACATGTATCATTGTATCGAATATGCAAAGCCGACATCACTTGACAGCATTTAAGCCATCTTTTAGCAAGCTTTCTAGCATTTCCACACGAAGACAACAATTTGACTCTGCTTCATATACAACCTTTTAGGGTCCTCTACGTCCTAAGAAATGAATAAGCTGCATAGCCAATGCTTTTACTGATAGCCTGATACATGAACGTACGTTTTAAAGTTCCATAGCATTTAACGTTGCACAACCATTAGCGGGTGATTTATAGATTTCACATTGATGTTTATTAGAATGTTGTGGAGTGTAAGTCTTGTTAAAAATGCATGAATGTTAAATAAAGGCTGAAACACATAAAATGTTCATTAACGATATCCATGGGCTCATCAAATTAAAACTCAAAAACAAAACAATGCCTGGATCTGTTGCACCAGACACAAAGAAGAAAGAAACTTCAAACAGTCTGCAATAACGTCTTAAGCACTAAATGTTACAAATCAGGTTATTAAGCAAACATAGCAAACACATTGTAACATCAAGTCTCACACTGCTATCCTTGAAATCACAAAAATAAAACCAACATTAACAAAAAGGGCAGAGTGTATGCCATAAAATTTGCCTTGTTTTCTCTTGTTTTCTCTAGTTTTCTCTAAGTTTACAATGCTCAAACTACCTACAACTTCCAATGTCAGTTGTATTTCAACATCAAGACCATGACCACGATGTGATTGCTTCGTCTTCTAGCAACATTCATCAACTACCAAACATGTACATCACAGTCAAACTCTTATGTTCTTCAACAATGCTGTTTGGCAACTAGGGCCAATGATGTTGAGCGCTGTCCATTTTGCTACCAGCTTTTGCTCTCTTCCAGGCAGAAAGTAGTCAAGACCCCCTTACCATGACACAATAGACGATACATGGGACTACAGGGAAAGCCAATAGTTTGGAAAAAGTAAATTCTAATGACGTTGGCTGGTAAAGCTGCATAGCAGACAAGTCGAAAGTCATGAAGAATTTTCTAAAATGATGAGAAAAGTACTGCCTAGCAAGCACAGATAAATAACTATTATTATGCACACAGTCTTCAATAATAGTATATACATCATATAGACACAACCTTCTACATTCCAGCAGAGGGCATTAGTTAAATTAAGCATATTTAAATCCCCCTTTCCGCAATCAGTTAAAGTCTATGCATGCACATGGTTGAACAAATATATTAAAGGACAGTTTATACACTTCTAAATGCTGTGCACATACAGCCAGTGTCAGCAAAAAGGTAACGTCAAAGGATGTCACCGTAATTTGCAAGAACTGCCTTAAAGAAACTGCATGCCAGGGACCATGAACACTTAAAAATGGCGAGGTTTCCATTCATCGGACAACGCTTTTGTCTTGAGCTCATTGTCTTGGATCATCTCTTGTTCATAAAAAACTACATTATAACGGCCTGAGGGTTGACATGCAGAGCGTTTGTGGTTCGTGCCCAACCGTTCGCAAGCGTCATTGAAATGAAGAGTCAATAGACCGCCACTGCAACAAGTTTGCAGATACATATTAGGATAATGTACTACAGCAAAGCCTACAAAACTGGTGCTATCAATCATTGATTACATTACACTGAATATGCTGGAAGAATTGCAAAGTACACCTATACTGATCAGAATGCAGTACTTTCCCTGACCTCTGACAAGAAATAATTAATTAATTCCTGGTGTACGTTTTCGCTTTAGGTAGCAGCGTTCACTGTTAATAAATACTAGTCTATCACATCACATCTAATTATATCAACTTAATTAATCAATTAATTAAATACATCAATTCATCATCTACTCAGTTTACAATGAATGCTTTGCACCTTTCTAAATTATAAACTGTAAACATGCAATCATAGAGTTGAGAAAAATGTACACAGTGGCTTGGCTTTAAACTAAGTAAGTCTTACCTTAAATAGTAAATAAAGCTATTCAAATAGGATAAGCACAAACTGCTGTCTCTAGATTTCCTTTTCTTTCAGTCAATGTCACAACTTTGACACAAAACTTACGTACCATGAGAAAAACGCCGACACATAAAAGCAACGCTTAGACAAAATGCATTTCAACACAAGGCTCACTCACACATTGCAAAAATGCTACAATTATTGAACTCTTAAATAATTAGCCTAACGAGTCCACTACTGGCATCGTATCCCGATAGTTAACACATTTATGTACAGATACGGTACTCAAAAGACATACACCATGACAAACAAGAACATTGTTAAACTTGTAACCACGCTAGGTAGTGCATTATCAGGAGAGTTAAAGTGACTTGAAAGAACTTACAATATTTACATATCCACAGTACAGTATCAAGAATGCAAGAAGCAGTGCTTTTTACACCGCTTTGTAAAGAACGTGAAAACAAAAGGCCATCACTTAATTAAAATCTGGTTTGAAGATCGCAATTAACAATCACTTCCAGTTTCTGTTAGGTCTATGATAATCATTCAAGATAATTCATTAAACTCTCTCTGTAAAATATTAAAACTATTATGCAGCTAACAATGAGTGAACCACTTTAACCAGATTCATTTCTGCTCAGTTATCTCAAAATAGGGACAGTACATGAAAATATATGCTTATCAAATTAAAAATCCATTTACCAAAGTAAGTGTCAGAAATCTCATTGGAAAATTTTAAAAATATTTCGCACATACCATATTATTCAGCTGTTATTTACAAAACAAAATACTACACTTAAATAAAACTTGATGAACTGAACAGCTGGCAACATGAACAGTTCAGACACTGAAACCTGAATTTTATAACTGAATACATTCATGTTAAAGTTAATCAGTAATGCAAGGAAAACATTGCAGTACACACAACAATAGTAATTCATAAGTTATAAAACACATGGTTAAATTAAGCGACAGTTGTTTGTAAAAATCTAACAGAACACAAAACAGTAAGGCCATTGGACAACTACGTAAGTCAAAGGTCATGAAGCTCCATGGATCTTCAAATCTGAACTGATAAAAGCAACAGGCAGAAAGACTACTGGAAGACTCTGTGGCTGAACATGAAATGTCCTTTTTATTTCAAACTAATAAACTGCACGAGAAAGAGATCCTTTAAATTCTGCTGTGGAAGAATTCTGTACAGGAAGACTTCCAATACAAGTCTCCACTTGTTAGTTTCGACTAAAATTACACACATACACATACAATGAGGTGGCACAGTGGCTGAGTGGCCAACATGTCGGCTTTTCTTTCATCTCTGCAGCTCAGGTTTGAATACAGGCTTGTTATGTTGAACCGTGTGTGATCTGAGAGGTCATCGTCTTTAACATGAGTGCCTCCTTAAATCCATACACACACAGATGAACATTTCCTCCCCAATTTTCCAGATGCATTGAGTTGAAACAGATTTGCAGATCTTTAACCTCTTTTGTATATAAGATATGAAACTCTTACAGCCTTTTAAAATGTACAACATCCATTCCCAGTGGATTCATCTCAGCGTTTTGCAGGAAGTATTTAACCGGATAACAAATCATGAAATACATAAGCAGATAGTTCTGTGTCAAACAATTTGCTCTCTGAAGCCTTTCCTTGGTCAGTATCCATCAGTATCAATAGACTGTATAGCCAACTAATAACCTGTCTCATTCAATGCATCGCTTCATAACCCAAATGATCCAACTCCAATCCAAATGTTCAAAAGACCAGATGAGGATTTGCTGCTCTGGAGCTACGTAATTTGTAAAGCCATCTCCTCGGCAAACAAGAAACAGTGCCATCAAATCCATTTGATTAGAAAAACCAATCTCAGATTTAATTGGTTTTCTTAAGTTTTTAAAAACACGTTAACCGGAAATGCTACACTTGGCTATGAACACCAAATGGCTTGTGTCACTCTGAAATTGGGTAGTGTTGCTGGCAATGCAGAAGCACTGTGTCTTTCTCATTTCAACCTTAACATGCCAAGAAATTTGCAGACTCAAATGAAAGTCTTCAAGAAGTGTATTTATGACCAATGCACCTGAGACCTCGCACAACAGATGTCAAACTAAATTCAAAGATCACAGCAAAAGCATCTGATCAGACAAAAGAAAAGATGCATATCATAACATAAGAAACTTATAACAGGCACTGCAGATAAACTGACGAACATCACTAATACATCAAACAAAAGATTTCTGATGTTTTCAAGTCATGAATAATGGAAACCGTGAACAAGAGAGAGGACATTGTCTACTTAAATGGTGCATCAAAGGCTTCCATGGGTCTCAAAAGCGAGAAGAGCTGCAACATTTACCGAGTCGCCAAATATTGGTTGCCATAGACGATTGGACGTGCGCTGACGTTCACCAAGGACTCCACATGCACTGATGGACAGGGGGTCAAAAAAGGTTGTCAAAGTCTGGTTTCATCAAGGAACTACTCAGAGGTGAGCATCTGTATGTGAAATCGGCAGCAGTTTCAACAGCATTCTGAACATCATCATCATCATCAGTTACTATAATAGCGCTATCGTTTTCATTAAACTGTTGCATGTTAACAATGCCTGCACATTAATCTCGTGGAGCCGGGAGGCACAATGATGACACTGGGTGCAAACCGGACTCACATGCCATTGGTGCACGCATTAATGGTGTTTCACTGTAATAATAATAATAGCTATTATTTTTTCAAGTGGTAATAGGGTATTTTCCACTCTAATAATAATAATAGCCATTATACTATTTTCAACAATATTGCCAGTACCATTATTATTGGCAAGAATATTAACACCAAGTCCTTTCTCTATGAAACAGAAAAATTTAATGCTGAATTTCATTACTTGTATTTAATTAGTGACACTTAATGACAAACATCAGCTGATTTACCAGAAACTGTGAGGCTAAACCCACAGACTCCAATGTTACAAGGTGAGCATTCAGCCAATTAGCTACCATATCATATAACTACTTTGGCCTAGGGTTTTTCAACCCCATTGTCTGGCAGTACATTGTATTTCATATTGAAACTGTTTACAACCCTTTGCAAATCGTTTGGCTCTAAATCAATGTTCATCATGACCGAATACTGAATATTACAACTATACAATATTTAGAGCCAGTAATGTGAGGTAACTGTGCTATATTCACACGTTAAAAGTTCTTCTAACTGTTTAACCTCAACCACAATTCTTTTGCAATGATTTTTGTATGGCAAGATCTTCCACCACTGCTGCTCATTTAATCCTTTAACGACAAGAGGGATTAGTTTTCCATGCATTTTAGTACACACTCGTCATTAAAGGGTTACATTTGTGCCAATCCATTTTATGTCCCTGTACCATACACAATTAGATATCTCAGAACCATAGTCACAATTGCACAGTGATTCTGACAACCTCACAAGAGCTCACAGTTCTGCATTTACTTGAAGATTATATACAAACGCTGTTACAATTACAACTATGATCACTCATTAACAGTTTTCTGCAAGGCATCCACAGATGTTAGATGTGCTGCATATCGGGTTTCTGATTTCATTTGTTGAAAAAGAAAAAAACTGGACGATGTTATCTTTAACTCAACAACTTTACAACCATTCCTACAAGTTCCAAGGCTTAGAAGCAGCAGGTCAATTTGCACTTGGAACGGAATTCAAAAGCCAGACACAGTGCTAAGCCACATCACTGTTCAAGTAAGTCTAGCAGAGTTGAAGCACATGGCAAAAACTGCGTAAAAAGACTGTAAGTAAGCATGATTATTAATTATGCACCATACCCTGCAAAATGATGAGGTAAACAACTACAGAGCACCAATAATGGCCACGACACAACCACTAGGGTAAACACTGAAAACATCAGTGCCAAAAACAAGCAGATGACAAAATGTGATAAAGAAGGCACAATAAGTTAGTTACTCCTTTGGCAAAAAATCACATATGTGAGGCAACATCATACTTGGGTTTCAGGCGCTTGGTCAAAAAACTGAAAAAAATAATTCCACACAAAGCAGCATCATTGACACGCGCACAACAACAGCAGGTCGTCATTTCCAATTTTGTTGTCATCATTTTTGCCCAACAGTTAAGTTAACTGAGCGAACTTAGGTTCTGAATGTCTTCGGCAGTTTTCTTCAGCGAGGTAATATAATCTTCTGAACTCAGCTGGTCCATTTCGTTGGCACTGAAAGGTGAAAAGGCAAAAATGTCAAGCACTTTCAATTAACAAGGCACATGGGGACCTAAGCAAGTCCTTAACATTAATACCTCTCCACAAAGTTTCTCAAAGTGCTCTCAATTAAACAGCACAAAACCAAATTGAATAAAATAGCATCAACTGTTGATGCAGTACAGGTAAGGAGAATCCAAGAAGCTAACACATTTTATTGTAAACTTACAGATTTATGTTACAAACTTACAACAAAGACCCCAAGTTTTCTTCATCAAGCAAAATTCATATATCCAGAAGCATTTTCACTTATGACTTTCCACCAGCTCAGACTTTGTCTCAGATTCAAATTTACTGAAAGCACATTTAACAAGTGCCTCAAATAACTGCACTCATCAGCACAGAATCCACAGAAGCACGTCCTTTAAGCACATCCTTTTCACAGCACAGAACAATTAAATCTCGATGTTGCTAGTAAAAATTTGAAAAGGAGAGTAAGTTTGATAAAATCTCACCTGTTCATGCGCTGGCCACCTGCTGATGCTGTATCAAAGCCAGGCTGTGTTTCCACCGGTTGGCTGATGGCAAACATGTGGTTATGCAAAATTCTTCTAGCACAGTCCTGTAACAAAGTCATAAGCATTTAGGTCATTGAACAAATGCAATGACATATACATGCATGTATCTTAACATTTATACAACATCTTTAAACACTCTCACAAAGGCACTGAAAACAGCTACCAAATGGATCTACAGCAGCGGTCAAGTTAGAAGCTTTACCCTAATAGTAGGAAGCGAGATCCATGCATTCATCTGGGCAAGCATCATTTTCATGAAATAATATTTACCTTAAAAGAGAAATCAATGTAAAATTATTTACCTGTATAGATCTTGGTAATCTGGAGAGAACAGCAGAAAATTCTGGAGTGTTAAGATTAAACAGTGCAACCACAGTGCCCTGAGCAACCTAAAATTATAACCAGATAATTAATTCGTTTTAATGCCAGTCATTTTACTTCATTTTTGTTGGCAGGGGGTGGGTAAAATGTGTCTTGAATGGTGTGGTCAGATTTGAGGCTGATATTCAATGATGTCAGGAACAAATGGTTCCGTGTAGCTGATCGAATAGATCTGGATGGCTGGGAGCAATGTATGCAAGACAACAGGTAAGTAGGTTGATTAGCTGAAAGAGTCTTGCATATAAAGTAGAGCTACCAAGAAATGACAGCCAGCCAGCACAGCTTTGCCAGTACAGCAGTGATGTGATTACACCGTCTGGTTGTCACAAGCCGCGCCAATGAGTTCTGAATACATTGTAACCGGCAACGTTAGACTTTGTAGTACTGTACAGCGTCAAATTACAGCAGCTTTGATTCTTTGAATTCAGCAGAGAATCTATCCACTTAACAAAGAACGTTTTTAAAGTATCATACCTTACAAAAGTACTGTTGATGCTAGCTTAGGTGCTGTTAAAGTTCATTAAAAAGAGAAAGTTCATTGGTAAGCAAACATTTCTCAGATAAATAGAAAAGTCGCCACCAGTGGGATCAAGCAATCACATAAAACCTAGCCAAAGGCATCCTTCGACATCATTTTTAAGACAATAAATTTTGGAGAAGTGAAGAAAGATTGTCATAAAAAAACCTGGAACTCGAGGCATAAACAATGACCTCACCTTACGGATTTCAGAAGATTTTGGCTCATTTGTCCACTGGACAATACAGAGCGCCAGCTGTTGGCAGCTTTCAGAACCAACAAAATCACATGGCTCGCTCAACAGCGCCATTTCACGAACGTGATCTAAAATTCCCAGCCGTACCTGTTCAGAAACAGTTGAACCAGACAAGCCAAATTATATAACTTGTGTATAACATACATGTCTTTCATACATTCTTCTTTATATCAATAATGACAACCCACTTCTGTACTTCTTTTGTATATTTCTGACTACAAGGATAACAAAAGTTCCCCATCAATTCAGAAATGCTGTAGACTGCCACAATGGGCATCACAAAATCAGACTGCCGAACACCCATGGACCAACTGACTCCATGCCTAATAAGGGCTCTTTAACAGAAAAAGAATTTGCATGAATAGGTGATGGGTAAACTAAAAGGGTTGATAAACATTTGCATTCTTGTATTAGCACCCGATGCCAGCCATTTGGCATCGGTGGGTATGAACATATTATCTCCATTGTTCTTTATCATTTGTCAAGTTCAGTTCTCTCAATGTTAGTCCAAATCTTTTGATCCACCCAAAAACTCAAGAGCCACGTATTATTGCTGAGATACAGAAGGTAGCAAAGCCTAAACGGAAAATTAAGTCATAACTACAATATATAAACTGCTGACCAACCTGTAGGTTAGAAGCCTGCGTATGCTCAGCAATGAACCTTGCCAAGACTGCCATTTGTGACTCAAAGGTAAAGAGTTCACTGAAACATGAACAGAAAGTTACTAAACGATATTCTTTGTCTTCTAGTCTCAAAACCAAACTTTTTCAGCTGCAAAATTATCAAATGTAGTGTAAATGTGTAAGGTATGGAAAAGGAACTTATATGTAGCAAAGCATAGTTCTTATACTTTCAGACATTTTTAAGTTCATTTGACAATTTTCAAATACATGTACCACATATGAATCATAGATATGAGTTTGGCAAAGAACAAGTTTAAAACGGATATAAATTATGAAAAAAGTTAAGTTCATTACAGACCCTCATCAGGATTATTTAGGTGAATCCTCATTCAGGATTATTTGGGTGAGTTGGCTTTCTCAAAGTCATTAATCGCAATTACACCTGTCTTTATCCTTCGACAACATTCTGAGCCAGAACCGTAACCTTCTTGCCAATTCATGTATTACAATTGATTAGTCTTAAGAAAGAGTCAGTTCTGAGCAGAAAACTATCTAACATGAAATATAGGATCACAACAGTTACAGCTTTTTGTCACAAATACACTAGATCGACTTCTGTCAGCTTCACTGGTTTCCTGCTGAATTGCCATTCATATTAACTGCAAAATTGCATGCTCGACTTCTACAACCTGGAATACCACCCCTTCCATAATATTATCATTATTATTATTATTACAAACATTTTTAACGTGCGCAAGGTCACACAGAAATGTGAATTTGAGGCATGGTTAGTCAATCAGTTAGACTTCACGGATTGCTAATATCAATGTTGCCCATTCAAACTGCTGTGTTCTTCTGATACTGGTTTGTTGTTAGAGCCTAGGTTCAGTACAACTGTAAGACCACATGCTTCCAGTTGCTGTACTCTTCATATTTAGAATCATCTACTATAAAAGGCCTGACCTGCCAACTCATTAACATCAGTTAAATCGCTTGTCAAGTCCCACTATTAACTTTGGCATTTGTATGATCCTGCCTTGGTCCCTGGCAAATATTCATCCGAGTCTCAGGTACAGATTCACTGACTCTGTATGCATAATAAGTCCTTTAAATAAATAATATATAATAAATAAATAAGCTCACCAAATGGTTCTAAGGGCTTTATAAATCTTGGCCTGAACGGATCCAAGGAGGTCAGCAGATAATTTGACAAGCAGTCGACTAAGACAGGTGTACAGCCAGTCACCCATGTCCTCCGCATGTATCTCAAGAACATCAACCAAAGTCTCAAGAAACGCGTTAAATACTTTCGGTTGAGGATCATGGAACATGCGTGTAAATATTTCCGTCACTTTCTTCAACTCAAACTGACTGAAAAACACAACAGTTGATTGACTTATATGTCAAATTGTCAACAACAGCACATAAATGATGCCTCAGTTATTACAACTGAACCTTTATATGCCAGTGTTGGGATAAACCTAGAGGGTCATCAGACCCACTTAATTCAGGAGTGTCCCTGAACCATTGATTATTTTACTGGTGAAGAGTAAAGCACCGTTTAAAGGACCCTAATGAAAAACTTTTAAAAGCTGCATAAAATCTGATGATTGCAATGACTGTGAAGAAGAAAGCAAAATTGTCCAATGAAAAGAAAGAAACTTGTTAAAGCCATATTATAAAGGTGATAACAACAACCAAGATGATGGTAAAAAATTTCAGTTCAAAGAAATTCCGAGAAATTTATCTGGGTAGAAACAGACAATGGCCATCATGATTTTAATTACTTTGCATTATGAAGTTATTTCTGATTAATTATAGTAATGGAAAGAGCACACAACAATCATGACAATGAGATGAACAACACAAAACCAAGTGAACATACTTGAGGACGCCACTGGATTTCATCAGTTGTTGAAGCCCAAACAGTCCCTGCCTGCGTTCCGACCAAGATGCGCTCGACATCATAGAAATTATATCCGTGTGGCTCTATGAAAAACAATCACATGTAGGGTGACCAATTACAAGATTCCTGTCCAGAGACCGGAAACTCATGAATATGCAAAACATAATGATTAAGTCCAGAAACAGAGGCTGAGCATTAGGGCCGCAATTGGGGCCCTAGGTACCTGTTCGCAAAGTCACACCTGGGTCATGAATTCAATAATCCAAATCTAGCTGAAGAAGTATAATTATTTAAATAGATTGATGTCACAGATTCACGGCTTAATAATGAGCAGTTTACCATCGCCTGTGAAGCAGAGGTGAGAGGTGCTGCAAGAACTTAAACAAGAACCGGTTGGCTGCAATTCACGGTGTTGTTTCAGTTGAATAAATATTTTAATAGTGTATCAGAATCAGATGTTATTTTGTGTATTTCACTGCTTAATAACATCAGTCCAGGTAACTTCATAACGATTTGAACAATAAAATGAATTAGTAAATTTAGCAGTTGCCTTTAATCTAGTGAATCATAGCAAATAACAACTACCAAGTGACAAGCTGACTAAAGTTCATAATAATGTGCAACTATTTTATGGTTTTCATTAAGTATTCATCGAGTGATAGGCTGAAGGGTAGTCAGATACTTGCTGAGAATGGACTTGGGTATCTGGACCACATTTTCAATCAATCAATCAATCAATCAATCAACCTTTTTATTGAAACCATTTTACAAGCTACAAGGCATTTTCAATAAAACTTTCATACCCATAATGAGCATATTAAGAAAGACTTACTAATGCTGAACAATGCCACCAATAAGATCCGACTTTCTTTCTAGGTGTTTAATCAAAATAATGAAAAAGTAATTACCTGCCTAACTACCACGAGCCAAAATCAATTGCAGTAAATGAAAAATAAAGTTGTTAAAAGATCTACCATTGCAGGATTCAACTGGAACTGTGAAAATTCTGAAGAAACGCTAGATGTTTCACTGGCAGCATCTTCCCTTCGAATGCTCAATGAACCAGCCTACAAAGTCATCCAGTGCACATATGATGTAACATAATTGCCAACTGTCCCCAAGTATCTATCAACCCCGATGTTGTCCCCATGTTTCTATCATAAGTCCTCAGATGTTTAAGTGCAAACAAAACCAATCCTACAACTGGAAAACCTTTGTTATGGGTTACAAGGTTTAACAATAAGCAGTCAGTTTTGCATCCACCAGGATTTGAACCCTCAGTGCATGGTTCTTTGAATAAAAAAATCTATATATCATTATGCTAATGATATGACATCTTCCAGCATTTCTAGTAAGCAACAAGTTTCTCCGCTGGGGTCACAAATGATATTTCTACAACGTTTATTCATACCAAGTAAACATAGTAATTTCTCATCACCATATTTATTCATTTGACAACGATACTCAACATCAATTCCAGTATGTCTGCTAAAGTAGTGCAGCACCCAAAGTCAAAGCACTGCAGTGGTTCTCAATAACTACTCATAACTAGATAACAGAACTTGTTACTCTACAGCAGTGTTTTCCAACCTCGGTGCTGTGGCACTCAAGGGTGCCTCTAGCCAGTTCAAATGAACCCCATGTTTCTATTAGTCTCTGATTAGCGAACACTTCGAGAGGTGCTTTATAAATGTTCAAATACAATACCATACAATAAAATTAAGGTAAAAAGAAGAAATCTACTAAGCACCAGAGCATCGGTGAGCGTCTGTTCCATCTCTGATCCGGTTTGAAGGACATTGCCAGACAACAGAGACATCTTCTGAGGTGTTCCGAGTACGTTGTAGTTTGTTGGAAGGACTCTGCCAGACGAAAACATTTTTCTGTGCTTCTCTGACCCTACAGACATCAATTGACCAATCTTACCAGATGTACAAATGAGATCGCTAAGCGGCTAACTCCTTTCAAAGCTGCATTTGGGTTGTGAATCCTGATGTGTCAACTGACAATTCATTGTCAAGCCATGAAAATTGTAAAACAACATTGTTCAGGTGTTGGATGGCAGAACTGTTCTTGTTTGTGCTTCAGCCAAACTATTCTTCTTACCGCACAATGAGGACCATTATTGAAACAGAAGAAGAGGAGCAGCCCCTTAACCTAGCCCTGAGGCAGCCATGGGCATGAAGTGTTCACGACTTCATTTTCTTAGCCTCGACATATGATGGTGGGGGGCCAGTCCTCTCCCGCGCTGTCTCATCTTCCCACCAACAGTGTATGGTCAGTGTACTCATTATATCTGAGTTGGCTAGGGGGTGCAGGTGGAGCAGAAATCTTGCACCAAATTTCTGCCCTGGCGGGGATTTGAACCCCCGACCTCTCGTTTGACAGTCCAGCACACTAACCACTACACTATCAAGCACCCCATAGGCAGTAAATAAACGTGCAATCACCTCAGCTTATCTAAAGGTAAAGGTCAACGACTCTCTGAACAAATGACTAATTTCTTAAGTGACTGACTGATTGCACTCATGACTGACTAAATAAATTACTAACGCAAAAACCTCGATTTCACCATATATACCAACAAGACTGTCGTCATTACGACTCCTGTAAAATAACTAAAAATCACACTTGGAATGTCAATGGCGACCATCTCTTATCAGTGATAACTTGCTCAATTTGACAGTGATAACTAATCTCTAGTGTTGTAACTTCTCTATACTTGAAACTGAATGTGTTGGCACTCAAAACGACCATTATCAGACAAGAAGCATTTGTCTTCACAACGCGCTACATTTATTTACAGCAGATGCCAACAACGAAGATATTTGGGTTCACTAACTAAGCAACACTGAAAAAGTGACCGACTATATATCTGACTGGCTGACTGACTGACTAATTCCATACTTATCTGACTGCCTGACTGAATTATGTTTTACTGAACAAAAAGAAAGGCTAACACTAATCCTGACCTAACCTACAGAATGATTAAGAGTTGTAGTAATAGCATTGCTCTAAGTTGTCTTTTGTTTGGTACTGCATAGCACCAAACACTAAATGGATATGATTAGCTTCAAATGATTCAACAGGTTGCAGTATATATCTAGATTCTACTTCACCACACATCACTTAATAGATACAACTTTGCCAAACCTACACACATACCACCTGAACTACCTATGCAATTAAGCAAGCTGGAACATTTTATTTATCAGTTATATTTATAATTTATTTTTTATTATATTTATTTTGTTTTATTTATAGAAGTCTATCAGCTTGCTCTGGCTTAAAAAATACTATAGAAGAAGAAAGCAGTTATTTTATACATGTTCATTTAAGGTATTTCAAGAATCATTCACATTCCTTATATTGTCACTTTTTAATCTTATCAAGTACTGCTTTATACCACGTTCTACGGTAACACTCTAACGCTGATGAAAATTTCATGGATTTTCACCATGTCCCTTACCACATTATATCCAATTGAAAATGATGAGTCCTATCAGGTGAATCTGGTGCATGGCTTGAATCAAAAACATTTCTTACCATCAGAAGATCTTGAAGGACTGGTGTCTCTGCTCTGTCCCTGGCTGCGAGGAATACGCGACGGCCGCAGCTGCGACACGTTCGGTTGTTCTGCTCGTGTTCTTGCAGAGGTAGGTCGATTAAGTGAAGTCCCAGGCACAATTGGCTGTCTGAAGGTTAAATGTGCGAACCTTCCAGATGGTGAGTGTGATCGACTTCCAGCTAAAATAAAATCAGTCACTGAAGTATATTCGTGCATAAGCTCTTGATCCAGATAACCTTCTCCAAAGCATATTCTAGTTTCACCAGAAACATCATCATGGAGGTAGATTCTTCTACCTGTTGCAGTTGTTATGAGAGCGTAACAGTAGGTTTAAAATAAACAGCTTGCTCCAGCTTACCTAATCTGTTAATAAATATGAAAACCAGCATATTCCTAACTTGGCATATTTAAACATAGTCAAACAATTGCATAAACATGCCATATGCACGAGGTTAATGGCTTTTCAGTTGTCTAGTTGCCATGCACCTGTAGAATTTCTTAATGTTCTCTAACCATTGTACAATGCGCATTCATAGAAAAGTAGTAGATAAGGTCTACCCCGAAGGCCACCATCGATGTCATATAATGGCAATAAATCCTGCAGCCACTATTTTATTTCTGAAGGAAGGAATGTACACTGACGAGTCAACAAAAGTAAGATATGCACAAAAGGACAATATCACACGTGAAGTTAATATGCTTCTTCTTAGCTGTAGGTATCTTGGCAAATACATGACAAGTGTTGTTTCACTTCTCTGGGATCACAGAAGAAACTATCTCTAAACTGTCTTCTTCAGTGCCTTGACCCATAGAATTGCACTACGTGCTATAACCTGGTGGACTGTTAGTCTGGCTACCAATTCAATGCAAACTTTGTTTACCATATATATTACCCGGTATTGTTCACATTCATTTAAAAACTCATTTTTACTTCAGCTCACTACAGAATTTCTCTGCTGCTTTTTGCATAAGAAAATTTTAAATTAAGTTGGTTTTTACTAATTTATTGCACACAGGTATCAACAATACAGCCTCAAGACTTAGTTTTGGTCTCAAAACTATGTCACGCTTTTTGATGTATTAGTCTTGTTTTCCGTCTTGGTCTCTAAGCAAATATCTTGTTGAAAAACTCTCTTGTATTCGTGCACTACAAAATGGGTCTCCTCCATGGAAAACTGGTAGCCTACAAATCGGCACTGAAATTGCACTCAAAGTGTTGAAAAATGGTCTTTTCTTGTCCTAAAGTCCACCTCTACCCAGATTTAAAAAAGACTGAGGCTTAAGGTGAGGTAAGATCAGTGTTTGATAAAACCATAAAATGTTATTAAAGGCTAGACAGTACTATATTACTCTGTTAATAACTCATTGGATGTGGTTCATTTATTGAAAGTTATTGGAAATTGGTTCAAAACAGTTAGCTTCAGCATATATGTAATTTGTTCTCATCAATAAAAGTACAGTAAATAAAGTAATGAAGTTTGAATTCACAGATTTGTGATTATGAAAAAATGGTGTGAGCCTGCCATTGGTGTAAAAACTACAACTAAAACATTCAGACGATTTCAACCACTTCTCTAGCAGAGCTACTTGGCAAACTAGAATATTCAAATATTTACATGGCATAGTACTGCATTGAAAATCGTTAACTAACATTATGAATTGGTCTAGGTATATAAATTTCAACCAATAAAAATTTATTTACTCCAACAACAATAAATAGCAAAGGTCGATGGTCACTCAAAATCGAAATCAGTAAAACTTACATTGAATACAGAAAGGTCATAAAATTTAATGGTGCTCAAAAAGTAACGGTGTTTGAAATACAAAGCCCAGAAACCAACAGGTGAGTAGCTGTTTATGGCTTAATCTTTTCTACCTTTTGGACTTCATTCCCACTTCACTCCGAAAGTCTCAGTCTTAGACTGCATTGAACCCCATGTCTTGGTCTTGTCTTTGGTCTTGTCTTTATACCCTACAGTCTCTGTCTTGGTCTTAGTTTTAGTACCACACTGTCTTGATCATGACTTAGTCTGAACTTTTTAAGTTATGCATACAACACTGCAGTTAAGTAGTTTCTCATCGATTATGTACCATTGTACCTGTATATAATATAGCAACTGCTCATTTATTATGCACCAGTATTAACAACACGACACAACGTGAAGCACAAATGAATCTAGAGCCAATAAATATCCACCAAAGTGGGTATTTGTAGGAGCATAACCTCTTTTGGTTTTTACACACTTGCTTACAAACCTCTATACATGTTCCTAAACCACAAAAGCTGAAGGATCTGACTAAAATCTCCTGATAAAGCAGAATAAGCAAAAGTTGGAGATTATAAAGGTTTCATATAACTGGATTGTTATTTTTTAGTCTGTGCCATAGGTGACAATCCTCCTGTGGAGGAGTTTAAACAATTGCAATCACATCATAAAAGTTGTACAAGATCTCTTCAAGAGAACTTCCTGTTAGCCACTCAAAAGTGTGTTCCCTTCCCTTTTTTATACGAATAACCATCCACTAAGCCACTTCAAACTGGTTATTGTTGCCATACATTACCAGACACGACTCCCCTCAAAAGTCCACTCACGCTGAGACATAGAACTTGTAGGTATCCGTGAGGCGATTCTTCCTGACATGGCACTTGATGTCGTTCCATGGGGTATCCGAGACGCAGTTCTTTCCAAGGTTGCATTTGGAGTAATGCTGTTCTGTCTGGACGAGGTTGGAGTGGCAGTGAGCAGTGACTTTTGCAGGCCATCACTGACCACCAGTGATGGCACTGCTTTGGTTAGCTGGTACTTGTGCCGAATATTCGAAGATGTCTTCAGCGCATCATTGGCCATCTTATTCGGTGTAGCTAACAGAATCATACAAACAGCACAGCTAAAGAATCAAACAATACATGACTGTCAGAACATCATCACTGATTAAAATAAAAGCACGATGAAATTAATGAATAGCACATTTGAAAAAACAAGCTGTCTCTTAGTCTGTGCTTAAGCTAGACGCTAAAGTCTAATTTCTTGTAGCCTGCATTATTCGAGTCGGCTAGGGTACTTCTAAAAAATAAAAATGTCAGAGAAAGTTACTCTCCAACCAATTATTGTGTGACACTAAATGGAAAAAGTAACCAGTAAATTTTTTAGCATGACAGAAAATTAATTAGGACTTGCCCAAAGCAACCATTTACTCCAAGGAGATGTGGCTATCCTGCAAACAGTATGACCCATTGCAGCTAAGGTCCTCTGGAGAGGCATGTGGTACCTCATACTTGAAAAAATAACGAGGCATTTGATATTGCAAACAAATAAGGAAGCTTCTCACATTGCGAACAAATAAGGAAGTATCTCATATCGCGAACAAATAAGGAAGCATCTCAGTGAGGCCTGTCTTTTATTGATTGCTGTGTATACGTCAAATACTGTTTCCAGAGCCCATCATCTGCAGCTGCTCCAAGAAATGACCTGTCCCCTTTGCTATATGTGCTCTGTCAGCAGACCTTAACAAGGGAGGTAGCAGAAGCTGCCACCACAGCATTTAATGGCCAATTATATGGTACCTGTCTGAGTTGCCAGCAGGATTTGGATCCTTTGACGATAAGGTCTCAGTGGAAGAGAAGAGATTAATGGTCATGGCTCTCAGAGATCCTGAGAGGTCTGATGAACCACAAAATTTAAAATTCCACTGTTCGTCAAGCCACCACCATATGGTTGGTTGGAGGATGAGCAAACGTTACACAAAAATTCTCCATTACGGATGGGAACACCCTTAAGTCAGTATACACACTATCTCTCATAGGACTATCGCTCATAGGACTATCACTCATAGGGACCCTCACTCATAGGGCCTTTTGCTCACAGGACATCCGTTAGAAAGCTCGCTTTCACAAAAGTATCTTACTCCACTTCTTATATTATTACCCTGTATACTTCTGAATACTTCTTTACATGCAGTGATGTACCAAAGCTTTCTTCTTGACTCTTGACTTGATCGCATTAAATGTTTGTCTAGCTATAATTTCATGGCCTTTTTATACCATATGGGGAAAAATTTCTTCTTTGAAGTGCATTGTTTTTATTGTACTGTAAACAGCATTGTTATTGTATAATAATTACTGAATCTTCATTTGAAGTCATTTACAGTTTGTTTCCTATTTGATCTGTGCAATCAATTTATTTGTCCAAAAAGAGTGAATGTCTTTACTTTGATGTGCATATATTTAATAAATATTTTTAAAGTTATATGAAGTCAATTTGAGCAGCTGATTAGTTGATTACCTCTATAATTGCAAGTTAATTGCTTGCAAGCCTAATTTGTGATGTATCAAAGCTTTCTTCTTGACTCTTGACTTGATCGCATTAAAATGTTTGTCTAGCTATCATTTCATGGCCTTTTTATACTATATGGCAGTGGTTCTCAACCGAGGTTCCGCGGAACCCAAGGGTTCCGCAGGCCTCGGCCAGGGATTCCACGGCAGTTCAAAATAACATTTCCAAACATCAAGAGAATAATTCATAAAAGGATTAGCAATGAGCAGAATTCTTCATAGCTTTCAGTCATTCTAGCTTGACACAATTCTATGTTAAAATAATTAACATTATTATGTGAATTTTGCATTTTATATATCGTTATATTATATTAGGCCCCTACCCATATACACAAGTCTACTCATGACTTATAATTTGAAAAAGGCATTTCATATGCGTCAAATAATTTATATCATACGTGGTATGGACACGTGGATTGGGCGGAGGAGGATAGTAACATCAAGGGAATCATGAAGGCGGAGGTCCATGGACATCGCAGCCGGGGATGCCAGAAGAGGTGGATGGACATGGTTCAGCAGGACCTCAGGCTTCTCGGCTTCAAAAAAGAAAATACCGGAGATCGAGCGGAATGGAGACAGATGATCCGAGTGGCTGAACCCTCCCCAGCGAGGGACTGATACCAGCCTGAAGGCAAAGAAATTTTTTAAGAAGAAGATATCATATGCGTCAAATGGGAATTCTCTAGATAGTTTCCAAATGGCATTAAGACAAAGTACCATTTCTTTTTTAACCCTTTAGACGCTCCAGCAGTCTCAAGGACTAGTTTCAATCAGTACCTGTTGAGCAGTAGGCCTATGACTGGGTAATATAAACCCATTTGTAGGAATTAATTCTTGATCTTTGGATCAGTTCACTTTGAAAGTGAAGAACTCGCTGAAATCATGACTGAATGGAATGCTCAGCATGCACAGCTAGACTTGGACTCGTTTTGGATATTGGTCGAATATCCATCTCTTGCTGAGAAGGATTTGCGAATTCTAATGCAGTTTTCGATTATAGTTACCTATGTGAGTTCGGATTTTCTGCCATGACTACCATAAAAAACCAAAAGCGTCTGTTGAGGACGAATTATTAGAGGTGGGTCTGTGATTCATCCGAGAATTAAACTGTTATGCTGAAGCTGTCACACACAAATTTTACACTAAACTTGATGAAAGTTATTTGCAGCACAGCGTTTCTATAACAATGTTTCAGAATATTTTAATATTCTATCCATCTGTCGGAAATAGTTGCTGGCAAAATACCCTACAATAAAATGCTGTTGTTCAGTAGCCTATTTGTCTAAAACGGATAAATGGCTTTACTTTGATGTGCATATATTTAATAAATATTTTTAAAGTTGTATGAAGTCAATTGGAGCAGCTGAGTAGTTGATTACCTCTATAATTGCTAGCTAATTGGAAGTTAATTGCTTGCGCCCCTAATTTGATTCGCACACATTTAATAACATAACGTATGAGCGATAGTCTTATGAGCGAAAGGACCTATTAGCGAGTCCTATGAGTGATGGTCCTATGAGCGATAGTCCAATGAGTCCTATGAGTGATAGTCCTAGAACCATTCCAGTTGTCTTTCCATCTTTCTGAACAGAATTCATTATGAAGATCATCAGTTTGCTACGATTTGTATACCAGATAATCAATAAATGGCAAACTAAATACATCACAGAAGGGATAAAGCTGCAAATGCAAGGTTTCTGAAGCTCAAACATAAAAACGTCATCAGAGAAGAGGCTTACTGAACAGAATAAGACACAAACTGTAGTTAAATGTAAAGGTTGCCCTAAACTTGTCAGTTCAGTATCTGAGACAACTGAAAATGACATCATTTGGGTAAGAACTGATCTGTGGCTTAAAGTTAGTGGTAACTGAGATTTTACCAAAATACACTACGTACAAAATATACGTACACTATTTTGAGAGCCTGAGAGGTCAGCATATGTATTATAATTTAGTCTACATAAATAAAATAACTATAGTCTCACAAGAACGCAAAATATTACAAAAAACTTGAAAAATTATTATAATTACACATTTACTGCACACATAACAAAAGTGTACTAATAACTATTGTACTGAATAAGTCATCACATGAGTGAGAAATTAATGACCCACACACCCGATGAGCAACATGCAATATCAGGAAATATGAGAGCATGGTCTCATTTTCATTATACTGTTTATGGAAAGCCAAAGCTTCCTCATACTACCACAGAAATTGCTATGACAGCTTTATCTTCTCTTAAGTCTTGGGTCAGGCACACTGGTTTATTTCAACTGAGTTTAATTGCATTCTGCATCAAACACTTCCTTCTGCATTTATACAAACACAGGAGTCACAACTGCATATGCCGAGTTATAGCTTGCAGCCTTCAAACATTGCAGGATAATGAAGCCAGAACCAAGAACGTCATCAATGAGTAATACGCCATGACTTAATTAATCTCATTTATTCAATTTTATCTGCACTCACAAATGCACAGGAAACACTAAGTTTAAGACTTTGAGAAATTCTGAAAGTTTACAAACAGATATGAATACATATTTGAAATGCTGAAACTTCCAGCATCAACTGTTTACACATGAAATTGGCATTCTTAATAAACTCTAATTTAGAAGGCACTGCAGACAAGTTCAACTGCAAAAATGCACAGACAGACAAACATACATACACAATTACACATACATACAGACATGCATATGCATACACACACAAGGTGATTCACAATTGCACACTTATGAATTTTACATTCAGTTATATTTGTCCTTATTCCTGTTCCATAGGCATCCAGCGGGAGCTTTCCATTCTAGTGAAGGAGGATTATTGGTCACAACATTGTCCTATACAGAACTCTGTTATCCCTGATTGCATGACCTCTAAACCTAATCCTAGGTCACCACAATTTTATCCCAATTTTACATCAAAAGTTGGAAGTTGGAATATAAGCAACAGTGGTCTAGAACTGAATCAGAAAATTTACTTTTCATTATAGTTGTGCACCGTCCCAATACACAAATGCAAGCATAGTTAGCATACATACATATCAACACAAATACAAAGTTAATAAATACAGAATAATACTTGCAAGCATTTATGCCATTCAAACAATCACATCAAGACATTGTATGATACAGAACAGACAAAACTATTTCTTACGCCAAAATCGAATAAGTAAATAAATCAAATAAAAAAAATTAAGTGTATCTCTTAACTTACACGCTTTCATAGATGAATTGGTATTTAACGTAATAGGAAGATTGAAAGCAGCAACAGACATAACAGGTCACTCTGTATACAAAAGACTTCTAGAGCCAAAGGTGACCACAGTACTCCATGAAGATTACCAGAAGTACAAAAATAAAGAGAACAATGAGCAATGAACAATGAACAGAGAGCAACAATGACAACCCACTAGCAGGACAAGATAGGTGGAATCAGACAATGCAGATAGACTTCCAGGACCAAGATTATCACAACTACACTGAATTTAGAAATCAATTTACATAATAAAGCTTAAGTTACATTTAATCTAGAGTTTCTGAACATACTAGTGGATACCTACCTTCCAGTAAACGGCGAGTCGTAACACTTGACAACTGCTTTGAACAGTTGATGCCAGACAACTGGTTTTTCTGCCTTGCAGTTGACTTGTTTGGAGTATTTTTCAGCATCTGGTTGAACGACGGTGTCATAGCATTTTTATCTTTGCCGTTTTCATTGGACAATTGCCGCATAAAATTCAGAGATGAAGACTCGTCATTTGCACTTGCTGAAGAACTTCTCCTGTGAGCTGATTCAAAACAATCAGTGAGTTCTTGTTATCTAGTTCAACCGATATTTTAAACAATTAAAATAACAGATTCTGTTTGTACCAGTTCATGTTCTCATAATTATAAGCTAATCAAATGTAATCTAATAAGATGTCTTTAGCACGAGTTCGTATCATAACACACAAAAAAGCCAACTATTGTTATTATTTTTATTACTGCACATATTATTACAAAAATTTTTAACGTGTGACAGGACACACAGAAATGTGAATTTCAGGTGTAGTCAGTCAGTCACCAGGTGACGAGCAGTTAGATATCCAGATGTTGAAAGCCAATGAGAAACAGTGAGTTTTGTAGCGTTTGTTCAAGGATGAGACAGAGTTCGAGCATTGAGCAAACATTGGTAGTGGGTTCCATTCTTTAGAGGCAGCAACATGGAATGCACGAAAGCCCATGACAGCGCGAATTGAGGCTCAACCAATAGACCCATACCCAAAGATACTGGACCGCATGGTGGAATGTAAGGAGAAAGTAGTGGTTGAAGTGCTCATTATGAGGGTTTAATAGGTAAGACAGGCCAGTTAAAATCTTATTCTGAAATCTACAGGAAGCCAATGCAGCTGATTGACAAGAGTTAAAGATTTAGAATGAGAAGATGCATGCAGCACCATGCGAGCCAGAGAATTTTGGATGCGTTGAAGCCTGTTGACTTGAAGATCTGGTATGCCTGCAAACACAGAGTTGGTATAATAGAGACGAGAGCAGCCGAGAGATCAGGCTATGATCTGTAACAGTCTTTGATATGAGCAGACCTTATGTGATATATTGCTCTGATATAGACACAAGATTTGCAAAGCTTTGTTATGCGGGATCAAAACATGAGGTTATGAGAGTTTTTGATAGCAGAACAACAGCACCACAAAGGTCAATGCTGGAAAGAGAAGGGAAAGAGCACAGTCGCTGGCATGAGCCAAACATGATTGCCTCAGACTTATCTGGGTTTATGATGTGACTGGACTTCAAATTTATTGATTATGCAGCTGATTGGTAACATGAAGATTGTAAGTAATAGGGGCCTAAAAAACAGATCAGTGTGGGACACCAGCAGTGCAGAAAGAAGGAGACAGACAGAACAGTACCAATACATACTTGCTAATACCAACTGTTGAAGTATGAATGCAGCCAGTTTAAGGCAGTCTCAAAGACACAAAGCAAAATTAATGGTCACTTTGAAGTAACAACATACTCCAGTACAGGCTTACATCCGTCCGGTCATAACCAATCACCATAATAAATAATATGGCTGCCCAGATTTGGATACAGTAGCATGCTGCAACCTTCCCCAGTTCCGCTGAAGTAAATAAGCAATATTTAGTCACGAACACAATATTTACGAAAGTGAAAAATGAACTTTTATTTGTTCAAAATTAATTAAAAGTGTAAGCATCTGAAATGGAGATCATAAATTTTAGAAAATCTTTTCTTGCCAAACTACTGACTTATTTGAAGGGGTTTATGGAAGGCTGCAGCGCTCTATTTGATTCGAGTCTTGGACAGCCATATTGCTTATTATGGCGATCAGTCATATTCATATCTTTATTCATATCTTTACCCAGGCCCTTAGCCAGAAATACAGCATTGCCCGTCCAAAAGCATTAGAAGTCGTGACCGCCCGATGCAGTGAGCATAAGAAGTCGCGACCGCACGAAGTCCCCCGCCATACGAGTCTGACTGCAGTGCCCCTATAGAAGATTTTTACAGAGCCTAATATAAACTCCTGCTTCTTACAGAACTCTCATCTAAACACTCGCAGTGGCTCTAGAGAAGAAGCTGGATGGTGGTGGAGGAGAATCAGGCACAATTTATGCCTGTCCAAAATAATTTTCACCCGTCCTTTGGACGGGTGGCTGGCTAAAGGCCTGTCTTTACCTTTACCCTCATTCAAAATCTGCATTATTGTAAAGTCAAGATAGATGAAAAGCTAAATTTCCAAGCTGAACTTATTATGCAGAAAACTATATGAAAAATCTGGGACAAAACTGATGGGCAAATTCTGCAAAAAGTTTACAATTACCCTCAAGATATAAAGCGTACAAAAGCAATTACTTCGCACTGGTATGGCAGTTCGTCGTGATGGTCCTGGTGTCAGAGGGCCATTGCTAACCGTGGGTGATGTTGAGTTCGAAGAGGTGCCTGTCTGGATATTACGCACGGCTGTCCCATCATTTTCAGTCCATATCTGCATAACTCGGTCTGTTTTATACTTAGCGAATGAAGGCGTTGATTTCGAACTGACAACACCTCTTGCTGGTATAACCGTGTCTGAAGTACAGCTTTCGGGCTGAACCCTATCGAGACGAGATTTTTCCGGCTCTACCCTTTCCGCAGACTCATCCCCCGCCCAACGACCGTATCCAGGATCAGAGGGGCAGCCGGCCCCATACCTCATCGTTTCCGAAAACACAGACCCCTCTTCCGAAAATCCATGTGACACGTTTTCAGTTTCAGGCGAACGCATGATTTTCCGGACGGCAGAATTAGTCCTACTTTTTTCTTCTTTTGTCGGCGACATCAACCGTCGGTCGTTGCTTCTATCAGCAGACGACTGCCACGAGCCCTCGTCCGCGGTCGCGATATTCTGGCAAAGCAGTGACCGATAGAGACTCGATCGCGGCGGTTGATCCAGTCCCGGCCGATCTGACATATCAGTATTTTCCGCAAAAAATAAAAAAAAAACAGACAAACACTACGTCTTATTTACTCCATCCATTGTTTCTGTCCTCCGAGTATGTGTCATCTGCAGCGGAAATAGCGACCTGCACAACACAGCAAAATATATGACGCCACACACGGCTGAAGGCTGATAACCGCTCTAACAAGGCATGATTTATGAAACCGGAAACGTTACGTAGGCTGTTCATATCAGAACGCATAATCACAGTAGTAATTATTTATACTGTGGCATAATCTACTAGACTAAGTATAGTGTTCATGTATAAATAGTACAGTAATTTTAAATATAGGCCTAGATGTATAAGAAAAATAGTACTAACCCAGCATGGACGTGTTCATGGATTATTTGTTATAATAAATGGAACATGATAAAAAGTTGCAGCTCTGGCGCTGGATTTCAGAGTCAATCAGATAGCCTATAATAACTACCATGCACCAGTGTTTTAGTTTTGAAGGTGTTGGGAGTTCAACCCCTATAGCTCTTCTTCTATCCCCCTCAGCTATAGGTAACTGAAAATATATCGGGCGAGGTCATGTATAGTTTATAAATTAGGCTCTGAGCCATAACTCCTTTTAGATTCGGGCCAGCTTCAGTCTTCCAGTTGCGGGCGCTAGCTGGGGGCCTATATGGGCTATAGCTGTCAGAAGGCACTGGAAACCGGACTCGACCCTCCTTTCTACCATTTCGAAAACCCCTCTGACTCGATGCAGCACTCGTGAATAAGCTGGTAGGCTATAATGCGCTTAGCTTTCAAGTGGAGCTTTAGATATTTGGAGAAAGATTAGGGGGGTTGAACCTCTCAAACCCCCGACAAATCTCACCCTAAATGTGAAAGACAGCCACGTTCGTTGGGCTCACATTGGGCCAGAAGTATTATGGTCAACAAGTTTCCACCAGTGGCACCATAGGGGCCAAACTAAGGAACGTGGATGCAGTCGGGGAACTAAGCTTAGGACCTACTTAATAATAATAATTAATTATAACATCAATAATTCAGGTGACTCAAAGCCTGCACATGATTACGATTAGGCCTAATTACGGAAATCCTAATCGTAATCTCAAAACTTCTAAAACGCCACTCGAAAACCAAGCGCAGGGAACTGCAGCCTATTCATGAGCGCTACGTCAAATCAGAGGGGGTTCCAGAGAGTGGTCCGAGTCCGGTTTCCAAATTCCAGAGGGCCAGATCAAGAGAGGAGGCAGAGCAGCTGTTAAGGCAGTCTTTTAGAGCGAGAGGAAGTGTAAGGCGAAGGATCGATCAGATGAGTTAGGGTAGGAGTACTTGAAAAGATGAGATTTTGGTTTTGAGCGGAAAGCCCGGAGAGTGATAGATAGAGGGACATGCTCGAGGGTCGATCGAGGAGGATGGAGGATGGGTTGCAATGATGATGGAAAAGATTTATAACAATAATCTAGTCTGATGTCTATCATAACAACTTTGACCTGTTGCAGCATCAGGCCAAAACACAAAAATCAATATTTAGGCTTAGGCCTATCTGGACCTATAGCTAGGCTATGTAGGGCCCTGTACGTATATATATATATATATATATATATATATATATATATATACGCACTGGAAACCGGACTCGACCCTCCTATATATATATATATATATATATATATATATATATATATATATATATATATATATATATATATATGCACTGGAACCGGACTATATATATGTGTGTGCATAAATATATATATATAATATATATATATATATATGTGTGTGTATATATATAAGTATATACACGCATGCCAGCAAGCGGAACTGTCAGTATTTCATTTATAAAGGCAAATCTGTTAGGCCGTGGCAATCTCCAGATAGACCTACACACGACAATAGCCTCTAATCATAATTATTGTCAATCATGTCAACAATAACGACATATGCATAATACGTACAAATTTGTGTCATCCCATCAGATTCACTGTAGTTTTGTTAGGCCTGTACGTGTTACCACACGATCGAAGCAGGCAACTGTCCTTATGTTAATTAACTATACATATATCGATTCCAGTAGGGGTGAGTAGGCTATAGGGCAATCGGTCTGTGTCCAACGCTAGGACTGCAGTAATGAATAAAAATATTAAAATAACAAAGCATATAGGCCAATCATTCAACTGTTACGGTCTCCTAACGCAGTCAATGTAATGCATGTACATTGTACGCTGTGTGGCACATAATATCTGCACTATATGAACATATGCAAAATATATATACATACATACATACATACATACATACATACATACATACATACATACATACATACATACATACATACATACATGCATACATACATAAGCCCTACGTATACATACTGGACCTGAATGCAGACTTGTTGTCCTCGAGACCAAGGTCTTGGTCTCGATCGAGTGCACTTGAGTTCGTTTTTAAAAGTCTTGGTCTTGGTCTTGGTCTTGAGACCAAAAGTCTTGGTTTTGGTCTTGGTCTTGAAGCTCAAAGTCTTGGTCTTGGTCTTGAGGTTCAAAATCTTGGTCTTGGTCTCGCAAGACCAAGACCAAGACCGGCTGTCAATATGAACAGTCATTTAACAAAACTCAAGAATGAAAAAAAATTATCAAGCCTGTTTGCATCATAGCCTACGACAAAATAGGCCTACCTACGGACGGATACAAGTCTTGTTGTTCAGTGCAACCCATCGGCAGCAGCAACTATAAGTTATGCTGTAACTGGAAGCCCTGCCGAGGTTTTTTCAGAGCCACACGGTCTGATAAACCATGGGAGGATTTTACAAAAGGCTCATGATTTGTACATTTAAATCCAGTGCTTGAAAAGTTACTGTGTGCCAGCTACTTCAGCACCTATGGAATGTATTTTTTCACATGGCTAAGGCCCTCTAGCTGCAGTAAATGCGTAAGCTTATATGCATGTTCGTTAGCATGTCATCGAGAGTATCCCAATAGAAGCAGCTGTGCATACGACCTACATTCGAAGTCAAGAGCGACGTCATAGTATAAAACCATCGTCAACCTATAAAACTCGAAGGCCAAGAACCTTCTTCAAGATTGAGCATCATTTATTACAGCAGTTTTAGTATCAGCCGTATAATCAGGACACGCGCTGTGCGAGTGGTCTAAGTAAACTAACTGGCGGCCCTCAGTGATCTTGAAATTCCTGACCGTGTAATCGATAGCGTGGAAATATTTAGAGCGTTACTTATATGCAGTCGCAGCCTGGACCTCTGTGCACAACTGTAACAAAAGATTATAACGATGCTTGAAGTCAGAATAATGGGAAAAATACCTTTAATGTTCGAGAAAATGTAATGCAATCTAGCTGCAAATTTATAAGTTTGCAGGACGCACCCCGTAGTGTAATTACTTTTTTAAGCTCCCAGCTTCATGACCCTAACCATAACCAATGTGAACTTGGGGCTTCAAATGCATCAAAGTACATTACCCCAGCTCATAGCACCGTTAGCCTTGGATTGTGGGCATCCCTAAAAGAAAAGGGCTGGTTAGTGTTGAAAGTGGACAAATGAAGACACAGGAAGGGTTTGATGGGTCCAGACTAGATCATTATTTACAGACGTCATTTATGGATAGCCCATTATGCAAATTTCAGTGGGAAGATTGAAGCTCTGTGTTGATGCACAGCAGAGGAGATAATCCTGTGGCAGCATATGGTGAACAGTTTTAGTGGAGACTGGAATGTACAGCTCACACTGAGATTTATTCCGGATCATCTCCAGTCAACTGCTCAGCAATTGGGGATCAGCAATTGGGGATTCTGTGCAGCACAGCCTGATTAAACATGAACAGGGCCATTTCAAAGCTTGTCATCGTACAGGAGCATGAACGCAAGGCACTCCAGTGATCGTATAGTGCTCATAAAGAATTAAACTGGGCTGCAGTTAAAATCGATTGCAAAGTGCAAGGCATTCAACTTTCCATTGTAACTGAGCCTTGCAAACACACTTCACAAATTCTCAGGAACCTGCTTGAGCTGTAAGTGTAGCCTTTGAAAGGTTCTTGAAATGTACTAGGTAAATGTCCTGACTAGCTGAGTGGTTGCACACCTCTAACTACTTCGGCAGATTGTTTTGGACTCTGTATTGAGATAGTAAATTATTGAAAACAACTAAATGTATCACCTTAAACACAAATTTACTCAACGATCACATTGTACATGATACAATAGATTATCTAATAAATAACAAATCAGTTACATATACTAATAAATGAGTCTATCACCAACATTATCACTTGATGACAACAGTCAGTGGAAAAGCACAACAACAACAACAACAACAACAACAACGTCACAGAATGTTGCACAGATTCAGTGACGGATCCAGAAATATGACACATGGATCTAACGCAATATAATACCGAAATGACAACTTAAATAGCATCATGTCCTTTTCAATGTCAACTGTTGCCATATAAAGCTGAAAGTGTTCATTCTGCTGAAGGTCTGATGTAAGTGCTTTTGGTCAATCTGTAACAAAGAACAGCCCTATACGGTGCACTTAAAATCAACTCACACTACTTGCACAACATAAGATAACTTACAAATAAACCTTCATAAGTAGAGAAAGCTGCATTAATTTAATACAGAGGATTAGTATGAGGTTTGTCTAAACCCTAAGATCTGAATCCATGTAATTATTTCGATCCCTTCCAAAATATCCCATAAGCCCCTGGATCCGTCACTGGCTCTGATGACTTACACATATGTACACAAGTTCAATTGAAACTTTACTAAATAAATATTTTAGATCACAATTTTAGCTACACAACAATCCGCATCAGTGTAACCATATATCTGTACAGTTAACTTTTATACAAATGTATACATATTTCAATTTAACTAGTTATTTTATATAATTATTTAGATTTGTCAAGAATTCATGTCAGTAAAACGTTAGCACAATATCCTTCATTTATTCATATGTACATAGATATGCAGAAACCATTTCAAAATAATCTGCTTATGTGCACACAACGGCTATACGATCATGAATGTTTTAAATATTAATTTAAATTTATAATTATTATTATGACCAAGCATTATTATCCCCTCCCAACAGTTACCATAGCAGTTTATTCTCTTGCAAGGTCAGATTGCACTCTGTTTAGGTAACCATCAGTCTTGCACACATTCTGCTTGACGGTACTGCGTAAAAGTAAAACATCATACACTGCAGATGAATATCTTCAGTAAGAACTGTCAAAACTCAATACAAAACATTAAGACAGTCACAACAACTCATCATTCTTCGTGACAATTATCAGTCTAGCTCTGATCAAACTACAAGGGGCCTGTGATCAATAGGGTTCCGATCAAACCACAGGGTTCACGATCAACAGATCAAGCCATGGGGCTGAAAAGTAACAGTGCTGTAATGCAGACTAATGCAGAATCTCGTGTTCACAATGGACCAAGTGGAGATGAGTAATTAAGTACTGAAGCACATACAGAGTCAACTGAATCAACTGCATATACTCAGTCTTGTTGTCCTCGAGACCAAGGTCTTGGTCTCGAGTGCACTCGAGTTCGTTTTTAAAAGTCTTGGTCTTGGTCTTGAGGTTCAAGGTCTTGGTCTTGGTCTTGAGGTTCAAGGTCTTGGTCTTGGTCTTGAGGTTCAAAGTCTTGGTCTTGGTCTCGCAAGACCAAGACCAAGACTGGCTGTTAATATGAACAGTCATTTAACAGAAATCAAGAATTCTGTATCAAGCGTGCTTGCAGCATACAACCTATATCTATGGATGGATACAAGCATTGTTGGTCAGGAAAACCCATTGGCAGCAGCAACAGTTATTCTGTATCAGACGGTATGATAAACCATGGGAAGATTTCAAAAGGACTCACTATCTGTACATATTACATCCAGTGCTTGAAAAGCTACTCTGTGTGTGTCAGCGACTTCAGCACCTGTAGAACGTATTTTTATGGCAGAATTTTTATGAGGCCCACCAGGCACGTCTTGGTCAAAAAATTCTGAGCGAATTGGTTTTTATAAAATACAAAAGGCATTTGGTATAAGAGTTTGCATGAAGGACTTTTGAATACAAATTCGGATTTCTCTGCAGTTTGCATTTAAAGTTAATTTGCTTGAATAAAATAAAAGACTCATGTTTTCATTAAAATAGCGAATATTCCGACTTGACAATTTTTTGAAGTCTTGACCTGATTTCGATTTTTTGGGTCTTGGTCTTGGTCTTGGTCTTGAGGTTCAAGGTCTTGGTCTTGGTCTCGAGGTTCAAAGTCTTGGTCTTGGTCTCGGTCTCGAGGTTCAAGGTCTTGGTCTTGAGGTTCAAGGTCTTGGTCTTGGTCTTGAGGTTTAAGGTCTTGACAACAAGACTGCATATACTAAGTCAAATAAACAGGTACACTAAACACATAGTAAGATAAATATGCTGCTGATCAAGTTCTATAATGGATCAAGTGGATCAAGATCCTGAGATGTAGATTATCCAAATTCTATAAATTATGTAAAAAAAACAAATAGTTAAGCAGGTTTGAATCAAGCAGGTTTCAATCAAGCAGAGCTTCATACTACACTGTTTTCAGTAAAAGAATAACAACAAAAATGTCAGATTCTAGACAAACATCAGGTGACCTGCAAACTGAATGCCATTAGTGTTGCCCAAAGAACCTGCTCTGTCAATAGTTTTAACTGAAACATTATTATATTGACAATTAGTCAGCGTGATCTAAAACAGTCGGGACTAATAAGCTGCCTGTAAACCTTTAATAAACAACAAATAAATAACAAGTTTCTAACAGTAAAACTAACAAAGGACAGATTTTAATCCCATGTCCCATGATAAGCAATCATACCCATGTAAGTCACAACAGTATACCACTCATAAACAGCCCTACACTTCTTTCAATCTCCCCCTCACCTCTACAGCGTCAATACACGACGGTTAATGAGATTTGAACTCTTCACAACCTTGTAACAAATAAAACGAGTATAACAGTATATATCCAAGAAAACAATTAATTATATTTATGACCATAAACTGACAACAATCAACTATGCACTTCCCGATAATTGCACAAATGCTGTTACGTTAACTTCCAGAAAATCACCATCACAACAGAGCAGCAACTACTTCAAATATGTCAAACAACCATTTAACTTGTGATAACAAACAAGCAAAGGTCAGTGTTAGAATAAAAGCAGTTAAAAGAACACCGAAACAGACCATTCTCTTATAAAATATCTGTAACAATTAGTGAAAGGGAGATATTCCAAAGCAGTCAATGTCATAATAAACATAAAAGACAGTTAAGAATCCTTATTCTCAGTTAAAACAGCATAGCCAGGTCCTTAAAACGTTTCTTTGTAATCCAGATCACTAGATGTAACATCAACGTTTATCTCAGTTATAACATGTCTGTACACAAACCATGGAAAGGGCAAGACAAAGCATTTACACATTTCCAGAATGATGAAACACTAGTCAGAAGCAAAACAAAGCTGAAGGAAATCTCGTCAACAAATCAGATGTCACAACAAAATATAATGCCTCTCAAAATCATATTCTTGTGTACACTGGAAACCTGTCATATCAACCAGTCATATGCACACACGCACGCGCACACACACACACACACACACACACACGGATAAACACATGTATTCAACAGCCTCTCCTACCCCCTTAACAATGAAACTACACAATCGCTTTCCAGTAGTGACCTCTGCAAGTTTAATCAAAATCAGGAATCAGCATGTTGATCCAGATCAACTTTATCAATGTTTAAAATTAGCATAATTTCTGTGGAGCACAAATTCTGAATCGTAAATACATCAAATGACTAAGTAGACTGAACTGCCTGACTCCATGACTCAGTTTAATACTGTGCTGACCGAACTGAATTAATTGCATGTCTGAATAACTGAGACATTTCTTGATTGAACTGTATACCCTTATACTATGAAGATTTTCCTATGTTGAAAATGCAAAGTCAATAATTGCACATTTTCAAAAGTCAAGTTAGAAAATCAACAACTGTACTTCTGCAGGAACTTGACAACATATATTCAACCAACACAAGCCACAACAGAACAGCAACTCCAACATATCAGCCTCAATCCTATTTGTTTTATCACAACAACAGGTAAACATAGCTCTGCTTCACCTAAACAAAGTCAGCAATAGTTAACTTTCTGATGTCCCTAACACAAATGGCTGAACTTGACACAACTCTTTCCACCCCTAGATGAAATTCAAAACATGTGAGAATTGACTGAACACTGTTTGATGAGAGCAAAATTTACCAATTTATCCGACTGGAACAGAGACCTCGTCTAGAATTTTGAAAAAGCGTCTTGACCATGCTGGTCTAATCACTGACCAAACATATACTGATTCAGCAATACACGAGCAAACTATAGTATTCACATGATGACAGAGCGTTGTTTTTTATCGGGAGTAGAATACTCGATAATAGACAGTTTTCGACCTCCACAGTGAATAGGAATTGTCAAACTTGAGAAGATAGACTCCTCGTCCTGGGTAGGTGTGACTGCCGCAGAAGACCTCGTCATGGCAATCACGTCGATAGACTTGAATGATTTCATCCGTTGGTGGTCCATTGTCCTTCTTGTGGTGGCTTCCCTTCTCTACATCACCCTTGTTGCTGTTACCTTCAATGGCAAACAGTATTCAGCAGTTTAAAATACATCAAATGGAATGTAAAATAATCTAATTTAAGCTAGCGACTCCTACAGTGCAGTTATCATATTGCATAATACATAAAGGAAACCAGACAAAAAAATTGTAATCTGCTGGAGAAGCCTAACTGAAATTTGATAGGTCAGGGCATTCTAACAGCCAAGTCTCTGGTGAGAAATACTGACGAAGCGGCCAGTAGCAATTCTTCAATTTTATTTAATCATCTATTCATTTCTATACCACGTCTATCTAACAAACAGTCATTGCTAACATGCTTCTATAAAATCATAATGGACAATGCACCAAATTCTCAGCTCTTCATTCTTCAAATTATTTATTACTCAGCTCAAGTTTAAAAAGATCATCTTGCAAGTTTTCTGAAAGGTTGAACAGCTTTCTCAAACCACAAAATAATCGTATACACTTTCATTAAGACAGTCACTGACATTTTCCACATCACATGAGACGCTAATCACTGAGATGTCTAACATCAGAGATGGGTTCAAATTCTAACCAATAAATATGTACACACATAAGCAATCACAATTAGTTTTCATCAAAAGTTTGTTACCTCCTTCTTCTTCTTCCAGCTCTTCTTCATCACTCGATTCACTGATTTGAACTGTGACTTGATTGGGAGGTGTCAGCGTCCATTCAAAGTACATTCCAAAGCCCAAATCATAACTGTCGGTTGCAAACTCAAAGAAAATGCTCATTCCATTCTCATGAGTTGGCACTCGAACCTATCAAATCAAACACGCATCATAACTGCATTCATCAAAAACCTCACAAAACAGCAATCAACACAAGCACTCACTACAAAAACATATAGTTGAAGAAGAAATCATTAAAACTTTTATTTGCCACTCAAAATAATATTACTCTGAGGTTCAACCTAGGTCAATATTTACTGTGCCTACACATTAAAAAATTCACATGGAAATTATTATGTTCCAAACATCTTCTAAGCCTGGAGAACCAGACATTCACGGGTAGTTCTTGAGCAATTTATCAGTAAAAATTTATTTAAAAAACCCACTTCACTCTTTAACACCAGAATCACCACAAAAACAGTAAGCAAAATCCGCTATCAAATGATAAAAAATTCTTCTGATAAGAAAAAGCACATGCAAAAACTTAAAATCTGCACTGCTGTCAGCTACAGCAAGCACGGTTCATGCGAGTGATCAACTAAAGTATGACACGACAGCAAGAATACAATAACACAACTTTTCAATAATGTGACACACAAAAGACAACACATATTCACTATACTCCATGGCAGGCTTAGCACCAATCCAAGTTAGCCTGTCTTTGTGTGAACGAATATTAAAACAAAACAAATCTTCCTTCAAATAAAAGTGCACACGAGTCGGTACACAGAGTTTTTGCCAGCAATCAGATTCAAGAAAGTGCTTGCAAGACTTTCTTAAATTTCAAATCTGCTTATAGAATTTGCCCTTTACGATTCAACCATTGCTGAGTTCACATAGACATTGTAGCAGTTCAGCCACAGAAAATCCTTATCACTCGGACCATCTCCAAGTAAAATACATTTTATTAAGTTTCCATACACAGTATACATTTAGTTAGCTCAAGACCATTCCGTATTTCAGTTAAGCAAACACACACACACAAACACACACACACACACACACACACAGACTCACTCAGGCACAAACACATTTACACACAACGTGCAGCACCTATATCACAGTTTTTCAAGGCACTTGATAGGCAGCAGTTCTGCAGTAATATTGACTACCCGAAGCCAAAACTTAAATAAAATAATTTTAAAATCTTCCAACTGAATAATTTTGATTGCCATTACATGCACAATTAGCAAAAATAAATCAATAAAAAACCAAATGCATAAAGAATTTAATCAAAACAAGCTGATTAAACAGTACACTAACTGAAATTAACCAAATTCCAGAATGATCGTGATAAGGCCAAGATTGTACGACAACGGCATGCCACTACACAGCGTCACATGACTCACCGTTGCCGTTGACAACGATCCAACCCTTATGACATTTTCTGGATTCTTACGAACTGTTTCCTTGAACTCTCGAATGTCCTTACGAGTCCAGATGGTCGCCGGAATGAGTGGCGGCATTTCGCACAGTGGACTGCCTGATATTTGCGAGCAATCACAAAACGCGAAGACACACATACATACACATACACTCTCACAGACATACTCCAAAGTACCCAAACATCTAGTAGCCCAAAACTATCCTCAAAAGAAATTACAGTTACACTAAAAGTCTGGTAACGCACGTTCTATTAATATGCTACTAAAGTTAATGCGTGGCAACACTGTGCCTCCCACAGAAATCAAATAACACAGAAGTCATTAAGATGTGGTGTAGAAAATGGCACTAACCATTAGCTGACACGTTTGCATAGCAACCACAGTAAATGCAGCAATGTATAGTACAGGCATTCCTCCTTTTTTTGATTTCCAATAATATCTATCACCTATATTTGAACTACCGTGCTATTACTACTTCACATGCCTGCATGTATTTATAGATGTAAATGTATAACAAATACCGGTATATATAGAAATGATCAGAACCTTAGATAGCTTCTGGCTAGGCTTCATATCACAATGGTTGGGGTGTTAATTTTCCTTCCCCATGCAAGAAAAGACACCAGTCAAGGTTCTCAAAGATTATTTCTGAAGGCTGCACTACGAATGGATCATTTAAAGAGATATATAGAGTTTAATAAGGGGCTTCAGAAAATGTTAGGCGCTGTTTCAACAAAACAAGATGCAGATGAAGCCATATGCATGTAGTTTGCCGACGACAGACAAAAAATTGCCTCTTATTAAAATAGTCAAAAAAGTGTAAATGAACACTTTAACGACTAGCTGCATTGGATTCCCAGTCACTTTTAGTATGTGCTCATTGTTAAGTGTTAAGTCATTATAACAGGAGACGACTCATTGAATGAGGCTGACATTAATTGATGTCATAAACAAAGTGATGATTACGTCACCATTAACGAGTCATTTGAGGCAGCTTTACTTCACTGTAGATTCTTGTCTACATATTATGTCTTTGGTAATAAACGATGCAGACTTTTGTTGTTTCAACCTGACTTGAAATATTCTTTTAATCCAGGAGTTTGGATGTCTTTTATAGCTTAAATTTATACTTTTTAATAAGTTTCAATGATTTCTGTGTATTTAGTGTTTCTGAATTACAGTATATGCACTTTTATAATGAAATATTATTTTTTTAAATAAAGTCAAAACAAGTCTATATAATGATGCTGTATAATTTGTATATGCACATAAGGAAATGAAGCCTCTGCAGGAATATTTAATATGCAGATTCTGATATTTGCAGCAAAGTTCATTACCACATGTTCACATTCCAATATCACATGGTTCTGATAGCCTGACTTTCATCAACCATACCTCGATAGTATGCACAGATTATTAGGGCATAACTGATTTTGGTTTTTTGACCATAATTTGTGGATTCTGATTCTGACTACCGGGTAGTAATAAATCTATGCACTAAGGCCTAATTCCAAGTTGGTCATCATTGGCTAATGGCTTGTCATCAGGTACAGGCGCTAAGAAGGAACAACAGCCAGTCAGTCAACCCCTTTCCTATACTGTGATATATTTCTCAAGTGATAGACAGGCCCAACTAGTAATGTTAATTTATATAGCACCATTTAAATAGACCTCTCTGTCAACTGAACTACATACAAGTTGACAGTATTCATTACTGTTTTATGGACTTTCTTTCTGGCTTGAATTAGCAACTGTTCACTTGCTTTTTATCATAGCAGAGCTATTGCAGAGCACGGTGGCTGACTGATTAGAGACCTTGGTCTGTAACACTGAGAGTATGGGTTTGAGCCTCCACAAAGGCGGTCACTAGGTAAGGACCTTGAGCAAGTCCTTCTTGTACAATTGCTCAGCACCACTGATGTCCTGTCACATGGTCATGAACGCACTTCTAAACTTTGGAAGAAGGGCAATATCAAAATACAGTTGTATTGTATTGTACTGCATTTGGAATGCATATACAGGGTTCCATGGAAGCCATCAAAATGCATGCTGTACAAAATTAATTTTGCTTTGAATTCACATAAAACACACACATAAATATGCAAAATATACAAGTGTGCTCACACAGCTGTAGAAATCATAAAGGATTGAAGACAAAACATGATTCCCTGCATTTTTTAAAGTTTACTGTAATCTTTGTTCAATCAGTCTTCCTTGTTTACAACACAAATGCTTTTTCAAACTGCTTTGTCTTCTGTTACTGCCTCTCTGAACATCTTTACAAGACAATGCCATAAGCACCATCCAAGCTAAGCTCACCTATGCTCACTTTCAACCAATACTAAAACTAGTCCTATAATAGTTACTGTTGTACTAAAAGTTAACTATGCTTGTAAAGGTGGTAGTTTTATCCTCTGCTTTTCCATGCTACTGATATCCTACAATACACTAAACGACAAGCTGCCCTGCCCTTAATGCGCTCCAATTGCTCACCACAGATTACTCCCTCATATGGTTTAACTATAGTTAGTCTACGATCTGCCAAGTCAAACTGGAACATTTTACAGCAGCAGCAAATTATGAAAAGTTTAAAATTCATTTAGCAGCAAATCCTTTTTCTACTCACAAAATTAATTGTAGTAAACACCTTTAATTAATTAACAGCCCCTATTAATATAAATTACAGGCAATTTGATGGACAGTAGAGAGATGCAGAGATGATTTAATTTCTTTGTTTTGTTTCAAAATTGGATAAAAAGACTTACAATGGTCGTTGTCATCGATGTCGCTATGTCCATCCACATCGTCCTGGACGTCTTCTTCATTTGGCAGAAGTTTCTCTTTAATTTCGTTAGCAACTGACAACTGATCGCCTGTTTCAAGTTCTGTCATGATTGATCCCTCTGTCTGGTTCAGATCCTTGCTTGTTCTTCTTCCATCAACCTCCGTCATGTACTGAATCAACAGCTGCTGGTCAGCCTCAATAGCCTCAGCGGTCAACGGAATCACAGACACTGCTGAGACTGCAGCCGAGTCAGGCTGTCTGGTGCCAGTGGCAAGTGCCTGCATCTGAGCGTACTGCTGGCGTTGATGCACCACTTGCTGCGTATGAACCTGCTGCATGTACTGCTGGAAGTGCTGCTCCTGAAGCTGCACCACCAGCGCTTCTTGCTACAAGAACAGCACTTGATCAGAAGCAGCTGCCGGATGTCAATAATCACAACAATGGGTAGGATAATGAACAGCATGAAAAGAAGGATATTTAGGACAATAAGGCAAATTCAACAGAAAAAACTTATATGACTGAAGAATAAATGCATAAGATTACCATTCAATTTCACAAAAAGAATAGTTTCCACAAAACATATCATAAATTAAAAAAACAGACAGCTCTGGTTCTACCGAATGAGCCATCCATAACTGAGTATGGCAGGCAAAATAAGGAAATAAAACAGACCCTCACTATAACACGGGATGTAGGATTAATATCAAGGGCCACGTTAAATTGAAATGGTAATTTGCAACCATAAACATGCCTCAGTAGCTGTGTATTTGCAGGCTGTAGTGGGCTAATGACAATATTAGAACTCTGTATGGTCACGTAAACTAATCTATAAGATACTCACCAAGAGCATCACTGGACTTGTAAAGCCAGCCAGATTCTCTACTTACATTAGTTTGAGTTGCATTTTGGAATGGAAGCAATTTTTAAATTCAGTTGAATGCCTTAGTTGAGTGCAGGCTGACATGAGCTTCTGGTTGTGCATATGGAATTCCACCAAATTTCTGTGGCACTAATTATTTGTAATCAATAAAGTACATACAAAACACTTTAAATCAGTCTTAATTTGAAACCATACACAAAAAAGAAATTTTTGCTTTATCTGGGTACTTAATTCAAGCAGATAAACCAGTTTAGCCTAGGCTTTTGAAAAATGTCAGAAGCTGAATTTGCTTCTTCCTATTTTCACTTAGCATAATGTAACAGGCTACAAAGAGCTCTGCAGGATTTCTATAGACTAGAGAATCATTGTTTACTGTGATGAAAAACCAACCTGTTCTATATTGTCAGGCACCTGTTGTTTGGCATACTGTCTAAACTGAATAGCAGTCTGCTGATTCAGCGCATCTTTTATCTGCTGCCTGAACAACACACAATGCTTCAGCTCAATTCAAGTTTAAACTACTAAATGAATCTATGAATAAGCACAGTTCAAACAAAAGTAACCCGCAACCACAAACAGCAACTTCTAACTCCGAGTGATAGCTGAAATCAGCAACTTCTAACTTCGCTTGGCCATAGACTCCGAAAACCTGTTCATATCTATTCTTTACATCTCTGTAAATACAGAAATATACAATACATGCCATGACATGGAGTAAAGTTATTAATCAGCTAAGGCGAGTTGCATGAATTTTCTGTTCAATTCTTGGGATCCTGCAAACAAGGCAAGACGGGATGTAATTGTAATTGTAATTACGACAATTTCTATAGCATCGTTGGTAGCAAGCTACTTCTAGGATGCTTCACACAAACGCACACACACTGTCTACTGTCAGCGCAAAGGTTAATGCTCAGAGGTTTTGGTTAGCAACTAAAGTTTCAACTGTTTCTTAAAAACAAAGATGCTTTTGGCTTCCTGGATATCAGCAGGAAGACTGTTCCAAGCACGCGGGCCAGCGACCCGAAAGGCTCGATCGCCCATTTTGGCTTTTGTCACTGGCACGAATACATCAGCGGACTTTGCTGATCGCAATCGCGACCGATTAGGGTCGTCCGATAGCGGCCTGATGTTGTCTGCGAGGTAGCGTGGTACGCAGTTATTCACGCATTTGTGCACCATGATGCAAAGCTTATACTTGATCCGCTCGCCTATTCTGAGCCACTGTAGATCTTGGATCGCGGTTGTGGTGTGGTCGAACTTTTTAAGTCTCATGACCAGGCGAGCAGAAGCCGAATGATACTGCGCTGTGGCAAGCCAGCAAAGGCGACATTGCAGTAATCGATTCGGCTCAGGATTAAACTTTGCACCAGATGGCGAGTCACGTCCTGTGTGAGAGACCAAGAAACAGCTCTCAGCTGTCTCAGAATTCCGAAGCTCGTCCTCACAAGCCCTGTGATGTCTGACGTCATTGATAGGTCTCTGTCGAGGTAAAGGCCGAGGTCACGAACCTCGTCCCTTGGCTCGACAGCATCCGCACCAATGACGAAAGGACTTCGATCTAATTTTTCCACCCTGCATGAGGACGAGCACCAGATGAATTCTGACTTCGATGAATTGAGCTGCAGTCGATTGCTTATCCTTATGCTTATCCTGGGATTCACGCCTCAACATTTTGGCCTCCATCCGACTGGGACAACATGCACTGGTTTGCACATCTTATCCTCTAAAGCACACTTTCTGTAGGCACCATCTAATCCTGATTCAAAATACACTGTGGTCATAAAACATTCTGACCATGAATAGGTTACAGGAAAACTTCCAACAAAGCAAGGAGAGCAGACTTCAAACAAAAGTTGCTAAACAAAGCGTTCCGTTAGATCTTAACCCTTTAGAGATGAGGATATACTAAAAGCTACTGGGAGAACAATACTTGTTGTAGTTAAATGATTAAATGATAAAGGGAAGCCAAACAAAATTTAGTTGAATTCTACAAAGAATACAAAACTCATCTAAAATCAAAAGATACAAAGCCTGCTTACTCCATTTTCAAAGATCGAAGCTTTTCTTCTTCTTTGATCATTTCACCCTCCAGAAACTTTTTCCTCTCCTCATCCTTCTGTCGTTCTTCTTCATCTTGCCTGATACAGTATTCCATATTATTCCAGTAAATTTTCCATCTTAATCCATTAACGATGTTAAACTTTGCAGTATAACAAAACAAGGACAGGAAGTCCTTACCATTCAAAGGTTCATAGTGAAATCTGTTTCAATATTTTATCATGAAAATTGAAAAATTTCCTCACAGATTTTCTTAGCTTAATTTCTATTTTAGTTTTTTCCCTAAGAAGTATTTTGTTCTACCATACAGATACTTTCAAACTGCTTATAACATCAAAACATGGTCTCATCAGACCAAACCTAAATGCGAAGCTCTCTTATCCTATAATGTTTCAAGTTGATATAGTTAGTTTCTCACCAGATGGCCAAAGATTTCACACACCACTCTACAAACTGATCAAGCATAACAGAACTGACCATCCATTTTAGAGTCTGGCCATAAGTTAAACACAATTATCAATCCCTCAAAAGTAGCCAGACACAACAATGTATTTATGTACGTATGTATGTTTGTATGTATGTGGACACTTATATAATGCCTTTTAAGTACCTCACAAAAGTGCTGCCTATGCCAAACTTCACAAACTAACTTAATAACAAGCCAAACCAGGATATTTATTTATTCTAACATAAAGCTATTCCAACAAAACCACGCTTACTCTGTGAAGCAAATGCTACATCAGTTGAACTAACCTTTCTTTTTCAAGTTGATCACGCTCTGCCTGATGGGCTTTGATATAAGGAGTGAACTGTGGACACAGTTCTATCAGACTGCGCACAAACTCAGTCATTGCATGCTGCTGAGACATATCTCCAAGTGACTGCCATACTTGTCTACAAATGTAGAATTAATTAAAACATTAAAAAGCAAATGTGTCAAAAATAAGCAAAAATATGAGTGTTAAAGTACAGTATGAGAGCAGGAGGTGCAGAAGGATTGAGGAAGGAAGAACGATGAGGGGTGGATTTCTATATAAAGATATGGTGGGTGCTGGTCTGTCTAAACATACTGCAGTTAATTTGAGCCTCCAGACAAATCATCTGTTGACACAAATTTAATCCACAATGGACAAGTTATTATAAATTTGGGAAAGTTATTAGTAAGCTCACATAATTATCCTGTTACTTATTTCAATGACTGACTTTTTGTTTCAAGTTAAAAGGTTGCAAAACAGTTTTCCATGATTCAAAAAGCCTTCTATATATATTTATTTTCACAGTATAGCATGCATACTGGCTGACATTCTGATACCAGTATACAGCTCAACCTGCCTGCTGCAATAGGCTGTCAACAAGTTTCTTTGACACAACATTGACTAAAATATTGTTTTAAAAAATGACCTCCTTCTGACTCTGGAATCTAAGTTGATAACATCATATCATGGATTAAATAATAATAACTTTACTCTCACTCTTTCTAGGCTAATATACTCTTCAGTTCTATAACTTAACTTTCTTCCAAGGTTCATTCTTTACATCCCTTCACTTAGCAAACTCATTTCCTCATAACTCTTCCTCTCGTTAATTCCCTCAAACAATAAGTCATCTCTGAACATTAACCATCACCAAATTATACGCATGGATGACTGCGTTTTAACCTTTTGAAAACACAATTCCTAGTGGTAGTTCTCACCAGGCCTCCTGGACTTTTCTCACGGAAAAGTCTTATTCAAAAACTCAAACTCTTCAAGCTATACTACCCCATTCCTTCTTTCACCATATTTCTAAGATGCATGACTAACTAGCTTTCCAGGCTAGACCTCTGGATTTCCATCAAACAAACTGACCTGGATTTTTTGTTTTGTAGTTTTGACTACCTAAGCAGCAGTAAAACAAGCTGGTCTCCAAGATGCAACTTTTGTGTGGGACAACAAATTTTCATCACTTACATTAAAAGTTACTAATACTTACTATTGCTTAATTTGGAATCACAATATTTCATTCATCTTACCTTCTATCATTCCCAATCACATCAAGAATTCCAACATCTGGTGCAATGTCCACTTTGAATTTTCCATATGATATCTGTTTCGTCAAGGCAACCAGTTTCAATCGATCGTTGTACGACATCTGCAAAGCTTTTGTTCCTTCTTTATCTGTTGATAAAATATTCATGAAATCAACCAGAAGAGAAGTCTGATAGAAACGAGGCTTACCATAAATGGTATCCAAGTCAGGCAAACATTGACTGAATGTTGGACAACGTTAAGCCAACATTGGCCCAGCATGGGTGTGCTGGCCAGGTAGGTTGAAAGTTGGGATTACCAATTATTACAGCTTACTAAGACAGCCTTACCTAAACTGACCAAGAATTTTTGAAACTTCAATTTAAAATGTCTTAAACAAATCAGTTCAAATGCCTTACAACAAAAAAGAAAACATTTACACCATCCTCTCAAACAGTTGTATACTTATTTCCATTAGGTCTCTGTGTTATAACCATGCATTTTCATGTTTCTGTAGTAACATACACATTCATGTTTCTGTAGTTACATACACATCATGTATGTTTCTGCCCAAAGGCCCACTAGCTAGAGGATCACACTGCTTCTTACTTCTTACCATGTCACAGGGTGAATGACACCAAATTAAATACAGATTTAAAAATACTGATAATAAAATTAACAACTGCCTCCATCACGGTCAACCACAAGTAATATTGACCGTGTTGTTTGGATTTCGATTTAGGCATTTTCTATCTAACGGAAGTCACTCTGTAGCCCTGGTGTAGCACCATATGGCCAATAGCCTAGTAGCACAAAAATGAAAGCGCTATATAATTTACACAATCAAAGAAAACAGCAATCAAATAAGCTCCGACCTTTGTAAAATTTCAGTGCCATTTTATACAGTTCGTCCAAAGTAAAGCCCCAGTCATCGATAAAATGATCATTCAACGTAAGAGACTGCATATCATTCGTCTCCTTGTTAATGCTGTTCAGATTAACAGCACTTAACGAGACTGGACTGTAATTCTTATTATCATTCTCCATCTCGGCCATCTTGAATTCGTAAATATTTTGTCTGCAGGAACCGGAAGGCAGACGTCATGGTAACATGTGTGCGCGTCAAGCACCCAACATACGTCGTTGGCATCAAACGTCAAAAACGCCAAAGATTGGTGTCAAGCGTCAAACGAATAGGCCTATGCAAAAGACCAACGAAAATGAAAAGGCAGTTTTGCATTACATTTCTCACATCTTGACGAAGAAGTCCGTAAGGAGAGTAAATGCATTTCATTCAATGGATTCTGGCAATTTGGCAAAGCATTTCATATCATGTCTCTTTATTTTGTGATGAGTGATGCATACGATATTGTCGATCGTAGTATTTTGTTATTGTACGTCGATCGACTCTGTACATCAACTGGAGTTTCAGGATCTGCTCTTCTCTGGATATCTTCTTACTTTAATGATCGTTCTCAACTTGCTGCAATAAACTTATCTCGCTCTGAGCCTGTAGGCCATAGCCTGTCGTTCAGGCAAAGATCTTAGAGTCAGACAATGGCGGCGATCTTGTCTGAGAGGTGGGGGGGGACAAAGTCGGCCATGGTCTGGTCCATGACCTTTTTAAAGGAATTCATGTCCCAAAAAAACATCTCTACAAAAACCTGATGACTTTTCTACCAATTCATCTCGAAAAAAAGTTGATGACCTTTTTTAGTCATTCGCCTCTTTCTGAGAATTTTCGGGGGACACTTCTGCTCAAAACCCTCACGCGCAATTACATTTCTCCACCCTTTTTGGTGTATGTCCCCCTCGTCCCCCCCCCCCAGATCGCCGCCCATGGAGTCAGAGACTCATAGGTTCAGATGTGCCTCATAAGGGTCACGACTCAATCTTTAAATTGACTTCTTGGGTTTCAAACTTTCGCCTATTTATCAATTGGCCCATTGGGCCCTATAGTATAAGTTCCTAACACATATGTAAAATATAATAGTTCAGCAATATGCTGATGATAGGGCCTATTCAGCTTTACTTTGCTCTCTCTGCTACATACATGCTTGCAAGTTGCTACTACCACAGACTACAGTATAAATAATTACACAGTACGTCGACTCCCGGCCTCTGCAGTAGTCAGAATGTGTGACCGAGCGCCATTTTGAAAGAGAACGTTTACACGCCGATACACCGGAAACAATCACATAAAATATTATTTAAACGTTACAACAAGTTGTCAACAACATTGAGGACTACACGACGATACACCGGAATCCATCAGATAAAATATTTTTTAAACGTTACAACATTGAGGACTTCATTAGAATTAACAATATTACTTTTGACGTTAATTTCAATTTAAATCTATTATTCAAAAGGTGTGATTCAAAATGGCGTCACCCCAAAAACTAGTCAACAGGCAGCGATGGGAGTCGACGTACTGTGTAATTATTTATACTGTGCTACTACTTGCTACCTAAGAATAGGTATAGGGCTTGCTACTACTCGCTCTGCTCGGCGCTGTTCTAATGGCTGCTCAGGATGTATTCGGGGGTATCAAACTTTTACGTGGGCACATCACGAAAGAACATGCACCAAGAGTATGAACGTTTTAAACGGAGTTATTTGTGAATTTTTTGATTAAAGTGTAAAATTTTAGTTTTAAAGATTTTCTGTTCGGGAATTAGGTGTATTTCGCACTAGCAACTTTAGTGATGGATGAGGAAGACGGCGAGGTTGAGTTGGAACTAGATGATGAAATGGACAGCAATGCTGTCAGTGAGGGCATAATTGAGTCATTAGTGCCGAGTGATCTGCACTGTCTTCCTACTTCTTTCATGTCATTCAATGCCGAATCCGTGAAAGATGAGTTTCGCGAAGCTATCGGGCCTTTGAATGCCTCTGAGACGGAAGAGATCGTAAATGAACAAAATCTAGTCCGGTCTGAAATGGATTCAGTTTGTGTAGAATCAGAATTAACCGAAGAACAACTTACGCCAATCGGAAGTATAAAAAAGCTTCGAGGTCCCAGAAATAAGAAGACAGCTAAAAGCATCGCTACACTCAACGAACTGTCGCGTGATACAAAGACAAAAGTCAGAAAGTGGGAGCATAAACCAGTGTCAATCAAAACTTTAGAAGGAGAATTTACTGTTATGTTATGGACAACTGGTATGTCATATACAGGATTCCATTCCAAACATAAACTTTACTGAATGAATACTGTTACAGCATTTAATTTTTGTCAAAATTTTCAATGTTTCAACCATGATTTTCCAAATGCAGGCATCATGTAGGCTAACTGTAGAATTGACACTGCCTGATTCAACAGTCTAAGAGGCAACCAATATAGAAATTTGAAACTATTTGTGTGTTAGTCTGACAAATATTCACAACCACCAAAAATAATATAAGTCTTAACAGTCGTTATCCTGGTATTCAAATTCCTAAAGATGCAGAATCAAATGCTGGCTGATTCTAACCCCCCCCCAAAAAAAAAGAATGAACAACACTGCTGGACACTGTCAGTGTAATGAATTTAACACATGAATTGCTTAATGAAAAAGTTGAAAATTAAGCTACATGTAGACATTTCATGCTTGTGTTTACTTTAAAACTGGCTTAAGTCGTAATTTCGTGTCCAAACAAAAGCATGATAAATGGTCAATCAGTATCATAAGTAATCTGTCATATGCTAGACCAACATTTGACAGAAGGGCAGTCTAGAATCAAAATAGTTAAAAAGCTGTGAACAAATGCTAAAACACTTGGAACAAGTCAACAACTCAAACCAATACAGCCTGCTTGTGTCCTACATGTAACATGCAAGGTGTTGCTGTCCACAGCTGTGCTTGATTGTCCAACTATAAAATAAATCTGTGACATGATTTTATTTCTACATTGCTTATAGACTCTAGTTGTGCAGTCTCTAGTTTGTTGTTCTGTTGTAGGTGAACCGGACATCAAATTAGAACCTAATTTAGATGTCCAGGAGGATGAAATACTAACAGGTGGCATCGATACTGAGTTCTCTGACTGTCTGCCTGGCCGACAAGATTCGCTACAGACCGATATTGACCTTGATACCCAGCAGTTTCCAAGCTTTTCAAAGTTTGTTCTGATCTATGTTGTTGAAAAAACTTCTGTGTACTAACAAGGAAACATGTAACATTTGTTTATATTCATTTTTCCTCCAGATGATGATTATAATGTACTGCCTAATAATTCTGACTCGAGTTATGTTAGTTGGATTTTGTAAATTGTTTTTCTTGTGTTTGCCGTATTTTTCTTATTTACATTTATAATTATGCATATACATGTATTCTACTTAAGTCTGGCAAATTGCTGCATGTTAAAATTTCTTTTAACAGAGCCAGATCTAAAAAGTCGCCTCCAGAAGATGATACGAAAACTTTTCCATGTCCTCATAAGGTTTGTATTAGAATTCTGGACAATTGCGGGATTATAACTAACCTAATAGAACAGAATAGCCATTTATTGATTTCTCTGCATTAAATTATATCTGATAATAAAGGTAGAAAATTCCTTGGTATTTTACATTTCTCATAAATTTGTATTAGTGTGCAGTTTGATTGCCTGTTCTTTGCTTTGACATTTCTATTTTTGAAAATACAAAGCAGCTAGTCAACTGTCCTCTTTCCATAATCAGGCTTTATTTATCTGAAAACCAGTTTTTCCACTCCTCACCATTCATATTTCTGAAGTCATATCCGTTTTCATCTTATACTTGTGTTTTGTGCTGTATGTTGTGAAAATTCTGACCATGATAATTAAAATGCGTTTGTTCCAAATATAACTAAGCAGTTTTTGCAGTAAAGTTCAATCCACAAATTTCCCACAAGATCACGTCTGGAAATGTTTATCTGCCCTGAATTTGTTAAGAAGTAATGCAAGATGCCGCTGACCCTCGAAGGTTTTGACACGCTGCTTTATATTTTCCACTGAAGCCTTATTATATCTGTGAACTGAGTTTTGTGTACAGTCTTGCAGTGCGAGATATTGGCGTATATATTTAGTGCGCTTACTTTAGTTTCACGTGTATATGTATATATGATAGATGTATAACGTTTAGTCTTAGTGACACGCGCGGCCGGCCGATATCGGCAGCGGCGCGCTATATGTATATTATTAGAGTTCGTTTATGCGCACAGAAGACAGGTGTGTCAAGAGGCGCGAAGAATTATGCTGACTAGAGAAGTTTGAATTCGAGTGTGTTCGCTGTAGTAGTGTGGCTGACTAGTTGAGTTGTAATCGAATTGAGTTCTGTCTGTTTGTTTTCTTATTAAACGAAAAGATATTAAACTGTGTTGGTGATTCGTACGAGGAAAAGCTACTTATACGTAGAATTAGTGTTCAAAAGGTGAACGTTAAATAGGCGTTAAGTACAAGAGAACAAGGACTTAGCAAGAAGGATTGTCAACGGAAGGATTGGGTTGACATTATTGGTGGCAGCGGCGGGATAAAAACTCACGGTGGAACAGCGTCGGTGTGGATAAAAACTCACGGTGGAACAGCGTCGGTGTGGATAAATACTCACGGTGGATAAAAACTCACGGTGGAACAGCGTCGGTGTGGAATAAATACTCACGGTGGAATAATTACTCACGGTGGAATAAATACTCACGGTGGATATAAACTCACGGTGGATTAAAATTCACGTTATCACCTCCTTCGGCGGATAAAAGAATCTACGACGGTGATTGGAGAATTTACAACGGTGTTAGAAGAATCTACGCGTTGTTACTGTGTGACGAATTTACGATATCATCGACGGTGGAACACGAGAAAACGGTATAAAAATTTCGTTGTTTTCCACGAACAAATATAAAAGAAATCCCGTTTGTTTATCGATTCACACAACAAGAAAAACCGTGACTTCTTTGAAAAGAGAAATCACCAAAGTAAACAAGTAAGATGGAGAAACTAAGTGCTGAAAGACAAGCAGATATTAAGAAGATGTCTACGGAAAGGCTAAAACAGCGTTTGTTGAAAGCCGGTTTTAAAGAAGAACAATTAGAAGGTATGTCACGTGGTGACATGATGCAGGAACTCGCCGATGTGTGGGTTAAGGAAGAAGTCGAAGAAGAAGGTGCAGTTGGCGGTGCCGTAGAAAAGGTTATTGAAAAACCTCCTGCGCCTATGTCTATGGAGATGTTGATGCAGTGGATGATGATGAAAGAAGATAGAGAAGATAAACGGAGACAAGAAGCAGAACGTGTAAGACAAGACGAATTGCGCTTGCAGAGAGAGAAAGAAGAGAAAGCAGAACGTCTGCAGAGAGAGAAAGAAGAGAAAGCAGAACGTCTGCAGAGAGAGAAAGAAGAGAAAGCAGAACGTTTGCAGAGAGAGAAAGAAGAGAAAGAATTGCGCTTGCAGCGAGAGAAAGAAGAGAAAGCGGAACTTGCAAGGCAAGAGGAATTGCGTCTGCAAAGAGAGAGAGAAGATAAAGCAGAACAAGTGCGTAAGGCAGAACTTGAATTGCAAAAGAATCAGTTTGAGATTCAGTTAGAACAGTTGAAAAGAGATAGGGAAGATGCTGAAAGAAGAAGATTGGAGCAGATGATTGAATTTGAAAAAGCTAGAAAAAGTGATGAAGAGGTTCGTCAGCAACAGATTGAAGCAAAGAGAATGCGTGAAGAAGAAAAAGAAAAAGCGCGAACGTTAGAGTTAGAACGTGCGGAACAGATCAGACAAGAAGAACTCAAATTTCAGAAAGAAAGTTTGGAAAAGGCAGAGGCAGAAAGACAGGAACGTCTGAAACTGGAGAAATCAAAATTGACATTGAAAGAAACGCAAATGAGAGAAGAACGGGAAGCAGAAAGAAGGAAGCAGCAAGAAAGTGAAACTTTGGTGTCAAAAATTAAGAAAATAGGTGATGCAATGAAGCATGTATTGCCTCAAATGCCAACTGATATGATGGAGGTGCCATTATATTTTGAAACAGTCGAGAACGCGTTTCGCAGTTTTGCTGTGGAAAAGCCGTTTTGGGTTAAATTATTACTACCATTGATGACGCCGAAAGCTCGAACCGTTCTGAATAGATTGTCATACGATGATCTAGACAATTATGATAGAGTCAAGCAGCACTTATTAAAAGAATTTAAGTTGACTTCGAGAGAATACAGAGCCAGATTTGTGGATGCTAAGAAGACAACAGAAGAGACTTATACGATGTTTACGGCAAGACTGAAGAACTTGCTAAACTATTACGTGAGAAGTCGAAACGTGAACAGAGAGTATTGTAACGGTATATAATACCATCACAAGTTGTTATATTTGGTGTATTTGATTTAATTAGTTTGATTTATGGTTTTTATGCTGGGTTGCATGGCGCCTTTTTCTGCTGCTGAGGGCTCGGCCTCGGTTGTTGTATTTTTCGTCAGCGTCGCGCTGATGACTAAGCGACAATGGGAGGGAAGCAGACAGACAGACGGTCACTCGGGCGCTTATATCATCAGTGGAAACTTTCCTGGGAAGCAGGTGACTCATAGCAGAACGGCGACGGCAGACGCTGGATGACTCAAGCATAGGGGATGACTGTTGATGATTCATGTAGGCCATCACGTGAACGTATCGTGTCCAGGACCTGGATCTTAAGGTGACTCATGGTGGAGGGAAGCAGCAGGTGATAGCCACGTGAACATAGTATGGAGTGACTCATCTTGATGCGTGCCGTAGACTATAAAAGCCACGGACGACAGAGTGAGGTGCAGACTCTCTCTTGTACATTGGATAGCGACGAGAGCAGACGACAGACGATTTTGCCGGAAGACTCAGACTCTCTCGCGCTCTCTGGAACATCGGATAGAGCTGAGGGCAGTTGACATCGGACCGGAGAGATGTAATTGCCATAAGATGCAGGTCACGTCGGAAATGCAGTTGATGTGCATGGGACGGGACCGAGTTGCTGTCGACGACCGATAGATTCGTCGAGTAGATGTCGGTTGGATTATTATTTCGGTTGTAGTATAAGTTTTCGAGTTGAAGTGGGAATTTATGTGCAAAGATGAGCAAAGAGCTGGCGTATCGATTATTTTCCGAAGGAATGATGGAATTAGTCGTATAATGCGCAAATTTCGGTGATGCGATCTTTTGCTGAATTACTGCTTCTCGAATTGGAAACTAACGTCAACTGTAAAGGGAAACTAACGGATCATCTTCTTACTTTGTGTCGTGCGTTGTCGAGTAACTTTGTACGGAACGTGCTTGGAATGAGAAGGTACAGTTTGTTTTATTCCTGGGGAGGGAGAAGTTCCAAGTTAATTAATTCTTTGGTTCTAACCAAACCCGCAGTAGTGATTGCATATTCTTGTACTGTAGATGATTGTAGTTAGATAGCTTGTACTGTTGTAACTTTTGTGCATATTTGAGATGACTTTGTAATTAAATGTAGACTGATAACGAAAAGTCTTTAATGCAAATGTCTGATACTTTGGATAAATTAGAGCAGATGGATAGTCATGTAGAAAGACGTAGTCTGAATAGGGACAGAGCAAGTTCGGACCAGTCTTGGACTAGTTCGGCTTTAAGACTAATTCTAGAACGGTTAGATACTTTGTCTGAGGAGCGACGCTTATTGATGCAGAAACAAAGTGAAGATTTTAGATTATTAATAGAGAGGCAAGATGAGAAAAATCGGTTACTTCTACAGCGTCAAGAGGAGTCTCTAGGAAGACCAGAGGGACGATTGACTAAGTTAAAGAAGCAGGTAGATAAGGGTCAGGAAATAGCAAATCTAGTTGGGGACGAACTAGGATACAGTCAAGCTGTAACCTCTGATATCCAATCAGTCACGCCCTTCCACCCGCCTACCTCGGAAACATCTAAAGCTGACTACAGAGCGATAGGAGGTCGATTTCGATCGATACCGCTCTCTCAACGTAACGTAATTTTCAAGAATCTAATCATTTCTCAGACTGATCATTCTCCCAAGGATCCTCAACTAGTGGCAGACACTTCCCTTAGTAACAGCCCTAGAGTAGCGTCTGGGGTGGGGGTCGTTGACGTCACAATTGGCGACGAGGATGGGATCCTTAATCAAATCAAATCTGAGGAGATGATTGGTCGAGAGATGATTAGATTACGAGAGAAAGAGAGAAAATTTATTAGGACGAGAGAAAACCGAGAGACAGGACGACAAATGACTAGATTAGCAGATGACAGAGAGGTAATGCTTAATCAAATCATTCCTCCTAATCTTAGTGATCGAGTGGATCGAAATTTCCCGCCAAAAGTCTTACCGGACAGGAATTTTCCAATGACATCTTTTAAAATCGGTGAACCTCAAAATCTGAGAGAAACTGGTTTAAGAAGAGTAGAAAAAGCGATAGACAGACGAGAAATTTATCTAGAACCAGATAGATTAGACAGATTAGAAATTGCATTTGATGATGTACCAGTATGTAGAGATAGATTTCTTAGTCATGGAAATTATAATATGCAATCACGAAGGGATTTCGGGGGGCAAAATTTAAATCGAAATTGGCCAACTACGGGGGTTAATGATCCTGAACCCACAAGAGAAGGACAAGAGAGGATTAACGTCGTTCCATCTGCTGGCCAAAGCTTTGTTTCGTCTGTACACCATTCTGCATCGGAACTGCGATTCAAGACCAGAATAAGTGAACCGACGATGGATTACGAGAATAGAAGTTCTATACAGCGCTTCGATCAAGTCGATCCTAGACTGTCGTCGACAAGAGATTACGCTGATCCTCAACGTCCGTCGCATTCACAGTCTGCAGAAAGTCGATTTCTCTCCGGAACTTCCAACTCCTTAGTTCACGGAGGAAGTTTTCCTACTGCTTCGATCACTAGACCGTCACTGCCAAGAGATGTGCTTACGTCTCTCAGTGTCATGACAAGTACTGTCTTCGCTCCGTACTATCCTGGCTCAAGAAACTGCAGGCCTATTCCGCCTGCAGACGCTGAAGTGTTCTATTGTTCCTCCAGAAATCATTGCCCCGCTGATCAATGTTCTGGATTAAATGAACCGATGTTCTCTAGATGGTCGGTCGCAGTTGAAAACTCAATCGGAAATTCGTGTCTTGGCGCGCAAAACTTTGGATATAATCGAGGAGTTGAATCTTGGTCGACCCAAATGCCGCAACTCAGAATGGAATTGAAGCCGACTGCTACACAACTGAAAGTCAGTGCCTTCATTCCAGAGATGTCGGTCGCTACCCAAGCTGTACCTGATGCTGAGCTGACGTTCGCAGCAGAGATAAAGTCGAATCCCTCGGAGACTAAACCAGCTAGTGGAATCTTTGCCTCCATGAATACCGCTACGTCTCCGCATTCATGGATGAAACCTGAAAGTCTCACCGACCGAAACGGTTTGTGCGAAGCTTTGATGTCTCCTGCTGCTCTCTGTCCCGTCAGTAGAGATGCAGGTCAACGGTTGTTAGATGTCACAAGCAATGATGACCCTCTGACCGTGGAAGAGCCTACGAAAACCGAGGACGATGATTCGAGTGATGTTAATCTACCTTCCACGCTTGGACTGGACAGAGGATTAATGAACATTGAAATCGGAAAGAGCTTTTCGACGTTGCAGCCGCTTCAACTTCAGCAAGTACCACAATTGGAAACTTGTAATGGACTCAGTTGTGTTCAGTTTGGTTGTTCTGAGGTAAGAAAGGTAAAGGAACAGACTTTAATGAATGTTCTTCTACCACCGATGCGGTGTAATTGTTTGCAGAGTTCTCTGACGGCGAAAGTTTATAAGCCGCCAGAGTTCTGGAATGAATGGTCGATGGCTGTAGAACAAGAATTTGAAAGCCTAATGACCGCAGAACATGAGAATTTTTCTGTACCCGTTTCAGCCCCTTTTGATAGAGGAAAGTCTCTCTAGGTGTTCTTATACAAGTAGAATTTCATTAAGCACTATGACCGGTCCTTGGGATACAGAGCTAGATTCCAGTTGATCGCTTAATTGCGATTATTTATGAGCCAATGCTAAAGAATGCATTATTTTTTAAGTTAGATCTTGATGATACCTATGTAAGTACAAGGATAAGTACGTTATTTTAAATATACAGTTGTACAGTTACTTTGCCCAGTTATACAGTGATGTTGTCTTTAACTTGTTGGTAGATAATGTGCTTGTGCTTCATAAATAGTTGCCTGAGCAGCCAATAGTGTAATGGTAATTGTACTATAGGACATTTACTTTTGATTGAAATGATGATTAGGATAACGGTTATCATTACCATTATAGAAACTTATGGATGAGTAGGATGGCTTTAATTAAGGGTAATATTATTATTATTATTATTTTGGGCCTAATGTTACCACGAGGGCTTAGTTCAGAATTTTTGAATTTATGCCAACTAGAAGTTTTGCTGCCAGAAAATTAGAATCTGTCTGGTTTAAACTTTGCAGATGATAAGTTTATTATTTTACTAGTGTGGTGAATTTTTATTACTGTACAGAGGTATTTTAAGAGGTTGTTTGCAAATGTTGCAAGAGAAATTTAAAGCCTTAAGCTTTATTGAGATTTGCCTTATGCAGCATGGTAATTGATTCCCCTATATCTTTTGCTCTGGATTTAGTAATGGCGTAAGTTAGAATAAGGATAAGACTAGTATGATCAAGGTGTTGAGAATGAGGAAGACCTATAGGCTTACTGATTCATTCTCTCATTGAGTCTGGTTGAGATTTATTATTGGCTGTGTAAAATATTTATATTAACAGTTGAATTTGCTTTGGAATTGTCTATAGGCAGTGTTTTTGCTATTGTTCACGAGGTTTGTACAAAGCCTGTTGAAGTCAAGTATTTGTGAATTTCGTGTATCCCTGAGAGTGGTATCTCTTACCAGTGAGATGTGAGTTAGTGCCCTACGGATGACACATGCTGTTAGTCGATATTGGTCTAGATAGGATGACCTTAGGATCGACTATGATTTAAGTAGCGACTAGAGGAGTTGTTATTACTTGTGGATCCGGCCGGCTGTGTAAGTGACCGTGTATGCCCTTGTAGTGTTCTTACAACTTTGAGGCTTTTTGAAGTTTGTGAATGATATGTTAACCTGTGGTATAGATCTCTTATATATTAAGCAATTGTTATATAAATTTGATTGGTCTGGCAATTATAGAAGCTGATAAGTTTAAGATGAGTACAGAATATCATTGTAAAGTAGCTCTGTATTGAGATATATATATAGATTGTCTTGAGACATGCCTAGGTCTGTTGAAGTTGGTTGTAGGCCTACGATATATATTTTTAGTGTTTAGTGAGAGGAGTTCGAAATTCCAGGAGCTGTGGTCTTATGCAATGTTCCTCTTGGGAAGAATCTCACGTAAATAGGTCTAGGTGGATTGCTAAGTATGCCTTTAAGAGCTGACCAATCATTGTAGAAGCTCAATAGCATAGGCCTAATTGATTTTGTGTAGTGTATATAAATAATAAATAAATTATGGTTGTTTTCGGAGGAAACAGATCACTAAGATTTGTTTTGAATTCCGACCTTGTTTAACTTCTATTGTGCCAGATTGATTAAGTTAGATTTGGGCAGGCCTTAAGAAGCACTAGATTTAACGTAGTTTAGACTGCTTAATTATATATAGGGAGATCAGAACATCGTATGGTGGTGATGATAATAGGAAGCGTAACCAGGCAGTACTTTCCTCATTTGTTTATAACCTGTTGTAAATATGGATTGGGCTGTTATTAATGAACTTAGTTCACCTTCTGCTTGATGTTGAGCATTAGATGTAATTGTTATACCCATTAAGCGTGAAATAGCATGCTTTGGGAGACCAGATTGTCCGTATAACTGCTTAACTACGTGAGTCAGGACAATTTAGAAAGTTACAAGCATTGACAATTTTTGGAAGTCTTAAGTCATGTGTGTAAATATTTGTGTTATTATAAGGGTACATAGAGTTTTTCCGCTTTTTGTGCTAATTATACTGGAGCTACAGAAATCTCTTGGGCTGAGCAGAACTTTGTATAAATTTTGAGCTTTGTTTTTTTTTCGTGGTTTACTTTCTGTTTGACTGTAATGGTAATATTGATTAAGTTATCATGTTTCATTAATCAGTAGACACTTAAGAAGACTGAAGGTAACTTTGCAGTGTGGCTAAGCTATTTTTGAATTATATATTTGTACCGCACAAGACTGGGGTATTACTGTGTGGGCCAAGCCACTGAGTTGCGCTGTTAATTAAAAATAGGATTGTTAGGAGTTGTGGCAACAGATGTAAATGGATATTTAACTTTACTGAATATTAAGATGCTAGCACATAACTTTGAAAAGGTTGTTAGCATAATGTATGCAGGCTTCAAGATATTGAGCTGGACCGTTTAATGGCGGGAGATTTGATAGACAGAAGAATGAGGAAATCTCTCAGTTGAATTTTTGATGAAAAAGAGGTGTCAACAATTCATTGCGCTTCTCTGTTTCGGTTTCTGAAGTGTGTAAATAATATTCGGATAGGGTTTTATGTCAGAGTGTGATGAAGACAGTGCCTTATTGGAAAGATGTTTTCCTTTAGATTCTGCATATGATAAGTAGCAGATCTAATACTTTTCTTGGTAAGAGTAAAACAGGAAGTCTGTGCTCTAGTAATGTATTGGTTTTTGGAATACTTAACTGAAGTTCTTAACCTTTCAGGCTGTCCTATTATTATCAGCTGTTTTTTTAGACTTCCTAAGACTTAAAGGTTATGTAATTCTTGAGTGTTAGTTGCATGGTCTGGTGATATGTGATAAGGATATAAGGATTTTGTTTCATTTTGAATTTAAGGAGTGGTATTAATTACTCTAGTTATTAGTGGTCCTTTAGTTGAATTACTAGTTACTGATAGAGATTATTGTATATTCCTAATAATTTCTTTTGGAGGTATACTGAATTCCTGAAGTCTAGCCAATACAAAGAAGGAACGTGGGTGGAGCCCGTTAGAATTGCTATCTTAGAGGAAGAGAAATGGAGTAATCGTTGATGTTTAGCGTTATTGTAAGAGCGTGGTTATTAGCAGCTTATATCTCTTTTGAAACACTTAGGCAAGGCTGTGTGTGTAATTTTTGGGTATTTGGTACGGTCGTGTGGCAGGTTTCGGACGTCCAGATTGGGTGATGTGCCGTAATCTTGTGGCCGATGGTTTTGTGCGTCTAGTTCGGATCCCAGGTGATGACGTATGCCTTTAAAAGTAGGCCGGATACGATCGCCAGGACTGTGGATTGCCGATGGGAAGGACGCTAATCATTTTCTTGCAGCCTTTACTTTGTGGTGCAAAGGTGTACACTTAAGTTGTTTCATAATTGCATATGGAACAGAGAAGTCAGTGTTGGAGTAAGGAAGCTAAGGATTATGGGAACTGTTTTCTTTTCCATAAGGCCTGATATTCCGAAGAAGGTGATTAGTTGAACAGTGATGTGTTAAACTGTGTTATGGGAATTGATGCTCTATGGTTAGCATTTTTGCACGTAATAAGTAGACCACCCATAGTTCTGTAGGATTGGTTTGATTAATCTATGTCCAGGAATATAAAGTCAGGATAACCAGTCTGTACTTTTGGTTTATTGTTTTGAACTGGGTAAATTGAGTTTTGACTGAATGATAGTATAAGCAGTTTCTTTCGTACATGTTTAAACTCTTTGAGACTTGTTCTAAGGTTGCAGTATTTTATTAGGACTTTGTCTGTTTGAACTTGGGATCACATTAAGTGACATTGCACTAGCCGAAGTGAGTTTTAATAGTAAGTATACCCAGAAAAGTTCATCAGTACCTGCCAAACTTTTCTTCCCTAAGGCCGGGAAAGTGTAACGGTATATAATACCATCACAAGTTGTTATATTTGGTGTATTTGATTTAATTAGTTTGATTTATGGTTTTTATGCTGGGTTGCATGGCGCCTTTTTCTGCTGCTGAGGGCTCGGCCTCGGTTGTTGTATTTTTCGTCAGCGTCGCGCTGATGACTAAGCGACAATGGGAGGGAAGCAGACAGACAGACGGTCACTCGGGCGCTTATATCATCAGTGGAAACTTTCCTGGGAAGCAGGTGACTCATAGCAGAACGGCGACGGCAGACGCTGGATGACTCAAGCATAGGGGATGACTGTTGATGATTCATGTAGGCCATCACGTGAACGTATCGTGTCCAGGACCTGGATCTTAAGGTGACTCATGGTGGAGGGAAGCAGCAGGTGATAGCCACGTGAACATAGTATGGAGTGACTCATCTTGATGCGTGCCGTAGACTATAAAAGCCACGGACGACAGAGTGAGGTGCAGACTCTCTCTTGTACATTGGATAGCGACGAGAGCAGACGACAGACGATTTTGCCGGAAGACTCAGACTCTCTCGCGCTCTCTGGAACATCGGATAGAGCTGAGGGCAGTTGACATCGGACCGGAGAGATGTAATTGCCATAAGATGCAGGTCACGTCGGAAATGCAGTTGATGTGCATGGGACGGGACCGAGTTGCTGTCGACGACCGATAGATTCGTCGAGTAGATGTCGGTTGGATTATTATTTCGGTTGTAGTATAAGTTTTCGAGTTGAAGTGGGAATTTATGTGCAAAGATGAGCAAAGAGCTGGCGTATCGATTATTTTCCGAAGGAATGATGGAATTAGTCGTATAATGCGCAAATTTCGGTGATGCGATCTTTTGCTGAATTACTGCTTCTCGAATTGGAAACTAACGTCAACTGTAAAGGGAAACTAACGGATCATCTTCTTACTTTGTGTCGTGCGTTGTCGAGTAACTTTGTACGGAACGTGCTTGGAATGAGAAGGTACAGTTTGTTTTATTCCTGGGGAGGGAGAAGTTCCAAGTTAATTAATTCTTTGGTTCTAACCAAACCCGCAGTAGTGATTGCATATTCTTGTACTGTAGATGATTGTAGTTAGATAGCTTGTACTGTTGTAACTTTTGTGCATATTTGAGATGACTTTGTAATTAAATGTAGACTGATAACGAAAAGTCTTTAATGCAAATGTCTGATACTTTGGATAAATTAGAGCAGATGGATAGTCATGTAGAAAGACGTAGTCTGAATAGGGACAGAGCAAGTTCGGACCAGTCTTGGACTAGTTCGGCTTTAAGACTAATTCTAGAACGGTTAGATACTTTGTCTGAGGAGCGACGCTTATTGATGCAGAAACAAAGTGAAGATTTTAGATTATTAATAGAGAGGCAAGATGAGAAAAATCGGTTACTTCTACAGCGTCAAGAGGAGTCTCTAGGAAGACCAGAGGGACGATTGACTAAGTTAAAGAAGCAGGTAGATAAGGGTCAGGAAATAGCAAATCTAGTTGGGGACGAACTAGGATACAGTCAAGCTGTAACCTCTGATATCCAATCAGTCACGCCCTTCCACCCGCCTACCTCGGAAACATCTAAAGCTGACTACAGAGCGATAGGAGGTCGATTTCGATCGATACCGCTCTCTCAACGTAACGTAATTTTCAAGAATCTAATCATTTCTCAGACTGATCATTCTCCCAAGGATCCTCAACTAGTGGCAGACACTTCCCTTAGTAACAGCCCTAGAGTAGCGTCTGGGGTGGGGGTCGTTGACGTCACAGTATGATACGCTCTTTGATTTGCTGGTAGCGGATAAGCTAAAAGAATGTTTACCGCCAGGTCCACTACAGTTTGTATTGTCGAAGGAAGGAACTGACTGTCTTCAAGCTAGTGCAGTGGCAGACTTAGCAGATATTCATGTAAACAATCGAATTGGGTTTGCGATCCCAAATATAAACAGTTATCCTTCTCAACGTTCCGTAAACCAAAGCCAGAGTGGAAAGTGGAAAAGTAATCCAGGAACAGGGAATCAGTTCAAAGGTAAAGAAGTCAAGGCTAGTGTCCCTGTACCCAATGAGACCAGAGAAGTGACGTTTGGTCGTCAGGGATTTAACAAATCGTCAGCGCCGTTTGCCAAGAGGGAAGGCAACACATCGTTTACGCAGTATAAGAGATATGAAGGCAATGAACAACGAGGTATGGTGGTGAAGCGTTGTCACAACTGTGGTTCAGACAAACATTTGGTTAAATTTTGTCCAGTTCCAGTGGCAGCAGCTAGTTCTAGCAGAAATCAAGAACACACAAGGGTGAATTTGATTCAAGTGGTTAGTGATACAGGTAATCAAACCACGGGTCAAGAAAACCAAGAGACTGAAGTGAAGTCAGTAATGAAATGTGGTATTCAAAAAGAAATTCTATTGGATGCTGAAATTCAGAGAGAGGTCATAGGAAAAGATGACAGTCGAATATTGAAGAAATCGTTCTTGCAATATGTCGAGGTTGAAATTCGTGGAGTAGACGGTAAAGAGCCAGTGAAAGTCAAAGCACTGAGCGACTCGGGAGCAGAGATTCCGGTGATTAGTGAAGAATTACTGGAAGGCATGAAGGTGGAACAAATTGGAAAAGTGAATTTGCAATGTGTGGCAGGAGATGCCATTCCTGCGAAGTTAGTGAAAGTCGATGTTAGACTGTGTGGTAGTGACGTGGAAGAAGAGGGATTTCCGCGTAAAATCCAGTGTTCACTTACACCTTATGTCACCTTGATGTGTGCTAGTATTGCAAAGATGGGCAGTACAGAAAGATTCTTGTTGCATCCAGAGATAATTGCCGAATTAAAAGCCGTACCACAGATGAAAGTTAAAACGATACAAGGAGATGTGAGTGTACGAGCAAATGTAATGATGAGAGCGCAGAGTCGGAAACAGGAAATGGTAGATGTTGATGAGAAGAATGAAAATGGAAGTTCAAGTGATGAGGAAAACGAAAGTAATGAGCAACGAGGCTTATCGCGAGATGGTGTAATAGCAGAGATGAATGAGCAAGAGATGGCTGCATGCGAGAATGGCACATTAAATGAAACGGAAGAAGACAATGAATGTGATGTGGGGATAGGAGACTTGTATAGAGATGAAGAGATGGACGAAGAACAAAAGGTGCAGATTGCCGATTCGAAGAAGTTCGAAGAGCAACAGAGAAAGGATGAATCGTTGAAGCCGTGGTGGAAGTTAGCACAAGAGAAAGAATCTGAATTCTGTGTGATCAACGGTTTATTGCATAAGAAATATCAGATATTAGACCAGACGATATATCAACTAGTGTTACCAAAAGAGAGACGAATTAAAGTGATGGAATTGGCGCATGAATCGGTATTTGGAGGACATCTAGGAGAAGAGAAAACAAGAGAACGAATAAAGTTGTCTTTTGTTTGGCCAAAGATGAGAAGAGACATTGTGAAATTTTGTAAGTCTTGCGAGAAGTGTCAACTAAAGGCAAGGAGTTTGGTGATGGATAGAGTACCTATCACTCCGGTCTCAAGAGAAGAGGTCGCCTTCAAGAGAATGACGATGGACCTCGTTGGCCCGATCGATCCAGTATCTGCTGCAGGTCACAAGTATTGTTTATGCATTGTGGACTCGTGCACCAGATGGCCTACAATCTTCTTATTGAAATCGTTGACAGCGAAGGCTGTGTGTGAAGCGTTGATGGAACTGTTCATGAACGTTGGTGTGCCGTCCGTGATTACAAGTGACCAAGGAACGAACTTCACAGCCAGTTTGACAAGAGAATTTCTCAATTTAATGGGCTGTAGTCCAAGATTCGACACACCAGGACACCCAGAGGCTGCTGGATTAGTAGAGAGATGGAATCAGACATTTAAAAAGATGATCCATCATGTGATAATAGACAACCCGAGGAAATGGCACAAGATAATTCCTTTCACAGTGTGGGCATTACGAGAAGTGCCGAATGCAACTACTGGAGTATCACCATATATGCTTGTCTATGGGAAAATTCCGAGAGGACCATTGGCAATATTAAAAGAGAGTTGGACTAGAGAAATAAACTTACCACCTCATGTTGGAGTTAAACCAGAAAAGTATTTAAAAGAACTCAAAGAAAATATGGAGAAAGCATTATTGTTTGCAGAATCCTACTCTCGAGAAAAGCAATTACAATACACGAATCAGTATAACAAGAGAGCAAAGCACAAAGAATTTGAAGCTGGTGAGAAAGTAATAGTTTTGTATCCAACGTCAACAAACAAACTTATTTCTCGATGGCATGGTCCATGTACGATCATACATCGAAGATCAAAGTACTCTTATTTAGTCGATATGGGTGAAAATGGTCGAAAAATAATTCACGCCAACAAGATCAGAAAATATGTTACTCGAGCATTAAGTTGTGGTCTAATTGTTGAAGAAGATGAAGATTTTGGTTCAGTGGTTGAATTACCAATGAGGAATGAGGTTCAAGATGACAAGAATTCACTTAACCTCGATCCTGAACAAATTAGCCATTTGACAGTAACTCAGCAAGAACAGTTGTTGAAAGTTTTGAACAAATACTGTGACAGATTTTCAGAAAAACCTGGATTATGTACATTGGTCGAACATGAAATTGAACTAAAACCAGGATTTCATGAAAAGGAATTTGCAGCATACCGAATTCCTTTGATTTATCGAACAGAAGTGGAACGTCAGATCAAAGAAATGTTAAAAACAAACATTATTAAACCATCACCGAGCAGAATGGCAAGCCCTTTGGTTATTGTTAAAAAGAAAGACGGATCTTTAAGACTTGCCTGTGACTACAGATACATTAACTCATTCACAGTGGATTGTAAATATCCGATGCCGATTGTCAGAGACGTTTTGAACAAAGTTGGAAAGTCTAATGTGATTTCTATTTTGGACTGTCGAAGTGCTTATTGGACTTGTCCTGTAAAACAATCTGATCAATGGAAGACAGCTTTTGTAACACATAATGGACTGTATGAATTTACTCGTGTTCCTTTTGGAATGATAAATTCTGGACGAACTTTTGTTAAAGCGATAAATTTAGTTTTACAGCCTATAAGCGACTTTGCAGAACCGTATGTTGATGACATTGCTGTGCATTCTGACAGTTGGAAAGTTCACTTGCAGCATCTAGATGCATTTTTGATGCAAATGAGATTGCATAACGTTACTTTGAATTTGAAAAAATGCATATTTGGTAAGAGTGAGGTAAGGTTTATCGGTCATGTGGTTGGGTCTGGTAAGATAAAGATGAATCCAGACAGAATTGAAAGTTTGAGTAATTTGAAGATCCCAGAAACTAAGAAGCAAGTTAAGCAACTGCTTGGATTTTTTAATTATTACAGACAGTTTATTAAGGACTTTGCACAGATTGCGAAACCGCTATCTGATTTAACTAGTAAACGTGTTTCTGATAAGATTGATTGGACTGTTGAACATCAGCAAGCATTTGATTTACTTAAAGAGGCTGTGCGATCCAAAGTAGTATTATATGTTTTTGAAGTGGGAAAACCATTCAATTTGTACTGCGATAGTAGTGACTTTGCAGTCGGTGCTGTTTTAACACAGATGGACGACAAGGGAATAGAACGCCCTGTGTCATTTATCAGTCAGAAATTAACTGATACCCAGAAGAGATGGGCTACTGTGGAAAAGGAAGCCTATGCTATTGTTTGGGCTCTAAACAAGTTAAAAGAAATTATAATTGGATCAAAAATTTTCATTTTTACTGATCACAATCCTCTTACATATTTGACTGAGTCAATGTCTAAGTCTGCTAAACTTGTGCGTTGGGCGTTAGCCTTACAAACTTTTGATGTTGAGGTGAAGTACAAGAAGGGCAGATTGAATGTTATTGCTGATTGTTTGTCAAGGTTATAAGTAATCGTAAGACTGTTTATTGATTAGTTAGATATATATATATATATTTGTTTCATGTATTTTGGTAATTTCGCAAATTTTGAAATTTAATTTGCTCAATTCCAGAAAAAGGAAGGAGGTAATGTGAACTGAGTTTTGTGTACAGTCTTGCAGTGCGAGATATTGGCGTATATATTTAGTGCGCTTACTTTAGTTTCACGTGTATATGTATATATGATAGATGTATAACGTTTAGTCTTAGTGACACGCGCGGCCGGCCGATATCGGCAGCGGCGCGCTATATGTATATTATTAGAGTTCGTTTATGCGCACAGAAGACAGGTGTGTCAAGAGGCGCGAAGAATTATGCTGACTAGAGAAGTTTGAATTCGAGTGTGTTCGCTGTAGTAGTGTGGCTGACTAGTTGAGTTGTAATCGAATTGAGTTCTGTCTGTTTGTTTTCTTATTAAACGAAAAGATATTAAACTGTGTTGGTGATTCGTACGAGGAAAAGCTACTTATACGTAGAATTAGTGTTCAAAAGGTGAACGTTAAATAGGCGTTAAGTACAAGAGAACAAGGACTTAGCAAGAAGGATTGTCAACGGAAGGATTGGGTTGACAATATCATCAACTGATTCTTGCCAAGATTCGTGGGGCGTGGTGGCTCAGTGGTAAGTTCGGCGCCTTGTGACCGGAGGGTTGCAGGTTCAAATCCCACTCTAGCCGCTGCGTCGGACCTTGGGCAAGTCCTTCACTCGCAATTGCTCATGGCGCTTCGGCGTGAAAATTCCGGCACAGTATCAAATGCTGTAGTCGGGAGCGCCTCTGAGTAGTAGTTGACTTCGAGAGGCGCTATAGAAATATCCGGAATAAAAAAAAATGTACTTATGTTAATTTATGTTTGCAGCAAGAACGTATAAAAAGGTGTTGCGAATTGGCTGTTAGGTCTGAAGATTTACTTGTATAATGGCTTAACTTTGAAATTGTTTGATGCTTTAATAATTTATATTTTTGACAGGGTTGCAACAAACTTTTCAAGGACAACTCATCAATGAGGAAGCACATACACACACACGGTCCACGAGTTCATGTCTGTGCAGAGTGCGGCAAAGCGTTTATAGAGAGTTCAAAATTAAGGCGTCATCAGCTTGTTCATACAGGAGAAAAACCATTTCAGGTACCATATCTGTATTGAAAAAGGTGCTAAATGCTCTTAATTCTTTAACGATTAAAGAGTACAAAAGCTACTGAGGAACCAATGCAGCTTGTCGTTAAAGTGTTATTAATGAGTTGTCTAGAACGTGTTGTTTGGATTTCAAAGAGGCAGTTATCACTTTAAGCTCAGTTTAATTGTATAAAGTAATGCTTGTCTTCTTTCAGTAAATTGTGCTGTTACATTTGATTATATAAAGGAATAAATTACATCTGACTTCTGTAGCATAATTATCTTAATGCAAAAGGCATCAGTTGATGTTTACTTTTTATTATTATTATGCAAAAGCATTGTCTGTGCTAGCCTAAATGATGTTAAGTATAATTAAGAACAGAAAGTAGGAATATTACTAACTACTGCAGTTTTTTAAGGTGATGTAATTTCATGATTTGTTTTCACAGTGCACCTTTGAGGGTTGTGGCAAACGATTTTCTCTGGATTTCAACCTTCGAACGCACGTTCGTATTCACACTGGTGACCGGCCATACGTATGTCCGTTTGACAGCTGCAGCAAGAAATTCGCTCAGTCTACTAACCTCAAATCACATATACTTACACATGCTAAACAAAAGTAAGTTATAGCTTACTTCATCTGACGGCTGTGTGTCATAAAGCTGAGCGCAAATAATGCCAACATCACCCAGAGTGGTCTCAATCTAAAAAAAGCTTCTGTGTCATCCTTTTAAAAGAGACCAAAGTACAATCATTTTATTATAAAGAAATCAATCCAGTTAAGAGATTAGCACATACTTGGTTTATGCTTTTGCCACTACTACAGTGTGCCATTATTTTGCGGAAGCATTTCTATTTTCCTTTATGGCTGTCCTCAGATTTATGCTTTTTTCACTAGAATTCCAGAAAGAAATTTTCCTAGTTATTATACTATGAGACCATGACCGGTACACCAGAAACTTGATATCTCTGGAAGCCATGTATTGAAAATGTTTTATGAGGTCATCATCTACAGCAGAATTAAACATCTCTGCCACGTTATATCGGCACTCATGTTATCTCACACCAGGTTACAACAAAAAGTCTCCAGTGCATCTAATTTGTATTTCTAATTAAATATTTGTTTTTAATCATTTTCAGAAATCAACCCCAGTGTCAGTTAGACGATATTAACGCGTAAGTATTTTGAGATAAAACTGCTAGATATAAATTTTACATTGGCATAATTATTTATGTGGTCTAAGTTTAGTGGTAGGATGCATCTGCTATTTTCTGTGTTCACTATTTTAACTGTAGTTGGAACAAAGATCAATGTTGAGAATAGTGTAAGAACAGTTTGCTCATAGCATCAACAAGCAGGAGACAGAAATGAATAATTCTAGCACTGCAGCATTGTGTTCTTTTGTATTGGCAACCTATCCATGGACCGATAAGCCAAAGATTATTACATGTAAATTTCTCATTGTTGGGTCACAGTATTTGTGTACTGTAATATTGGTTTTTATTAATTGGTGATACATTTATCTTTAATTTTGTAGTTTTTTGCACAGTTGAGTTAAGTAGTAGTAATATTTATCTGTGAAGTTGATATGTTAAGTTAGTTGTGGATAATTTTTTTCCAGAACTTGGCATACATTTGACAACTGAAATGAGTAAAGTATACTAAGAGGTAGGTCAGGTTTTTTTTACAAAACTCGCGTAGTGGGCTAGTTTGTTGCATTGACTTGAAATTATCTTCACATTTCAAGTGAAGACAATTTGACAGATCTGCTATTGAATGAATCCTGTTATTACCATGTTGATAGCATAGAGCAAGGCAAAATCTGCAGTATAAAATACAGAAGTGTGGGGCTTGACACTTTGGATATGAGGCTGGCAAGCAAAATGAAATTAAATGCCAAGCACAATTGGTATTTGAATTGGCTATTGAATGCCACATCATCTGGGCGAAGCTTCAAGCTTCAACACAAGTTGAGAATTCAACGGTGTCCAATTGTTGCATTGCTGGTCGCATTTCAGTCAATTATCCTTCAACCTCAGACTGTCGTAATTCTGAAGTGTGTGCAGTAGAGCGGGGTTGGTAGAAGTTTTTTTATTTGTAGTCGGCATCTGTTTTCATTCTTTACATTCGTTTCACTGTCTCTAAATATCGTCATGTCATTGTAGGTTTATACTTCAAAATAAAATGTTAACAAGATGGAACCAAGTAAAATGTCCTACATTTTTATTTGGACCAGGTTTATACATAAATTCTTTGATCTTTGTAGACAAATTTGGCAGGTGCATTGTGAAGAATGAAAAAACGGAAACTGAACTGCACTTCATTGGTCCTGCTGTTTCCTGAAGTTTAAATTTCAATCATGGAGAATAATAATAATCAGTGAATCGTTCCGTGTTCACACATCTAGATATAGACTGTAGTTGGTTTTGGAACTAAACTGGGAGGCTAACAATGATTAGCAACATGTGGCCATTTTAGCCACATTTAAATTCTCACAAAGACAAGGACAAAGTAATTTTTAAAGATCCTTTTATTTGATAATAACAGTCTGTTCGTGTTGTTTCGTTGAACAACCTCAGTTAAAACTGGCTGATCAGCTACTGCCTTTCAGTGTCTTCTTAGCCATCTCAAGCACTCCCTTCTTTGTTTTGTTTCCACCAATGAAGCCAGAAGCATGTACAAATGTACAGCCTTCAATTCCGCTGACCTGAGACAACTCCTCGTCTCGTAATCCACGCCAGGCTTCTAGTATTGACAGCCTACAACAAGAAAATGCCCACACATTTGAAAAACACAGAAGTCTGTTGCAGCCTTGTAACTGCACATTTACTTTATAATAACAGTCTAACCCTTTAAACACTTTAATGACAAGCATGTACTAAAATGTATGGAAAACTAATCCCTCTAGTCGTTAAAGGGTTAATGGTCCTGTCGAAGTAATGGTCTTGTTATAGTTAAACAGTGCTAGTCGCAGCACATTAAACTGAAAGTCGAGGTTGATGGTTCCAAATTTTACTACAATCAGATATCTATATACTGTAATGCCTTAAAAGGACCACTGTTAGAATGCACAGAAGTAGTCGCTAATCGCATTAGTCTATAGACGTCGCTATGCTGTTACCATAATTATATAAGCCAGCCACACTTGAAATGTTTAAATGCTGATTAGTTGAACTACAATACCAGCAACAGTTTACACATTCCCACCTGCTTTTTGAAAAGGAATCTATGTAATTTTAAATTAGATCTACCCATATTTGAAGAAGGGCTTACAAAAAGCTGCAAACATTTGGAAAACTTGTACTATGGATATTTTGCTGATGTATTTTAGGTAAAAACGTAAATGTAAACATTTTCTACAGAAACCATGGCCTCGACCCTGCCAATTTTTCAACGAACAATTTATTCAGATCTGTTACCACCGCTGCCCGTTTGAATGGGTACCATGCCATTTAACACTTTAATGACAAAAGTGTACTAAAAGTAACTGGGAAACCAATGCAGCTCATTGTTAAAGTGTCAAGATCCCTTTGCACGAACCATGCTGGCCAGAGATTTAAATCTCTAAAATAAAGCCACAATCAGTATGTGGGAGGCACAGGACGTACTCTATAACCAATGTAGCTAAACAAGCCAGTAGGTGTAAGCATTCTGAACAATTATATTGACTTTACCTGTTCTCAAAGGAGGACTTTGAAATGGGAACACACTGAATCCGCCACATTCCACTTGTGTCGGTGTAAAGAACAAACTTTATTGTTGGTTCAATCTTCTGTTCCTGTTCCAGGTCAAGGAGATGATCTTTCCAGGGGCATGAACTGGGACTGAGGCAGATAATCTCACCACTTTCATCCACCTGTCAATATTGAAGTCAGAAATACATTCACACAATTTTTAAACATCTATTAAATCTTACATGTATATTAAAAGTTGTTGCAAACAGTTTTGATGTAATCGTACTAAACCAGGACCTCCTTGCAATGCTGTTTTTGAAAGCCACATCAAGAACCACTCTATAACAAGCTTGTGTTGAAATTTCAGGATCCACATCTGTGCTACATCAGAATTCGTGTTGTAGTAAGGCCTGTTGCAGTGAAGTTCCAGTGTACTAATGGAGTTTATGGAATTGCTTGTAAAGCAATCAAACTGTGTTAGATTAAACATTACTCTGAAATGAAAGCTAACAGAAGCTATGTTGTTTACCTGAAATCGATTCTTTACTGCATCCTCTACCAACTTTCTTGCTGGCCACCACGCCTTCCAGTAAAACTGTACCTTGTCTAAAAACTCAGCTCCAGTCATAGCCATGGCCTGCTCAAAGCGTTTCTTGTAAAAACAAAAACAATTAAAATTATAAACAAACAACAGAACAATAAGTGTGGTAGCTATATAGTGCCTCTTCAAGATAGACTCGTCAGAGGCACTCTCAACACAGAAAACCAGGCTTGAAGAAAACAGGTAAAGGACAATGAGCTCATAGAGCAGGGTATTAGACAGCCTATGCCAGAATATTGGAGCAACCACAGCAAAACTGCTGCACTGGAAGTTCCAGCCAGAAGGACAACCATGTCATCCTGTACAGCTGAGCAAAGGGATTCATGGACGAGACTGAATACCACACATAACTTCCCGATAAGATGGAGAGTGCAGCCCATAAGGCAGTTAGGCATAAAATTAAGATGTTAAATTCAGTTAGTCAGCACATCAGCAACTAGTACAATTCTGCCTGCTTGAGGTGATATGCCAAAACTTAGCAATAGCTATAATCAGCCGGCAGTGTTTTAGACAGACTACAGTTGGTTATTGTGGGTAAGAGTTAGCCCTGCATAGACAGAATTGCCATAATCAACCTTGGGGCCAGTGTTTAAAGCTAATTCTGAATTCTACAGGAAGGCAGAAAGCCAGTGCATCTGGCGAAGCAGGGTTAAGGAGTTTGAACTAAAGCATGCAGCACCACGCGAGACCGAGAATTTTGGATGCATTGAAGCCTGTTGACTTCAAGATCAGAGTTACCTGCAGACGCAAATACCTTAACTGTATCACACCTCCAATTCACACTTTGGTGCGATTTTGCGTGCACTGTAACATTTTCTCAACAATCATAATAATTATAACAACAACAATATGTCACTCATATTCTTACATTTAGGTTTTCATCTGAATTCTGATCTGGTTCATTCCAAGCTGGATTAAGATGACCAACTCGAGAACTGAGATTCGTTGTAATTTTATACCTGAAAACACAGTAAATTCTACCATAAAAGTGCTTCAAGAGCAAAGACTGATTAAACATTCCTTCAACATAAAAGCTAAAGAAAAGTACAGTCTCTGTTCAAAGCACATTTTTACGATTACAAAACTAAGAATAATATACCCAGGTTTGAGAATTGAGAGAGAGACGCTACGTTGGGATGTTTTAAACAAACTCAGCCAATGAATCACATGACTTCAGAAAGGGGCATGTTCTAACACACTTCCTACATTTATTAGTACAGACAGAATTTTAAGTAGAACCGATTGCAAGCATCCCTGAAAGCAATGAGATTTGAAACAAGAGGGAAAACAGCCAGTAAATAAACTCTCCATCCCATCGGTGAAAAAATATGTGATTAAGAAGTATACCTGAGTTCTCCATCTGCAACATCAATACCATTATCAATGGCATCAACTTCTTCCACAAAACAGTCATACACTTTATCGTACAACGTTTGAACAACATGATCATCTGGTTCAGGGCTATCCATAAGTTGTCTGAGAATTCTTTCCCCAAAGTGATAGTAGACCAATCCAGCGCTGCTCAGTTTTGTGGTCCACTTTTTGGATGGACACAAGGCATTCATGGTTTTGTCAAATGTTCTATAAAAGTCAAGCAATCAAGTTTTTAAAGAAAAGTTTTTCAACAGCTAAGATGCTTACTCTCAGAAATCAGAGTCAAATTGCTGACTGAAACATACATGATAGAAAACATTTCAAATTGGTAAACTCCTGATCTCACATTGTGCAATAACTAATATGAACCTTACCACAGGTACAAATAACATCCTCTTAAAATTAATTGCCTATCTATGGACTGCCATGTCTACAATCTGTCCAGAAAATGGGAACCAAAAGGAAAACTCAAGTTACCTTTTGCAACTATGCATAAAATTTAAATTAAATAAAAGTGGCTTATGGATGATTCCTTTAAAATGACATCATGTTATTGTATAACTAATATTTTTACTGACTCAGTCATATTATTACATAATTACTATTTTTGCTAATTCAGTTTTATAATTGCCTTGATGCTACAGGTTCGACATGCTTGCCTTTGTGTTCGTCAATGAGCCAATGGCCCAATGGGGTACATTCAAACATAAATGATGAGTGCAACTCGATACTCTGTCATCTATTAAAGATGTTTCACATGCATTATACATTTTCAAAATCTACTTCAGTCACTGTAATTTATCTTGGTGAACATTCTTTTTTTCCAGACACTGGAGTTTCTTTTTTCTGGTTACCATGCATATTTCATGTTACACTAGTCTGTCAATCTACAACACTGTTGCTTGATCCCAGCAGCCTAAAGCCTACCATTCACCACAAACAACGAAAAAGAACTCAACACTTCTAAAGGTAAGGTTACCGTTGATGATGGTCATAGCGATGGGTTTCAGGATCGTAAACACCACCAACATCAACCAGAAGGTCACACGTTGAAAGCACATCTGGATTCCGGCTTCTGATTAAATATAATAAGATGCACTGCTTCAGTTAAAGATAAATGTTTGTAGTAAACTTGGCACTTCTGCTGCACCGAAAACTGTAGACCAGCTCAGTTGTTGATGCTTAACACTTTAATGACAAGCTGCATTGGTTTCCCAGTCGCCTTTAGTACACGCTCGTCGTTAAATTGTTAAACAAAACAAAATGCAATGAGGAAAATAAGCAAACTTCCAGTTATATCAAATAACAAATGATGGCCTGGCCACAACTAATGCAAAAACATATAAACATAACTGTTTCATTGAGCTGGCATATAGCGAAATTTTGTTTACTGTGAAGGAATTTGTCTACTTTTTGAACAATTGACTAGCACAGCGTTTCCCAAACTGTGGGTCGCGAAGCTCTGGCAAGTGAATCACAAAATTTTTTCGAGAAACATTTTATTTTTTTGCAGCAACAATATTTGGCTATGATTGGGCTATAATTACCTGGATTGCAATAAATTGTGAACTGTTTTAACCTAAGTTTCCTTTAAATGCTTTAAATTTTCTAAGGGCTGTACGTAACTCCGCATATTTCGAAATCAATTTATGAAGCAAATTTTAGTACACAATGCTTAATTTTACACAGTGGGTGCCGAGACTGCCAAGATATTCACAAGTGGGTCGCGGCCCAGAGAAGTTTGGGAACCGCTGGACTAGCAAGTATGCTATAAAAATTACGTTTACTATAAAAATTACCTGACGATTTCAGCATCTTTATATTCTGGCAGCTGCTTCAGCATATAGCAAGCAAGAGCTTCATCGCAGTGAAAGGTTCCACTGTGTGTACCGATCTTCATTCCTAACTTTGGCTTTTTGGCAGCTGATGAGACCGGGGAATCTCCAGATGCCATCAGATGTCTTACAAACAGTTTACTACAAACTGCTAATAAAAAAAAATCACATAATTAATTTAATTGAAAGACCCAGCTTATTCACTAACACTCATCAAAGGCAAAACCAGCAATGCAAAAGTTGCCTCATCTTCAGTTCTGAGGCAAAATACAGATGTTTGACAAATACGCAGGCAAACAGCAATGGTAGATTACTGAGATGTATTGTCAGAAATCAAGTGGAAGGGAAGAAGGTTTTTAAAGAGTCTTGTTTTACGTTTGGAGTGCTCTAAACGTGAGACGAAATTGCAGGGTGAAGATCAGTGGGTGAGCTCATAGCACAAGTCAGAAAACTTAAGCAGTTCGGAACAGATATCATTCTAAGGCAGAGAAGTGGCTTGATCTACTGACAAATTACAGAAAATTTCGAAGCGAAAACAATATCGGAGCAGAGGAAGAACTGGGGACTAATACGTTATTCCCAGGAAGAACGTACAAGCGGCGTACAATAATAATAATAATAATCTATATTAATTCAAACTAACAAGTACGCAGTCAGATTACATTGGAACATGACAGTATAATCAAGATTTTAATTAAACACACGTTTTGGCAGCCATGCAAGGCGCCGCCGTAGAGGTTACGGGTATCGAACCGCGATCTAATGCTCTCCTGGCCACGAGGGGTCCGGCCCGAATCCCCGAAACGAATTTCGGCCGGATTCCCGAAATCAATTTTAGACTAAAATTATAAATAAACAGGTGAAAAGGCAGTATATCGAGATACATCAAGGCCGCGCTAGGTCTACGTCATGTACGAGTTTACAAATTAACTTTCAATAGTTTTCGAGAGTTCGGCCGCTTTCTATAAAACTGTTTTCGGGAAATCGGGCTTTTGTGTATTTTCAGCGATTTCGGGATTCGGGTTTCGGGGATTCGGGTTGACCCCGCCATGAGTGTTACCATTCATCAATCTCCAAGCACGTGTTAACTGAATTCAAATTTTCTACTCCGCCAATATTTAACACATCAATACCTAAACGAGCTTGAAAAAATCGAAGCACCATATATACAGTAATTTGTAGTAACTTGAAGTAAATCGTTGCACCTTCTAATTGTATTGTTTATAGATGAGATTACCGGCACGCAACCGAAAACGGAAGTAGTTCAAACCAAACAAAACTGGAATAGGATAGAAATTAGAGCAAGTTCTCAGACGCAACCTACCGGGTAATTGGGTGATCACTGTGATCATCGCAGTTTTTGCTTGCATGTTATGAGCTACCTTATCATATAGGCCTACACTCTTCAGCCCGCCATCTCGGCTCCTATTTTAAAAAATGTAATCGCTGGCCATGCGCAGTTGCCCCTAAAACTGAAAGCACTGCTCTTTCAGAAATCTTATCCATATTCCTCCTATCCCCATTAGGGCCTACCTCCCTCTCCGCTTCAATCATAAACACCATCCACCTTAGTCGTCTGACTGTCTGCCCGCCTAACCCCATTGGATCTTGACCTGGAACCCATTTTGACCCTACCACCACATGTCACAACCTCTGTTCTGAAATCACTTTATTGGCTAAAAGTCCCTCAGCGCATCCATTACAAAACTATATATCCCTTATCTACAACGCCCTTCAAACCTCTTAACCTTCTTACATTCGCCGGCTATCCACCACCCAACCGTCCGGGTCTACATCGCTCATCATCAGATCTTTGTCTCGGCCTCCAGTCTCCTCCTCTCTGAAATTCTGCAATCGTTCCCTAGTCTATTCTAGGGGCCTACACCGGCTCTTTGGAACGATCTCCCAAAAAATCTCCGCCAGTCTGCTTATCCTAGATCTCGCCTGTTGATTTCACCCAGGGCTGTAGTCGAGGGTATAGGCCTACGCGGGTATACAGCGTATACTCACCTCTAGAGACCGTATACTCACCTCACAAAATATTTTTATTTATTTATATTAAAATACTGTAGCGTAGGCCTATAGGCCTACTCACAAAATACTGTAGCGTATACTTACCTCTAATTTGTTTCGGAAAACTAACCGTTAGCGTGTACTCACCTCTAATTTTACCACTACGGCCCTGATTTCACCTCTCCTTCGCTTGTAGGCCTACTCTCCTCCGCTGCTTTCCACTCACGACTGAAAATCGAACTCTTCAAGTTATAACTTATTCTGATTCCAATCCTGCGCCACCACACAACTACCATCATCACTGATTAGCTTACCATCGTAGGCCGTAGCACCATGCTATAGCTGTCTCGACCCTCGGCTTGACCTTCCGGACTCTGACCTGGCACCGGAACGGACAAGGCGGACATGGTTTTTTCGGACTTGATTTGATATAGCGGCGGTGAATAAGCTGGTCTCCTTGACATGGCTTTTGTGACGCTGAGAAATTTCGGAGATTTACATTTACATTACATTTACCTGCCTATCGATTTTGTTTTGACTAAACGCCTGTGAATAAGGTGATTCCCGCGACAACGCTTTTTGGGCGCTGTAGAACTATCGAGAATACGATGGTATGATGAACTGATCGGGTGAGATCACAACCGCTGCCCGTTTGATTGGGTGCAACACCTTCTAAAGTAATTGTCAAACTACCGCTCATTCCTTCTGACGACTAAGCCCACTGCACCCACTATCAACTTCATGTTCAACCGATACAGTGATACTCGATCTGCAATATAATGATTAATTACTGCCATCTTCTTCGGCATACCTGTCATTACTCGCCTTCCATTGGTATCGGGCATTTAATTAACTAGCTCTAACGTTCTTTGTCATTTTACTTTGCTGTGCCACACACTCCAACCCCAACTAGCTAAGTCAGTCAATGGCTGATCAGATCAGTCCTTTCATCTACCTTGCCTACTAGACCTACCAAGTAACGTCGCTATGCCATCTAACCCTCATGCTTCCGATTTCCTTAACCCCATTCTGACTTCCTTATTCTTGTTACATCGACCAACCTTTTAACTTCCCAACTTCACACCAAGATATCAAACACTTGATCTCATTATCGCTTCCTACACCTTTCTCTTACTAACCTAGCTTAATCTGTCCTTAATATCACACTTAATCTCATTATCACTTCATCAACCAATGTTAGAGGTTGATGAATTTGATACTCTTGTGCTGCCTGTCATCACTCTCTGTCACTTACTATATCTTCTCATTCATTCATTCATTCTGAAAATTTATATAGCGCTCCTTCAAGGTACCTACTCAGGTGCGCTCCCAGCTCAGCCACGGCTAAAAAAGAAAGACTTGAGCGATTTATGAAATGCAGGCAAATTATTCAGAGGTAGTAATCGCAGTTCCAGCGGGAGCCCATTCCAAGTGGAGGGACCCACAACTGAGAAATTTCTGTCCTTAAACATCACAGAGAAGCAGGGCTGTAGTGGTAAAATTAGAGGTGAGTACACGCTACCGGTTAGTTTTCCGAAATAAATTAGAGGTGAGTATACGCTACAGTATTTTGTGAGTGTACACTACAGTATTTTAATATAAATAAATGTAAATATTTTGTGAGGTAAGTATACGGTCTCTAGAGGCGAGTACATGCTGTATACCCGCGTATACCCTCGACTACAGCCCTGCAGATAAGTCGCTAATTTAACCATACTGTAGTTGACCTGGACATGAAGCATTTGCCTAGATCACCCTTTTCCATTATGCACTAGTAGCTCATCAAACCCATATGACATCTCTCGAAAACTGTCAACTCTCCTCTTCACAAAAATACACCATTCAGACTTCAATTAAGCCCAATACTACAGCCTCCTTAACTTGGTCATGCTTTCTGCTCAATTTTTGCTGATAACATTGTCCCTTCACTTCCCATTCTAACCTTTTCAATCTACACTCTTATCTCTTCATCTGGCCCCTTGGAAACCGTACTCTGACTTCCTTTGGACTACTCTCTGGAACCCCCTATGATTTGACATAGAGCTCATGAATAGGGTGGTGCCCTGCCCTTGGCCCTCCAGTGACGCTTTAAAAGTTTGGAGATTATGATAACGATCTCAACTCTGCCTCATCCTTAAAAAGTGCTACAGTAATTTCATTTCATGATATACCCAAACAAAAACACAGTTCTCAGAAGAGTATACAGAAAGATTTTAATGTAGTACAGGTAACATAATATACAAAAGCAAATACACGAACGAGTACTAAAGTGCTAATTAGCCGAGCTGCTCTGGTCACGGACATAAACATAGCCAGATTCATGCACACCTTACAGCAGCAGTGTGTCATATTTTTTATTGACACACTTAAACATATAAAAAGAAGTAAATAAATTAAATGTGAGTTTCTTAACTCGATAACAACTGCACAAGTACTAAAACATCAAATATTTACTAACAAAACAAAAATTATAAACTACATCAGTATTTTTCAACCATCGGTTAGCAGGGTCCACAAACAATGTACGCTGTTCCTACAGACTAACGTGCAATACATACCCTAACATCACCCTAGGTTCAAATTCTGGATCCAGCATTGGCAACCCTGTTTCAGCTACTCATTCCAACCAAAACGTTTTCACACAACTCAAAGTACTAACGTCATAATCTCAAATCGGACTAATTACAGTATAGCAAAGAAAATACGGCTACAAGCAAAGCATATACTAGAAGCCCTTAAAAAAACACAGCCTCAGGTTAATTTTTGTCTAACTTAATTCTGTTGCTTGACGGAACCAGTATGATTTGGACATGGCCACATACATGTAGTATTACTAACTGTCAATTTAAGCGCCTAGTAGAAATTAAAACATATAGTCCCTCATGTCACATAGAAATGCTAACTCATCTTCCTCGGTAGATGTATACCTTTAATCTCGACTCTGCGCCTTCCCATGAAGTAATCAAAACCAAGAGCTTTTGATATTAGTTGACAGAGATGTGTCATGCAGCTCAGAATGGCAGTTGCTATTTCATTCAAGTACACTGACTCAAAAGTTATGAATTCTTATAAAAAGAAGATGAGAACATGGATTCAAAGGTTTTGTCAACTTCAGAATGCAAACTTGTTACAATGCAACCTTATTGTTAAACAGTACTTGATTTGACACCACAGGTCGAATTACATTTAAGGGTTTCACTCCCATTTGTTTATTTATTTATTTATTAAATTTGTAATGCGCTCAAGGTCACACCGAAATGTGAACCGAAATGTGTTTGGCAGATTGAAGCAGATAGTAGCTAGCCTAGAAAATCATGTGGCACAACTATCTTGCAATGAACTGCGAAATCAACCATTTCTGCAGTTTCCATTATGACATTGGAGTCTGGTCTGAGAAGATATGGAAAGTAAACACAGAATATCTGAATACAGATGCGCTACCAGAACTGCATGCTGTTCTGGGCCAATAATAAGGTACTAGTATTCATATTCTGACACATTCACCTAAACCCAGCGGGCCATAGAGTAAGCCAAAACAGACATTGCTGTAAAAAGTCACTCAATTTTCATTCACTTGCTTTTGCATGCCCAACCATCCATCATCCCTTCTAGTCTGTATCAGTGTCCAGAGCAGAGGAGCTTCAAATGCCAGCAATTTCCTCCTTTTAAGCTACATGCTAAAGTCATAAATGACATTTGAAAGTAAAGGTACATTTTTTAAACATACAAAATATATAACTAAAGTCACAAGGAACTCCTATTTTTCCTTTGTGATCAATTCAAGAAAATGTACATTTACGTATTCAAACCACAAACTGGCCAGCATTTAACTCACGACATACAGCAACACACCAAGGACTAACTTAGGTAATAAAGTAGGGTGAGCCTCTTGACTTTGTAGAAATAACTGGCATAGTAAATTGAACACTCTGACACAACCCTATAATCTCTCAATGGCATCAATTGTCAGTCATGTCACTGGCCCTTCTCGCAAAAAGTGCTTGAAGGATATCTGAAAGCTGCATCATCTTCCATCTATGGAATACTGCTGGATGGTGGGGTTACCGCTTGCTTCAGATATCAAACACCTTCGTTGTTTCTCATCCTCGATGCAACGTGGCCCAGCAACTCTAAGCATTGTGTCATCCGTCAACTCCGGATGGGAAATCTGTGGGTGCAGGAGCTAATCACGGATGACTCCTCCAGTTATCTGGACACTGTTTGCCTACTGATGAACTTTTGTTCGTAATGAACTTTAACACTATTTAGGGTAGTGTAGGCAACAGTTTTCTGAATTACTTATAATGTGCTATACATATATATGTGAGTGTGTGTGTTAAGTGTCTAGATAACTAACTAACTAACTAACTAACCACATGTAATCGTGGGATTTGCCGCAACCAAGACACCTGGCATCAGTGCATGATCAGACAAGCATAAGCATAATGGAACATCAGCACAGCATGTTTAAAGACTGTGATCTGCCAGTGTTGGAGACTCTGAAAGGCACTACAACCGCTACCAAACTTGCCAAAAAGAAATTTCCTAAAGCCCAAAATTTCCAAATTGTCATTTTTGGTAGTTCCAAAATTTTACTAAATTCTAAGCCATTTTAGGACCTGCTTCTAATCTAGTACTTCACAATATCACTTGACCTAAGTTTTCCACAATTAATTGGCAACAGCTGAACTTAGGAAAGGGAGCAATAAAACCAGTGTTACTGTATGAAACAGTTGCGTGATTCGGATTGTGGGAGAAGTGGACTTAGGAGGATTCAATGCTAATAGCCTTGCTGTCACTTCGAACTCGTGTGGGACAGTCGTAGTTTCGCATTTCAGCCATTTGTCCCCAATCAATTTCTTCGGATGATGGTGTCGGACATGCATCCGTGCGTTGTTGAATTCCCAGTAGGAAGAGTCCTTGAAGAAGTAAGTGTGGCCTGGAAACAACAAACCCACATGAAAACTTCATTCAGAGCACAATAAGATGACATAAATCCAATGCAACTGAATAAAAATCAATCAAACACCATATAGTCAATCAATTAACTACTTAAACCAATGAATTTACTAATTATAATTATGTGGTTAGTTAGTTAGTTAATTATAACCATAACCATAAGTTTATCGGTCCAAAAAAACATGATCAAAATAACATTTGACGCCGTGTACAAGAACGGCATTCTAGAAGTTTCCAGATTAGATTAGATCACACAATATAAATAATGATCCCAGCTCATTTATTAAAGTAAATCGTTCAAACCGTCTGTGTATGTGAAGGCTGAGTCCACAGGAACTGGTACCCCGCCCCACATGCTCATGTCTCGCGGATAACTGTAGGTCTCGATGCCGTGACCCGAGTCATTCAGTTTCCAGTACATGTGGCCAGTGATTAGATAGGTTCGTCGATTATGGCCCCAGACAAAGGCAGCGTCAACGTGGTCAATGTCCTTTGGCAAACCGAAGTCACCGATTGGTCGTCCGGCATGTGGGAAATGCGACGACAAATGGTTGCCACTGAATTCCCAGTATCTGTCACCTGGAAAAGCACTTCCAAAGATAGAATGTGGAAGAAATAAAACAAAATTGATTTCAAACTAAATAAATATACAACAGCTCTTATGCAAAATATAACAAAATATGAATTAAAACAAAGAGAGTACTGCCACAGTAGTGATCATGATGCTATTAATGACAATCTCATTAGCGAAGATGATGATTATGGCAACAATGATGAAACAATGATTATTTAGACAATAATTAAGAAATCATAAGGAATGATTATTATGACAATAATTATTTAAAGGTACCGTAAATAAAAATCTGAATAACAGACTAATTAAGAAAAATAATATAGTAAGTGTATGTAACTTTAAATTATTTGGTCCTGGCCTTTAATTAATAAAAAGTGTGAATGCAAAAAATGAAATTCAGATAAATAAAAAAATACCAATGAAGAAGATGATTCTTCCATCGCTCGATCTTTCAAAAAGTGCGTCAATTCTTTCCAGGTCCTTTGGAAGGCCATACCAGAACCTTGTGATCTCAACCGGATAGCCAGTCATGACTCCTCCATCAACGATTCTCCAGAACCACTTCAACACACAGCAAAAAAGACCATGAATGGTTTTAACCCTTCTCCTTCACCTTCTCTTCATTTCGTCTCCTCTCTTTCCATCTCTCATCTACTCGTTGGAAATTTTATGGTAACTAAACAAAAACAAAACCTGCTTTTCTCTTGGGGTCTCTCGCACTGGGAGAGCTTCGGAATGGCTCTCCCGCTAGAAGCACTTTATAAATGTCCGAATACAATACAATACAATACAATACAAAAAGGAAAAAGTAACAAAAGTTTACATCCAATTGACCATCTACTGATGACTTGCGCATAATGTTAACGGCACCATAGAAACCACTAGATTGGATGTGTCATTACAGAAACTGTTTCTGGGGCTCGAAGCATCTTATTCCCTTCCAAATATGCATTGCACCCACATATAATGGATAATGTTTCGCATGGTTTGGCTGTTGGCCTTTCTTGGGAGATGTGGCTAGAGTTCCTCGGTTTGTCCCTTCCACATTTTGGCAGTTAAAGAGTTTTCTTGAAATGGCGCTTTATAGATGTCAGATTACAATTACAATTACAAAATGTTATATTGAGGGTTCCTTTGGCTGAAGCACACATATGACCACAGCAATCCAATAAAAGTATTCCTAACTTTCCAATAGTTATTGCTACTGAAACACTGACCCCAGGAGCATGGAAGGCTGCGTTGGCCTAGATGGTATAGTAATCCATGTATGGCAGGTTGATTACTCATCCACCCAGGAACAATGTTGCTTACTCATCCAAGTACCATATCGGAACAATGTTGCTTAACTTCCTTGTGCTTGTCATTGAATTCACCAGACCCAGCCGCCACCACCGAGTTGTGGTTTTGGTTGGCAGTTAAGCACAAGTAAATCAACCCTTTAGGTCTTTGAAGGGTTCAGGGCGTACTTAGTACGAGGGTTATGCAGCAGCTGGTTGTTGAACAGCTCAGTCCCTGGCTGCTTCTTCCCTGGCAGTCATGGCTGAGGTCCTAGCTTCCAAATGACTAATCTTTCACTAGCATTAAGAGTTCCAACCACAAGATATTCCTAATTCAATTAATTTGAGCCTTCAATGTTCAGACAAGAAAAAGCACAGAACCCCCCATGACCCAAATCTCCACCCGACTGCTTCTGCATAGGATATACATATTCTATATAAATATATATATATACCTACACACTACACACATCTATATAATATATATATATACAGATGCATATGCATGACTGTGTAGCTGTTGATATGCAGTATAGAAATATAAATGTATGGCCTGATATTCTCTACATAACAATGAGTACACTTGAAATAAATGCTGCACCCACTTTGTACCCATTTCCTCACAAGGCAAATGTTACACCCATTTTCTGCTAATTTCGTACCCATTTCCTGAGGATCTGGAAAGCCTGACAATTTTTTATTCATCTGAAACTGTTCTGTTATTCCCACTTGCAATTCAGTTGGTTTAAAACTGAATTACAACTGGGCACAGTTTCAGGTGAAAACAAAATTATGTCAGGCTAAACTAGTGACCTTATTGACCCACAGCACTGACTTGACCTAAAACTTGGTGACTCTACCTATTTACAACATATCTAAAGCGTCGGAAGCACAGATTAGAGATTCTTGTTACTGCTCCACTGTCCAAGTCCCTTGGAGTTCATCTATAAACTGACCTCATGGCCCCATTTTATCTACCATATCTACCAAGAGAACTGGTGAAACAGTAGCAAATATACTGACAGATATCCTCTGTGACCATGGTTCAACTTCTTGGTAGGTCTTGTGACTCAACACACAATTGTCTGAAATTTTATTGTCATTCCGCTCCTAGACACTGTTGTATATCGGCTTAACGACACTTTTTCATATCGAAGATGATCAGTGTCGGAGGCAGAGTACAACCTCGTACTCCACGTTTATATTGCGACCGAGCCACCCGCAGTAAAGATCCGAGAAATTAATCTCTGAGAAACCGACCGACCGGGAATCGAACCCGGGCCGCCGGCGTGGCTAGCGGGCTACAAACCCACTCGGCCACTCAGGATCTCTCCGCTCCTAGACAGGAGGAATGCTTCTTTTGAAGCCAATAAATACACCAACTAAGAATGTCCCTTGCAACTGTCTGCAGTCAGCAGCAAGGATTGTGCATCATTGATCTGACCCGAGCATGACTCAGCGCTCGGCCATGCACGCATTCAGCTGTCACTGTTACACTGCTTTGTTTCTGACTCCAGTGGCAACATATACATTAACCAGCTCTTCTACCGGTAATTTATTACGCTGTTGTATTGTTAATGTTCTGGCTACAACAAGGTATTCGATCGATTCGTATTTCACGATGAAACTCAGAATTGGGGTCACTTCTGTTGCTGTAAATGACTGTTGATGCAAAAGACTCATGCATGTAGCAGCAAATGCTGCCTAATATATACTAGTGCTCCAGCATTAGCCACAAATTTATCTCGTCTGTTTATTAGCATTTACTTGTCAATTGCCATCTGCTTGAAATTGATTTTACTACCAAGAAGCTATTTCATTGTCAAATATCCCCAAACAAAAGTCCTCAACAGTACCCTTGAATTAAGCGGTTAAGGAAACTCAGACTTTGTTTCAAGAATGAGTACATACTTTTCCTGAGAAGAGAAACGTTTCTCCTCTGATGACAGACAAGGCATTGATTGAACTGCACGGATCAGGAATAGAAGTAACTACGGACGATCGTTGCGTCACTCTTCCGCCACTCCCATTTCCAGATGGCCTTGATGTTGTAACTGCAGGACTGGTGCTGGAAGTGGTAGATCTGGTGGTCGATGGCGTCCTTTTGGTGGTGGTGGAGGATGGTGTGGATTGAGATGGAGTGCGGTAAGAGGTCGTTGAGCTAGAAATACGCTGAGTTGATGTAGGCACAGATGGTAGTGTGGGGCGTGGTGGTGGTGGAGGCTGAGGAGTTGTAGGACGGGGGTAATAAGGAGTCTGTTGTGTAGTACGGGGGTATTGTGGAGGTTGTGGCGGCGGTTGTCTGGGTGGAACCTTCGGCCCTAAACAATCACATAGCCATTATATCAATCAGTGAATCTGCTGATCACCCGATATGATCAATCAATCCATCAATCAATTGATCAATCAAGGACCTTTATGAAAATATGTGATTGTAATAAGGTCTTGCTCCTTTTGAACTTCAACCATATCCCGACCATGCAAGATTGACAGATCCAGTCTAGAACAGATTTACAAACATAATCTTTTTCCTTGGCTGGCCTCAGCAGATGGTGTAGTGTATGTTTATGTTTCAGTTAAGAACCAGCCAAGTCAACAATATCATCAAGTGCAAATGTTTTATTCACTGACCTCATTAAGAAACTTGTTCAACAACTAGTGTCCACAAATAGGGTATCTATACCCATTCATTACAATTCATGAGAAACTTCCAATTCCGTAAGCCTTTCCCAACTTGAAGCCATGACAGGCACAACCCGCAAATATCAATCACCATTACTGCTCACAGAAAACTGCAAATTGCAGCTTAAAAGTTTTATTATCTATGATCAACATTTCTCCATAAAGATCACATAAAGCACTGTATGTTCATAATATTCTTCCCAGTAGCTACCTTACTTTTCGAATTATTCTCATGATTATACATGCACTAAAATGACTTCCTGCAAGTCATGCATTCATGTATCAATCCTTTCTTAATTTATATGTAAAGGTTCTGTACAGGTAACTGTAACAATTATCATATGGCTCATATAAACTGTGCAATTAAATGTAAATTACCTTTATAGCATTGGGCTACTGTAAGATTCATACATTTTATGCTTCTAATTCACTAGTGAAGACATTTTTATTTATCCTCTTGCTATGAGGTAGGAAGGTTGCATTGCGGTCCTAGTGGCTATTGCATTGGCTTTTCAAATGTTACCTTGGATCAAACAAAGCCCTGACCCAACAATCTCAAAATGTGAGTAAACTCAGAGACTATCATCTTCAATATCCTTGCCTTCTTAAATCCAATATTTTCTTCCTAAAATCAAGACTACCTTTGCTCTTAAGTTACAGATCTGTGAAGAAATTTAATTAAAATTTAGATGCTACCCATAACCATCAATAAACACATGTTTATATTACAACTGTAATCTTAGATTTCTCCAGCGTCTTTTCAAGAGACATTCATCCTAGGTAAAACCCACTTGGTTAACCCTCCAAGTACAGCAGGCTGCCTAAAACTGTAAAGTCAGATTATAAACTCAGTAGAAGCACATCAGCTGAACCCCCCACCACCAGCCAGCTGGGGGGGGGGAGGGTTCAACAATATCAACTTACCATACAGATACTGAATGGCAGTGATGTCATCTGGATGGAGTGTGAAGGTGGGCGTGTATCCCTGATGCCAGGGGTACATAAGAGACCCTGGCACGTTCGAATGTGCAAGGCCTAAGGAGTGGCCGAGCTCATGAGCTGCCACCATAAACAGATTGACACCTGGAACAATTCAACAGTGACAGATCGCTCAAGTACACCCATCATATATCTTCTGTGTCAGGTACACTAAACTGACATGAACATCGGGTATAAATAAAACCCTAGGACACCAAGAGGTAAATATGACAGGTGACTGGTATGTCTCTATGGTCACAAGTACAAAAGCAATGCCTACCATACACACAGGTGCTCTTGGTTGGAGTTTTTAAAAGTCAACCAGCACAGAGACTGAAGGAACTTTGGACTGATTGCATTTGGTTGAACACTGGTGACTGAACACCAACTAACACCATAAGATTATAGTACTTGCCAGATACCTGAACCTGGAGTAAAAAGTGAGTCCAAACGAACAAACTGTTCTGCTGTTAAGCCACCAATTTTCATAAGCACATTTTACATGACATTACATTAAGCTCAAGAAAACAAGACAGCACTGATGTAAAAGGTATTAATCAAGCTACAAACTATTGCATTAAATCTTCTCAGTATTCCTGAGAGGCTCTTCTATATATATACATATATATCCAAATACACATTTCTGGGCAAATAATGCAGAAAAAGTTATTATTTAGATTAATTTAGCTTAATATCTTAATTAATTTATTTTAATTTCATTCATTCATAACGGACATTTATATAGCGCCTCTTCAAGGAGAACTACTCAGAGGTGCTCCCGACTCCAGCACGGCTGAATAGAGCGATAAGCGCGCACTGACTCGGTGTTTACACGCCGAAGCGCCACCTATCCAATTTATTTTCATTTAAAGTTTAATTAAAAGTCATGCTGTAGATCCAATATGCAAGATATATCCATTGCATGAATGCCAGGTTAGGGATTGCCTAGAGTGCTACACAAACAGACCAACCCAACAGTGACTGACACACAGGGATTGCCCCCCTACCAACTTCATGGCCACTGGTTCTGATATTCATCCTGGGAGTGGCTGTGGTGCAGGGATGCCGTGAGCTGAGCAGACAGGTACTGCTGCTGGTACCCGAATCCACCAACAGCATGTGATGTTCATTAGACAGGACTCAAAAGTCAGTATAATACTCGTACGTTAATACATCTGAATGAGGTTATATCCAGCATAGCATTTCGCCAAGTACTATATGCCAAGTGACGAGGATTTCTACTCCAGTTAGCTATTTATATATATATATATATTTTTATTACCAGTTTCTGAACGAACTGTCCATGCTTCATCCTCATCAAAATGTATATCACCACCCCTTTCATCTCCTGGAAAGAAGGCATGAGCAAGGACCATACCTAGTGAAAACAAGTAACAGACACGTCATACTCCGAAATCTGTGTCATTTTTTACTAGTAAGAGTTCAGGCTCTCCATCTATTCCTTTGCCACAGCGCTGAAAACAGACTTCATACAAATTATGGCGAGTTTTATGGCAGCTTTCCCTCTACACCTACCTTCATCTGGGAAGTTAAAGAAACGTAACAGCAACGGAACAGTTTAATGGCCTTCTTCTGATTGGATAAATTTTAAAAGCCATTTCATATCATTGTAAGTTCGTAAGTTCACCAGACACATTCATCACTTGTGCTACTCTAAGTGCAAACAATGAATGGCTCAGTGGTGCTGTTTTCAGCCGCCAACTCAGACAAGAGTTTTTATGCCGCATTCAACGTCTGAAGCCATGGTAGGTTTAGTTCACAAAACATACATAATAGGCAGTTGACAAAACCACTAATAGTCTACCTAAACAGAGTAATCACTGCATGTGTCTTCAGTAACACCTATGCCATAGAAATCCAAATAAAAATTTCATGATTTATAAAATGAAAATAAGAAACAATAGAGTGTGATGTACTGGATGCATAATTGTAATGAGTAATGATTTGACTAGTGTCCTTTCAAGAGATCTGCTAGTCTAAGAAGCTCTCAGGAACAGACTTTGGTTTTATCGATTGACTGCCATTAGCACCATGGACTTCAAAAGGCAAAGCCAAGCTTAAAACTATTCTGGGCAGTTGGTACCATAACTGAAACGGTACAATGCGGCAGAATAAAATGGCTAATGAGAGATAAAGGTCGTGGAACTTATACTATATCCCCACTTGATGCAGCTACACCCAGTAAGTACAGTAACTACCGAGTTATTAGATAACAAAATGTCATCTTGGAAGTTCAAGCAGTCACATGTTTTACAGCACGCTCATTCTAAATCGCTTCTTTCTGCTAAAAATGCCAATTGTGTTACATTCTAAAAACTTTAAAGACTCCTGTTTGATAGCCTGGTTTACAGTGACTCAAGTGGTTCCTACCGAGCACCGTAATCACAACTGTTTTATTGCTCATTCAGTGCGATTCAAGAGATCTTCCTGAATGATTGCAATTCTAATGATGCAAACAACATTACACAGATCCATCACCAGCCGTAGGATTAACCAGTTGCACTGAATTAGACTCACACAACCGACTCTGGCTTTGCTTCCGAGTCGCAATAAACCGACTGAACAGAAGAGACTCTTGAAGAGTGATTCACGTAGCCCAGCAGTTATCAGAATACATGCAATACAACGGATGGCTTGTGATAGTGCCACTGCAAAATGTTCACATAAAAAATGTGTTTAATTTAGAGCAGATGGAAGAAGAAAGACAACTGACCGTTTCACATCTTCATACATACATACATACATACATACGTATATACATACATACATACATATATATATATATATATGTATATACACACATTCATACGCATGGGCACCCACACACAGACACACATAATGACCTCAGCTTCGTGGGGAATGGATCAATACTTCCATTAGAGAGCGATGCTAGAGGAAGACCTCAGCACATAAACTCAAGGATTGCCTGCGTGATTGCAGGGGAAGGAAGGCACAATCAACCTCATTACTGCTACAATGAAGACTATAGAGCCACTATAGGCAGACGAACAGTTAACCCTTTAGCAGCCCTGTCTGCCATATCTTATCCAACCATCAGAAAGATGCCTCTCCTGGATCAGCTAGATAACCCGCCTCACTGGAGACTGTTCAAATTGACCCTTCCATACACTGCTATTATCTAATCTTTTATAACATGCCTTTTTCCTAACCAAGTCATTTGACAATCACTGGAAGAATCACAACGAGACTGCTGTAAGTCACCGGCATTTTACCTGGTCCGTCAAACGGATATCCATCCTGGTGATATCCAGATGAAAACTGGATGTAGATGTCAGCGTGTCCGGACTGGACTTCGTGAAATGATAGCTGGGCCACATCGCTCCAGACGTAGAGAGCACGGATGAAGGCATCACGAGTCTCGCGGTAGTTGAGATCTGGAGTGAAGTTCAGAATTCTGCAACAGACAACAATCAGCCTATCATATTACCTGACAGACGTTTTCTTCAGGATTACATGACCTGATATGAACTATGATTCACATGAAACTGATAGTTCAGCAGGCATCAGCAAGATTTTAACCTCAGACGCCGACACTTTAGCACTCTGCCACTGCCTTTAACCAACAATCCTACCACAGAGAAAACTGAATGGCAACTGTTGTGTTTCTTGTTTGCTCTCATACAATTCAGGGACATGTCTTCACCATCTGGTTAACAACCATATTTAACAGTTTTCACATGAAGTTCAAGAGGAACTACCGAGTATGTAAACACTTTGTTACAGTTGTAATAGCCAAATGTTGGAGCTCCATCACAACTACACAAATGGTGAGGACTGTTCTAAACAATTTCTGTGGACGTCAACGTCCTTTGTTGCCATAAGATGTCGTTAAACTGTGGAATCATTCAACGGAAAGAACTGGAAGAATGAGTCAAGCATCTATCCCTCTCCAGGATGCAAACACACCTTTCAATTTCTGACCAGAACCAAACACCTTAACCACACATAGCAGTTTGCCTACTATATTGGTCTGCAATTATTATTGTCAGATTAATACTAATGTACATCAGTATTTTAAGTAATACAGATAAAAGAAGTAACAAAAACAACTGGACAAAACAGATTATTATTATTATTATTATTATTATTATTATTATTATTATTATTATTATTATTATTATTATTATTATTATTATTATTATAATAATTATAATTATTATTAATTAGAAACTTCTGCAGCATTGATGTCTAATGCTCAAGGCATCGACCGATGGTGCATCTAAACCAAAACTGTAATCCAGTCAATAACCAGAAGGCCAGTCTTCTGAGACAGAGAGAGACAGGCCAAGGTGGATAAGCCAGTTGGGAAAAGGCAAGTCTTGAGCGGAGACCAAAATGACTTAAGAGACTGAGCAGAATGAACAGAGGAAGGGATAGAATTCCAAAATTTAGGTTCAACAACCAAAAAACTCATTCAACAAGAACAATTCTAATTTTAGATGTGACCAAAGAAAGGGCAAAAAATGGAGCAGAGCTGGTCTGAATTACATTGAAGCTCCTCCCATACGGACATACCCACAAGAAGACAGAAACGCCATAATAATATAGGTCTAAGGAATGAAGGATCAAGGACAGTGTCTTTAACCTATAGACCAGTGGGTAAGTAAGTGGGGGTGGGCTGACTTAGACCATACTATGGATGTTTAGAGGAAGGTATGAAGCCTTGCTCGAGAGCATGTTGACTCAGTGGATGGACTGAAACAAGCTTCTATCTATGCCTGTCTGTCACTGGTAACGGTTTCCAAACCATGCAACAACTCAATATCGGGATAAATGTTTTTTCAGAGCTGATTAACAACTCCGACTGAAAGCCAGTGTCTGATCACATCTGTCTTGCAGCCTCTCTCTGCCTACTCGTGTCTGTCTGTCTGTGTCTTCCCATGTGTCCGCCTGTCTGTCTGATCGCATATGTGTGTACGTCTGTCCATACTACCACATTTATCTGTCAGTCAGCCAGTTTGTTTGGTTGCCTATCTGTCAGTCTGCCTGCCTGCAATAACCACGCTGTCTGTCTGTCTGTCTGTCTCTATCAGACTCTTGAGTGTAATACACATTCCATATATCACTGTTTCTAATTTCCACTGGCTTAGTCTGGCTGAGCACAGGCTTCAAACAAGCCAGCAGAATAGCATTTTCAGCCACCTGTGCACCTAGACAAGCAGAGATATTATAATGAAGCAGACTTCTGTTCGAAACCCTAACCCCCCTCCCATCAACGGCTATGAATTCCTGGTCAGCATGGGTAATGATGATCACGCAACAAATGCCAGACATAAAAAGACTGATTAAAAATGCAATGAGGAGATAATAGTCGGTCACAGTCAGCCGACCGTCTGCAGACTGTCTCTTCCACTCAGTCTCGATGTAGACTGTATCTAGCCCACCCAGTCTGGCTGCAATCTGTCTCCTGCCCACCCAGTCTGGCTACCTCATCTAGTCAATGCTCAGTTGGACTCTCTGGGTAAGTACTGAACTAGAAGAAGGGCACTCCTTTACGCTAGCCCTGAGGCAGCCATGGGTATGAAGTGTTAGCGACTTCATTTTTCTTAGTCCCCGCATATGAGGGCGGGTGGCCAGTCCTCTCCCTCACCGTCTCATCTTCTCACCAACAGTGTGCGGTCAGTGTAATCATTATAGGAGAGTTGGTTAAGGGGTGCAGGAGGAGCAGAAATCTCGAACCAAATTTCTGCCCTGGCAGAAATTTGAACCCCCAACTTCTCGATTGACATTCCAACATGCTAACCACTACACTATCGAGCACCCCTTGAACTAGATGTTCCCGTTATTACTGTTTCATGACATTATTCTATGTAAACAGTAGTCAGGTGATTCTGGGGTTGCAGGTTCTTTCGATTGGCCGCAGATGTCCAACAGAGACCATCTTCCATTTACATGGCCGGACAATGAATTTCCAACTTAATTAGGCACCACGATTCAAACTCTCAACACACAAGCAAAAGGTCAACTTAGGAGCAATTACACCATGCAACTTAATCTAGAACCTTAAAAGCAATTGCAATGCATATACAGTTGGCAGCATCTTGTTACAATTGGCTTTGCTCACCTCATGGTTTTAACGCTGATCATGTTAATTTGAATACACCACAAACTCATTTGTAAGATGAATAATATAGTGCGGTAATTAGTTCAACTACTGAAAATTAGGGCAAAATTCATTATGACCTGGACCTCAGGTTTTATATGGCTCCCAAACACACAACTATAATGAATTTTCAGAGTAACTTAGTAAGTCACTAACCGAAAGCTCAAGAATACACCACAAAACTGCAAAAAATTGCAACTTAAAATCCCGAAATATGGTATTGATGAGTGAACTTCATTTTGATTCAGTCAATGACCCAGATCTACGTTAAGATGCACTTTCCCGTTCAACATGTCCACAGCTCTCCAACTGGCAATTTACTTTTGCAAAGGCCGAGTACAAATGTTACAATATCACACATAGAATTGTAATTGTAATCGAACACTTATTAAGTGCCACTCAATGATTAAGAGGCAATAGAACTAATAGGACGAGATAGCACTTGGGTTTGGCCATATGCTTACCTGACAGTCAGCCAGCTCTTCTGCCACTTGCTTGGCCCAAGCGTATATCCTGACGGTGGACTACTTTTACCATCGGTATCTCGATGATGACCATGTCCCTGGATTAGGTCTGCCATTCCACACCGAGGCTTGCTCATCGCCTCAACTGTCTGGGCATCCAGACGCCCGGTTTCTGGAATGTGTGCGAATTTCTGAAAATGGCGGACGGCCCGTTGCAGCTCCTCGTCCGTCCGAAGGGCTCCAGTCTCCAGATCGGAACCAGGAAGATATCCGTACTTCATCAGGTATGTCTGTGCACAAAGAAAATAATCAGTGAAAGTCATATTTAGTCTGTGTATGCCTCTGGACATCAATCTATACAGTATCTTCAATTAACAAATGATGCTTTTGTTTCCCATAGAAAGCAGGTCATGTAACAAAATCAAATTTTAAACAACTGCTCTTCCAGCTGAAGTCACTAAAGGTATGACTTAAGTTGCCCTTTCCACATCTCTTAGTAACAGACAGTGCCTTTCACACCTTCTTAAGGTGCTACATACAGCTCAGATGTATACATCTATGTATCTCCCTATGCATCTACTGGTATGCATGCGATCGTTGTGCTCTGCTAGCCATGGAGATATGCAGGAGCTGCGCTTCAACTCGAGCTCATCGTGCCTTCTCATGTATTGAACCGACCTCAAGGAACAGTCTTCCATTGCATTCATGTACTGTTGCACTCAACCCTGTGCAGCAAACATTCTCAAACTGTCTTAAAACACATTTGTTTAGATCAGTCAGATAGCTACGTGTGCAGAACATTAGCGAGGTACTTAAAAAGGCACTATATAGTAAGTGTCTAGATACATACATACATACATATATATGTACCCATACATATACACAAGCTAAAAATGTGCAAAGGAAGAACACTAGGTAACTCCTGTCTTTGTCCTTCAATGTGAACCTTCTGCAAAAGATGGTTTTATGTCGAATAGACTAGCTATATCCTCTGCTACAATTTCCTTGTTTAAAGTTATGGCCATATTCAATATAGATCAGTACAGTAAGCCACACGTGATAAAATTTATACTTCACGTAATAAGGAGAAGAAAAGGATGCATGTATAAATTATATATAAATTGAATGTTTATTATATAATATAATAAACATTCACTGTGATCAGTTGGAAAATATTGTGATCCAGTTGTACCAAATTACAGTGGACAAATGAAATTCTCAAATAAATTACACATCGGAGACACTGATCATCAGGACCCTAGATTTCAACAGAAATATTTGCGAACTGTTTTATGTTTCCATTCTACATCCAATTAGTCCACATTTGGAGGCATTTCCGGGGTAGGGGTGTTCTACCAGTAAACAGTTAAGTGGATGGGTCATAATTTTTCGGAACTTGCAGTCACTTGTTCCAGTGAACCACTGAGCAATAATAACTAGGAATAAACTGCAATAAACTGCAATACGCATGTCAAGTGTTCATTTCTGGTACCTTAATTACCAATAAGTAAGTACATGTATCAATAGTTCACAATTAAGTTGGCAAATTTGGGCAAACAGTGAGCTTCTCTGAAAAGTGTGGCATTATTATGTCCAGCACTTCCAGAATTGTCAGCAAACATGAGGTCTTCACAGAAGCCGCCTCCTCAGGGTTCAAACAGTGCACCAGAGTTGAACAGATTCTAAAGCACCCCTAGTCCACCTAACCTTTATCCTAGACATAGAACTAAGAAGACTATCCAGAAGGAGCTAGAGACATCTAGGCATCATAGGAAATAGAAGGAGAAAGAGAGACAGAAGAAGACAAAGTCTCACAGAACTTGTCCAAGTTTCAATTTCCTTTATGACTTAATGACTGTGTCATTATCTGGGCAGCACCCTGTAATGTTAGAGGGTAGTACACAGTCAATGCTGCCATTGCTGAAGGAAGACAGAAAGCATCAGAGTGTATTACACAAAGATATATAAATGGCTTCAGAATAAGTTGAATTCCAAAAAGGAATAACTGATGCACTGAGAAAGATCCTAACATAATGGACTTAATAATAAAAAGTGCTGTAGATCACAGAATAAAAGGCGCCAGAATTGGCTAGGTACTTAAGGGTGTAAAAATTTATTCAAGTATGGCTCCGGTACCAATTCTGAGTGGGTACCCTATTACCAGTCACTCCATCACTGCATAAAATTCAAACTTATATGTTGCCCTCTGGATGTGCAAATTTCAGGTAGGAACATTAATAAATGTACATATTTACTACCAAAATTAATGGCCCCAGATGTTATAAAACGACCAAATTAATATCACTAACTGAGATAAATCACTGTGCAGGTGCCCCCCTGTTGCAGCTGTACCAGGTACTGGTGAGTCTGTGGTCTTTCCAGCCTGAGATCAGCTGCTGTATGGGCAGAGGCGACAACAGGTAGGCTAGCACAGAGAGCACAGCTGACTATTTTTCAGGGAGTGGTGCTATATAAATGTTAATGATTATAATAATAATAATAATAATAATAGCTGTATGCTGGTATCCCACACCTTTTGGCTGCTACCTCTTTGCACTAAAAAATAGATCCTGAAAATGCCTGGTACCGAGTATTGCATTCACGGTCCAGTCACAGCCCTTCCAGCGGGTATCCATGCACTATCCGGGCCTTCCCATGCCCACTGACAGGCCTATTGGTAATAAGCACACCATAAAATCATTGCTCCATAGATCCTAAACGCATTGCCTGGCTGAGCATAACTAATCACTCTCCTATAGGAACTTATTTTGACACCTGTCATATACGAAAACTGCTTAGACGTCATAAACAACAGCAGCATTTGCCAAAGTCCTCTGCTGAGAATAACCACCTGCAGTCATTTCATCAGGTTCTGCAAGGTGTCTGAAAGTTCATCAGTGATGCTTTCATCATCATCATTCTAGGTAATAAATAATAATCCAATAATGCAATCCAAAACTTTGACTTTAAGACCAAAAGCTTCATGGCGTAACAGAACATGCCAAAGTACCATCGAATAATCACTGCAAGACTACCGACGGTCTAATAGCTCAAACGTGGTCCATTCGCGTCGGAGTCTACCTGACGCCGTTTCTAGTACACCTGTAGACAGTGAGACAGCACTGTTATTTGGCAGTGCTAAACAAACCTTTCATCCATCTAAAACATAAACACAGGCTTTTTCTGCAGGCAACGAGAGACGTTCCCTAATACAGATTCGGATTTAGCTTCTGGAGAGATCTCAGAGGCATCTCTTCCGAACAACTCAGACTCTCTGTTTATTGCTGTACCTGTCTGGTCTACTTTTAAGGTCAACTGTCGTCGACCTCCCTTCAAAGCAACCCAACGAACATCCGGGTAATTCTTCTCTTAATAAAATGACGGTCTTATCAGATCCATCTCAGGTGATTTAACACATCATCTCTGCAGTTACTCGTTTGAAGCACCTTCCTGCCACGTCTTCCCACAATCCACTTTCCATACAGCACTATACACAGTGAATAAAAGTTGGCTTTGCACTGAAACTGCACACCACTTCTTATCGTATTCTTTTACTATAGAAATTTCTCTACTCATTCTTAGTTAGCCGTTAACCACTTTCGTGTCCCGGGCACTTGCGCCTTTCCTTTTCAGTCTCTCCTTTCTCTCAGCATCATTCCTCACCTACATCACTGATTTCAACATCTTGCCCTTCACCAATTAGTTCACTTTCAGTGTTTTCAGTCTGAATTAATTTGATTTTTTTCTCAGTGCTACAATCACTGTTGTGGCTTTCGGCTATCGTAAGCATCTGACCTTAGTTTTTAAGGTCACATTTAATCTCTCTACCACAACATGGCACAGATGGCTCATGAGAAATCAGTGACGCAATATAAATATTCCATAACCATGAGTTCAAAAGTTACACAATATTATCCTAAATGAGCTCCAGCAATGTTTATCTATAATTATTTTTATAGGCCAGACAAATAGGGCAATTTTTTACGTAATCCCCATCGGCAATATGGCCGTCTGCATGCATAATAAAACTCGGGCTATAACAGAACTCCTATATGCAAAGATAATAAGATTACAATTATGCAGAGCAGCTGCTGATTAAAAATTGAAAGAGAAAATCAAATTAATGCCCAAATGTTATGCAAAAACTCTTAATCAATGTATACTACAGAAATAATATTTTCACAGGTTTTTGAAAAGTTTGCATATCATGTGTGGCACAGTGGCTAGTTGGTTACAGCACTTGGCCTCTAATGTGGACAGTACGGGTTCGAGCCTCACCCGAGGCAGTCACTGTGTAGGGACCTTGAGCAAGTCTGCTCACAATTGCTCAACACCATCGATGTTCTGCCGTATGGTCATGTGCAATTCTTTGGAAGGAGGGCAATGTTAAACACAGTAGAATGGTATTGCATTGTATGTAAGAAATTAATAAAATCTCAACAAAACATGAAAATAATGATGATCGTCAGCATGAACAAGTATTGTGGCTTGTTAGAGCATTCCATGCATAAATTATATTTAACTGCACAATATATATCTTGGTTTTGAGTTACAGTGAAACAGGTTGCAAATCACAGACTGTCACACAAAACACTAAAGAAGAAGAAGACTAGTCCCTTAAGCTGCCCTGAGGCAGCCATGGGTACGAAGTGTCAGTGACTTCATTTTCTTAGCCTCAGCATCTGATGGCGGATGGCCAGTCCTCACCCTCATGAGGACTCATCTTTCCACCGACAGTGTACCATCAGTGTACTCATTATAGCTGAATTTGCTATGAGTGCACACAGAGGAGAAATCTCTAAAACCCACTGGTAAACAAAATTCATCACCTGCTGGGGCAAGCAGACTGTGTACAAGGAATCTCAATGAAGAAGCTGGCACAAAACAGCATTATCAACCAAAACAAGTTTTACAAAAACAAATCCGTCAAATGGGCATTTAATGTAGGCCTATATAAATATCCAGACAGACAGACATTTACATGATTTATGATTCATGCTAACCATTCGTTTATACACAAATAAACATGTACATAAATAAACGTAAGAATGAATGTAACCTTTTCCTGCAAACCAGACACGTGTAGGCATAAAAACATTCTTAGTAGGGAGGTCTGATTGCAGCTTTCCTCCAAGAAGTAGCAGGATGCAAGACACTGTGCAGCTAACATCTATCACCTGATCCAAATGCATCCACGGTTTCTATCCGGCTAGTCTGCCTTTGAATGCGGCGAGATTTAATACGTAAAGGTTTCTACAGATTATGTTCAGGTTTTTTGCAGAAAAAACCGAAGGAGATCTGATTTCCAAGAAATGCCTGCAGAAGACGATGATGATATGATATAGCATCCTACCAGACAAAAATGTGTCCGAAGGTGGAGAGGCAAGTGAAATGGTAGAGGAAATGCATCTGTCCTAGGCCTCATGCAAAGCTCATGGAATTTTCTGAGCACAAAAGGTAATCTAAGTTAATTTAAAAGAGCTTCTATTGCACCAGTGTATCAGTGCATCAGCCAGAATAAGTCCCTTCCAAGTAATGTTCATTCAATTCTGCATGCTGAAACCTGGGCTCAGTCTGATTCAACACCAGACGGCAGTCTGTAGGGGAAATGTGTTCAGCACCAGTGTTTCAGCTGTGACAGAAGGATGCAGCAGCCACTGCTGCCGCTCTCTCTGTTGGAGGTCTGGTCAGAGCATGCAGGAGAGTTGATAGGTAATAGGAAGTGATATATGAACACCTGATAGGTTTACGAGGAAAGCATAAGCCACTGTATCCAAGTGATAACATTAAGGCTATCTGACATCCTGCCCGCACATGGTGACCGCACATGGTGACCGCTACAACCCCCATCCCTGACTTGAAAAGCTTTTGACATGCAATTATAGATAGAACTACAAGTCAAAAAGTCTGATGATGCGGACTTGATTGACATGCTTCTACCAAATCCACAGTCTGGGTCATTTCAAGGGTTAAAACGCATATATCTCCACTTTCCAGATCTGGACCAACTTCAGCAATGGCAACCAGTTCCTTGTATCTTCTGCTATCATCGCCCATCCTCAACCTCGTCATCATCACGCATATAAAGAAGGTTCCTGCAGCTCCTGGCTTTCTCCCCTCATGCGTCTGTCATCCACTTGAACCATCATCCGATGCAGCAAGACTCGTTTTGCAAGAAAACCAAGAGACAATGATACAACCAATTTTCCAGTTGGACAATACAAAAACAAGATAATGTAGAATTCTTACAGCAAAAATGAGTTGGCTGTGGAAGAACGCAGGGATTTCAAGACTGCAGGAAATAAGAAACGATGACAGAAGACAATCATCAGGTATCCAAACAACTCTGCTATACAAAGTCGTTCAACGAAGACTCCAATGGTTTGGACATGTAGAGAGAATGCCAGTTGACCGAATCCCCCACAGTGCACTACATGCAAGATTCGAAGGAAGAAGACACAACTTTAGGCAGACCAAGCCTATGCTGGACAGAAAATATAAATGAGGACATAACATCACTTGGACTAACACTAAGGGGGCAGTGGACTTGACACACAATCGAGGACAATGGAATTCATTTCTTCATACCCATTGCTGCCAAACGGCTGGCATCAGGAACTGATGATGATGATGATGACTAGAGCTCTCTCATGTCACATGACCAAGCCATAGCTCCACTGCTTCCCAATGTAGGCCCAATCTAACCAACAGGCTTAATATTCACCTCACAAAATCAACTGATCCCTTGGATGTCATTAAATACACAAACAGCATATCTAGAATTAGTCTAGGATAGTATGCAACAGTCTAGATTCATTCATTCATTCATATGGAGAATTTATATAGCGCCTCTTCAAGGCTATCTACTCAGAAGCACTCCCGACCCAACCCCGGCTGAAGAGCAGTCTTGAGATTTGAATAAAATGTGGCGGAATGGGTGCTTGGGACCAAGCGAAGCGCTACAGGGAGCCCATTCCAGATTGCAGGGCCAGCGATGGAAAAATCACGGCGCTGCCTAAGGGCGGTCCGTGAGCGGGGAACTAGAAGCTCAGCCTGCTTAGAGGAGCGCAGGGAACCACGGCGTTGGATGTTCAGGGTGGAGCGGCAATGCTCTCTCAAATACACAGGGGCCTCACCCGTAAGGTGAGGCCCCAGACTGTAGATATGATATCAATATCAAAACCACCTAAAAATAGCCAATACCCTAATCTAATCTAATGACTTCTAAAGCGCCGTTATCATGATGTTCAAGACCTCTATGTGGCACAGTGCTGTGGATACAATGCTGGCAAGCACAGTGGACTTAACCTTGACAGCCATGAAAGGTATTCTTTTGCATCAGTCCAATAGCATGCAGCACACCTGGTGCATTGTGAGAGACTGAGAAAAGCCTCCTGGGTTAAGGTCTTCAATAGGGGAAGTGGAGTGGGGCAGTGAAGTCAACACATGGGGCCAACACAGGAAATATCAAATACAGCTGTGCATCATAATGAAGGCCTTGGAAATGAGGAACTGGCCACGTGGGCTGTCAGACCAATGACCAGCCCAGCCTAGCTTATATCATCCAAGGGCTGGCAATGGAAAGCCAGGAGGCGGAGGAGTAGGAGGAGGAAAAGGGTCATGGAGAATTCGTCACTGATGAATCTCTCACAATCACAGAGCCTGTCTTTAGCGGCCACTGATTAGTCACGTTACGTGGTCCTCCCTCATTCAATCAATCTATCAATCAATCAGAAAGGATGTTTTTGACAGCTGGCCACCGGAACAGCCTGACTCATCAACACCTAATGACCTCAACCATCTCCCACTCACCCTCCACCCCTTTTGTCCACTCAGCTCAGGTGACTCATACTGACATGATGCTGACCCAGGCCAAAGGCAACAAAAGACTCCACACAACTATCCAGTTATCCAAATACAATTGACTAAAATGCTCCCATGAACAGTTGATGACCTCCGATGACCCAACCCTGACAGGTCAAATGGACCAGACCAAAAGACAGGACCAAAATGGATACACCACAAATGCAAATGCAACAACGGATATCCATCGAACACAAACTCACAACAAATAACCATATTTAATTTTATTCACTACTGACACCAACCTAATAGTTTCCATAGCACATCAATTAACTGACAAAACATTCAAATTCAAACACAAAAAATACCACAATAAACTTGCCATTTTTATAACATTAATACACCTAATTCAAGTTCTGCAGTTATTAGCATACGTTTTGCTACTTAGCTAACATTAATCTGATTTTGTTACTAATTTCCATTGAAAGCATTAACTCCGACAACCGAAAGCATTATAGCATTATTACACTGTGCAGGGAGATTGCATGGCATGAAGTTTGGCTTATCTATATTGAGGGAGCAGAGGGAAGAAGTGGAGCCCGCCATACAAACCAATAAGCCTTTCTTCTTCTTCCATTAAGTAGCATTAGTAGCTGGATTGTCCCATTCAGTTCATTCAGTGGCTGGCATTGATCAAGGCTAATCTCTGATCTCGTCCAGACTTATAAGTAACCAAGGTGCCTCTCCTTATCACTATGAGTCACCAGTCTCATATATAAACATAACAACATTAAACACCAAAAAGTCGACCTGAGCAATGACCAAAGCAATGGAGATCATAGACCTGCACTGACCACTGCCAATGGACAGGTCAAGAACTGATGATCATATAACAAATAATTATATATATATATATACATATATATATATATATATATATATATATATATATATATATATATATATATATATATATTCCAGTGGCTGCAGTTTTGTAGGGTATATATTTGTGTGTGGGTGTGCGTGTGTGTGTGTGTGTGTGCAGGCACACTATAGTTTCTGATAAATGTGAAACAATTAGATTTGCACTGAAGGGTGGTGGGTAACAATTAACAAGGGCTTCAAGCCCTCTATGCGGTAGTAGGGCCTCTGCACTTCAATGTTGTTTGTCTAATGGCAGATGCCCTTCTTGCCACTCTGGGCTTCCACGAACTCATTATATCTTCAATATAACCCCATCCAAACAACCTCTGGCACCCATCCAGCAGTAGGCCCTTTAAGTGGACGGTCTTCTCTCTCTCTCTCTCTGCTGGAGATCTATAGATGGGAGACTACTACTAGAGCTATACTTCAACTCAATCAACAGTTTTAAATTTCTGTGCAAATTAAAAAGCAGGATATTGATCCAGTTCAAAACTGAGCACAGTAAACAAAACAACTGCAAATGCCAAGAACAGAGAGGCAGACACTTTATAAATAACCTAAACCCTTAAATGGCTCATGAGATGACCTTGACCTTGATGCATTTATCAACCATCTTCCATTTCCTGCAGAGATTTCTCCTTTGGCCAATGCGTGGAGAGAGGAAACTTTAGCTCTTTGAAAACACCTGTAGCAGTCATCAGCTCTGTGAGGCAAAGGTATGGTTTAGCTATTAGCTCCTATTTATTGGACTCTTAGCAAACTGGTCCAGTGACTCATTGGTCTTTCTACTTTCCAGATGGTCAGTTCAGCCATCTACAGTGTGCTTCTCCAAGCCAATAAACCTTTTGATCAGCGCATCTGTAGACCTACGTAACTGCCATCCTGTCAACCACTGGTTCCTCGTAGCCAGTTGGAAGAAGTTAGACAGTACGAAGGAAGCCCTAATTCCCACCATTTCCTTCTTCCCTTCTTCCAGTCATGCAACCAATCATTTTCCACTCTGGCTGACCTCAGAATTGCAGATGTCTTTTCTGGTAGGCCGACTGATTTAAGACACTGGCACAGTTAGCAAGAGACGCAAGGAGAGCAGATCCTTTCGAGATAAGCACAGGTGTAGGGACAAGTTTAGAAAATAATAACATAAATAAAGGGCATTGCATAACATCAAAAACCAGACCGCCAAACAACTCAACTGCCAAGTAAGTACCCCTACCAGCCAGGAAGCCAACAAAGTGACAGCTTAATTTCATCCTTGATAGGTTCTGACAGAGTGTTATAACTTATACATGGAAGGGTGTTGAATGCAGATAAATGTTGAGTTTAGGCAGACCGGTAAAAAGGTAACAAATTTGTGTATACATCACAACAGAAACTCGCCAGAAGTGTGTTCCTTATGTAAAAGAAGCAATATAACAGCAGTACATCCATCTATCCATCCATCCATCCATCCATCCATCCATCCATCCATCCATCCATCCATCCATCCATCTACTGAAATTATCTTATATATCTTATTATACAACAGATACACTTCACTGGCTTCCTGTCTCATAAAGTTCAAGGTCTTACACCTTGGCTGGGCCTCATTAGTCAGCTCAGTCAACTCTGCCCTAGCACACATTCACTTCATTCCCCTGTCCATGGAGATTGTTTGCTGTATATCAACATGGCAACACAGCACACTCTCGGACATCGGTCCCTTTGGAACAGTCTTCCTGTGAACATGTATACTATATTCCTTCTATCTCTGTCCAAGCTATATTCTCTTCTTAGTTTAAGACATATCTGTCCCAAGTAGCATAGACAACCATGTTCAGCACTTCTAAAAGATCCTTAAAAGGTGCTATATAAACATCCAGATACATACACACACATACATACATACATACACACATACATACACATACATACATACATAGATACATTCATACATACACATACATCCATACATACACAATTACACATACATACATACATACATACATATATACACCATGGTAAAAATTCATCCAAGCATGCTTGCTTGACTGATGAATCAGTTCACTCATCCGTCCACTCCTCTATTCATCCATCCATCCTTCCTTTATTCATCCCTACAGTTTTCAGTTCATACATCCACATGTGCATTCATCCATGCAAAAATCAAGCCATGTGTATTCATCCATGCAAAATCAAGCCTCCCACCCAATCAACCACAGACACATCCACACACACAGACACTCACACTCACACACAAAACACATAAACACACATGCACAGATCACATCATTCTACTTACAGGCAATGTTTACAGTACAGCAGAGCCATGCAAATTCTTGTACTGTCTTTACAGGGACTATACAGGACGGACGCTTGTAATCGGCAAGCGCAGGCGAAAGATATCTGCCAGGCAAAGAGAAATCTCTCAATTGTTTTCAATGGAATAAACAACTTCCGTCTGACCTCAGCTTCTCAGTGGCCTCTGAATAGCAACCATAGAGCGGTCAGGCTGAGGTTACAGCCAGGCCAGGATCATATCACCTCCGACTGGTTTGGCTGGAGGAGGAGAACTCAGAAGAAAGCTATTTCCTAGGGCAAGGCTTTGTTCTAATCTCAATCACCTGCGCCTGGAAAATCCTCCAACATGGACCGGGTCCTCTAACTTCAATTCTGCTGTGTAGCTTATGTTCCAGATTATCAAATCTCATCTCTTGTTTACGCAGGTATCTCTTCATCCATACAAATATCCCACCATCACCTCCACTCTCTCTCAGTCAGTCTGTCTCTGTTTTCTTGTGAGTGTCTCTTATGCTGTATGGCTCCAATTCCAAAGCACTCTCTTGCTACCTACACACACACATTTGGAACCAGCAGAAGTATTAATAAACAGGTCCATGGATGCAGAATTTTGCATTCAGACTTTGATACGTAGGCCTGTGGAGCCACTGTTGGCAGCTGGCACGGAAACAGTAGGAACCATGATGCAAGATATTTAGCTGCTTCGTTTCCTATGTGATCTCTATGCACCCATACACACCAGTGGGGCATGATGGCCATCTGGTAATGCTCAGGCCTCACAGCACAACGTTTCTCGTTCAAATCCCCATGAGTCACCAAATGGGCGCTGCAGCTGTGCAACCAGCAAAGTAAGGTCTTTATACCGGTGTTGTGTCTGCACTTCAGCCGCTTCCACTTTAAGACCAGCTTTATGACGAGTACCACCGGTTGACGGGTTCTACAATCGACATGCTGATATCTGTGGTGCATCATGACTACACATGGCACTTTAGAGAGATCACTGAAAAGGCACTATATAAATGACCACATACATGCATGGACATTTAGTACACATAAAAGTTAATTTCCCACGATTCATATAGTAACGTGAACAAACAGATCGACTGACTGATTATACCTAACTGATTGGAACTACTTTTTAAAACTGATGGACTTATTGAGATTGATTGAGTTTCTTTAAAATTGACCAACTGACTGCTTCATTGCGCTAATCTAAGCTATGCTGTATTTACATGTAAATACAATCAGATGCCTTGTGAATGAGATGTGGTTTCACTCACCGTTCCATCCATCTGTGACTTTTCACTGGCTCCCTTAAACACTTCTCCCGGTCTTCCATGACCATGACGATGGCCATCATGATGAACAGGTCGGCCAAAGGTCACGGAGAGGTTCAAGGTCAGAAGCAGCAGAACCAGGCCGAGAGCCATCCAAGAGGATCCATTGAAAATCCAGCCATTGCTTCGTCTGTTTGGGATGGTCGTTGCGGAGCCCAAGGCAACGATGTGGGGCCAGTGGAACTGGTCGACCATCTGCATGACACACCAAAGGTCAGGACGGTGTCAGTTGGTCTCAAGCTCTAGGCATGCCAGACTCTGCCTCAATGGCCAGGCTCCACTTTTGCTGCCAACGATGACACCATCACAGTCTCACCTGCCACACCTTACGACCAGTTTCTGCCACCTGGAAAAAACCACATCGGTTATACAGTCTTCAAAACTCACATATAATGCCACATCCTTTTAACTTTGAAAATGTTTGATCTAAAGTTATGAAGAGAAGCAGAAGGGCATAACTTAACCCTTTAATGATGAGAGGGAATATATTTTTCATACATTTTAGTACCTGCTCGTCGTTGAAGTGTTAAGCTAGCCAGAGAGGCAGTCAAGAGGATGAAGTGTTAGCAACATCTCACTTCCCACCGACAGTGTGTGATGATCAGTGTACTCATTATAGCCGAGTTAGCTAATGGCAGAGATGGAGATTCTAGGACAATTCTGCGGTGGGACAATGCGGCATGACACAATTTGGTGCAGGACAATTCGGTGCAAGACAATTCGTCGCGGACAATTCAGCGCAAGATAATTTGGCACAAGGACATTTCGAAACAGGGACAAAGTGTACAGGGATTCCACACAGCATAATGAGACAAGGCCCTAAGTGAAGTACAGGCAACAGGAATAAGCCACTTTGTAAAGTAAATATTTAAAGCCATTAGAGCTATTTTCAGAAATAGTTCACCTCAGACAGAGTTTTTGACTAGCTAAATTACTCTCTTTACACATAAAAAATTAAGTTTATGAAATAAGTATTTACGAAATAGAGTATCTGTTTACAAAAGTGTGGATTTCCCTATACTATATTTCTTACACATCACTTCCATGCGAAACCAATTTTCCGAAAGCAGGTCATGTTGCATAAATTTTCTTTTTATAATTTTTATAAATTTATATAATTATACAATGAATTATACAATGAAGAAAGCAGTTTACAACATTCTTAGTTTTAGACTTTTAGCCCACATTTTTCATTTTATGCCAATTCCATTATAAGTGTTCAAAAAGGCTAATTCAAAGATAAATGTGCTATAAGTTGTAATTTTATCAAATCAATCGAATTTTTTCTGCACTGAAATGTCGCTGTGCCAATTTGTCTTGCGCCAAACTGTGCCTGCACCAAACTGTCTTGCGCCAAACTGCCTGCACCAAACTATCTCGAAACAAATTTCTGCCCTGGAAGGGTTTGAACCCCAACCTCTTGGTTGACAGCCCAGCATGCTAACCACTAGACTGATGAAAGAGGCACCCAAAGCGTTTAGTTAATTCTTAGTGCTGACTAATGATGGCAGCAAGTCAGTTTTCTCCCTGCCTTCTGATCTTCCCACCAACAGTTTAAACAGTCAGTGTACTCATTCTACAGCCGAGTTTGTTCAGAGATCTTGAAACATCTTTCAGAGCCTCTGACGCTCCCACAACCCAACTTAAAGCAACATTTGCTATTTTCATGTGGATAACCTAGTTCATCAAAGAATCCATTGATCTGAGAGTGGGGAAAGAATGCCTGCCAACTGGATACAGAAAAGCATTACATGAAAGATATTAAGGAAATAGAAGCAAAGGAAGACAAAATTACGTAACAAATGATGGATGGCATAAAGAAATAGCATCTGATCTCTTCAATGATTGGCAGATCATACAGTGGCACAGACAGCAGCCAATTGGCTGTTGTCAGCAACTGATGACAACAATGACTGTATTAATGGTGACTGAGTTGGTGCTGGTGGTACTGCTTACAAATGATGATGATGATGACGACGACGACGACGACGATGATGATGATGATGATGATTATGATTATGATGATGATGAACAATGTACCAACAACTGACAATGTAAATTACTCTAGCAGCAGCTCACAATACAATGAGAAACAAAATGTAATTTTTGCTATTAGTTTTATACATGACGTAAAGCACTACCAAACCTGCTCTATAAACAAGACCTAAAGCCCTACCAAACCTGCTCTATAAATTGTCAGTTTACATGACATTACATTTGCACACAATGTGCAACCAATAAAAAGGGTTTGGTCCTTATCAAAACACAGCTGGATGGTGGAACCTGATTGTTTATTTGAGCCCTTAAGTCAAATTAGACACTAGTTTATTTACAGAGACGGAAAGCTGCTCAGCTGGATGTTAAAAAGATGGCCAGTAAGGAGTTAACAGGGCCATGGAAGATAAACATCAGTGCAATTAAAATGACATACTCTTATCAGGTCAGGTCAAGTCCTGAATGACTTTCCATAGTCAGTGGATGAATCTGCTCTCAACTGAGAATAATCACCTTGTTTGTGGAGCCACAGAACAGTATAACTCTGGAGACCCTGTTAAAGCAATATGGCCAGGAGGAGGTACAAAGGGTAGAAATGGATTGCATAAATACCAGCATCACCAATGCCTAACCTGGGAACGAAACTTAAAACTCCCTCTCAGATTTCTGATCCTTAGACAGCATTCTGCAACCCTACCATTCCTGTCCCTTCCAACCAGACCTCAGGGTTCGGATGATTAAGATTCTGAATATACTGTAACAGCTCCCCACCTCCCTCCCTCCATATCTATCTATCTATCTATCTATCTATCTATCTATCTATCTATCTATCTATCTATCTATCTATCATCATCATCTACTCTATCTATCTATCTATCTATCTATCTATCTATCTATCTATCTATCTATCTATCTATCTATCTATCTCTAGATATCTCTCTCTCTTGTCTCCTGGCCACCGGACTTTGTTCTTCACTTGGTATCTTTGGACAACCCCTCTGACGTGACACAGTGCTGGGGCAAATCAGCTGGTGCCCTGTGATTAGCTTTAAGTAACACTTAAGAAATTCTGACATATGATTGCAATTACGATTGTGAACTGTTGTGAACTGTGCTCTGTCAACTTATGTTCAAGACTTTCATCTTAACATGGATGAATATTGTTATTATAAATCGCAATTCAAAAGGGGAACTCAGAAGCACGAATTATAATCACAATCTTATGGCATAGACTGACACTAGGGGTCAGCCGGAAATCGCCTCGGACATTTGCCTCGGCCGAATATCTCGTTTTTTGGCACTATTCTGAAGTATTCGCCTCGGCAAATACTGTGCATGCAAATAGTTGCTTTTCTGCTTTTTTGCTTTTTTGCCTCACATGCCGGAATTTGTAGGCTCATAATATCAGCTTTGAGCATCATATAGCATATTCATTTTGAAGAAGAAATGTACTAAAACACCAACACCGGAAGTCCATAACAGAAGTCAAGTCCATTTCATCGATTATTTATTTCTAAAATTCAAAATGTATTAGTCAGTTATTACAACTTCAGAAATTTATTTTTTGATAATTTTTCATTACATGAAAATGTGAAGCTTCGTATACATAACAAATGGTACTCGGTTCGTACCCGCAAATAGTACATCCAAATACTCGGATTCGGTACTCGGTTGAAAATGTCTACCCGGCTGACCCCTAACTGACACAGTGGTTAAGACTCAGCTATATCTTCAACTTTTTCCCATTTCTTTAGTATCATTTTAGATTTTTCCATTATGGTACCGGTCCGTGTTCATCCTTCATGGATTTTGAAATGAACCAGTCTTTTGTATTGACTTTCTGCTTCTGCATAACTGTATTGTGTATTATTCCCATAAATAACATGCACACACACACACACAGACACACACAGACACACACACACACACACACACACCTACACACACACACACACACACACACACACACACACACAGACACACACATACGCACAACTACACACACACACACACACACACACACAACACACACACACACACACACACACACACACACACACAGACGCATGCACACAAAGACAGAAGCTTGACTGCATCAAATTACCTCATTTTCATAGACCCCCAAACCGCTTAGACCCTGAGGGTTGAATCTGATCTCTACGTCATGTAGATTAGAAGATTTAGATCTGTTCTAGTAGACACAGCTTGTAAAGCAATGCTCCATAGATGGGACAAACCAATGATGAGAAATCTGTAGCATCTGGACAGACTGTTGCTGAAACTGGTGAAAGGATCCATCAGCAGGATATGGCAACACATCACGTTCTTCCTATAGTTGGGTTCTGGACAGGAAATGACCTTTCAGCAAAGGCTGGTGTCCAGCAGCATAGATCTCTGTATAGTCTGAGTGGCCATACATAGGTCTGTGTATTCTGGTGACAAATCAGGCAGACTGAACTCTTGAAGACCACAAGGAAACAGGATGTCATTTCCAAACAGTTCCACATTCAACTGCATATCTGCACCTTGGGTCAGATGGTATCAGATTGCCACCCACTGAACTACACCGGCAGTCTCAAACCTCCCCCCCCCATATGCCATCTTCAGCAGCTGACCTGCCATGCCTTTCAGTCTTCATCCAGTTTGGCACAGGAACCATAAAGACCACAAAGGCATCTTTTACAAGATTCTACTGCATCCTTCATAGTCACAACCACCTTCAATGGTTGCACTGCCATCATCACAATGAGGATGATGATGATGATGACAATGATGGCAATGATATCATCATCATCATCCTCTCAAGCCTTCAGTGCCCTTCACTTCATCACCACAATCAACATCGTTGCTTACATCATTATAGAGTTATTTAGTTCAGATTTGCTTATTAATCCAAAGACAATGACTTTGATAATATAATCTTGCAATCATATGGAATATTTTATACTTGAAATAATAATTTACATTACTAGTAACTTAACAAAATCCCTAATATCAATAATTACCCACAGCAAGGGATACAAATATATAAATATACACATAATATATACCCTGGTACTTGTACACAGTACACAGTACACAGTACACACACACACATATATATATATATACATTATGTAAACACTCACCTATGTATAGTGTGTTATTATTGACAGACAAACGGCCTTTGATATTTGTTGGAATGAATGTTATTCTCAGCATACTGCTATTCTGGATTAGCGCATAATAATGAGCCAGACATGATGACTCAGAGCATCGGCAAACAGGTGTGGATGCAGAGGAACACTCACTCAGGTAGTTAGACTCCAAGACCTGAACCCAGCTGCCGCATTCAGCCTCTCTCGACCACCGCCACCTACGCTCTGCGCTTTGAAGGTTTATGCTTATTTCCAAGCATTCATTATTGTCAACGATTCTAATGAATTTATTGTTACAAGATAGAACCAGACCAGTGCCTACTTACTCCGAGATGTTGAAGGCAAAGAAAGAAGTTGGCTTAAAAAGTATTCACTGTGATTGCTAATAAGATTTATGTGGTTAGCTGTTAATGAATTTCAGGGCAAGGGCTACGTGGTTGACAACCAAACACAAGGGTGTTCGGCCTTTGACTGAACCAAAAACAAGTCCAAACTAAAGCAAAAACAGACATGCACACAAATAAATAAACGTTTATTCTTCGTCAAAGCAAGACCATGCCAGTCACTTGAAAGTGACTCCTACAGAAGGCATCAAAAGCAAGCTTTGACCCTTTTCTCAATTCAGGTCTGCTAACAGCATCAATAGAAGCATCACAATTATAAATTTACATGTATATCATATCATAGACATATACGCTCTAGCAGGAGCCTTGTGATGGACAGTTCAAAAGTAATACCTGTACAGCTTTTAGTGCAGTAATTAAGTATGATACATAAATGCACTGGTGCATACACATCATATATAATTACCGTCTAGCACAACCAATAGAGAATTGTAAACATGAACATAGAGCCCAAAAGTAATGCAGCCTTTCAAACCATGTAGTGTATTATGATACATAAATGTACCAACATAAGCATGTAATTGTTTTTCTAAGATATTCAAAGTGAGAGCCTTAGTAACCCTGGTGCTGAGTCACCAGCATTTGCATCTTATTGCTTTTCAAATTGTCTGTTAGGCCCATTATGCACACGGTTTCATTACAGATGCCCAGACTGAGGCTATCTGGCTGAATTTTCTTAAATGACATATCTAATAACAGTTGAATTTAGCGTCTGACAGGACATTCAGTTCGGCTGATGAGCCTCAGGTCATAAGGTCAGTCAAGCTGACGTCAAGTATAGAACAATGACATGACTTTATGCTTGCCTCATCTGCATTAGCCTGGAGTGAATTTTAGTTGAAAGCATGGCAATGTATCATCACACAATGAAAACGTCTTTAACAGTCTGTCACTTGCATGTGCCAATCATACAAAGGAAATGTCTTCTTAAATTTTCACAGACAAGTCATGCAAAAGCACAACTTTTTAGAAACTCAGTGGAAAAGCAGATGACTAGGCCAACCCTGAAAGGGGTTCACGGTTGTCAGCCAATCCAGAAATAGATGTTGTAGCAAATGAAGATGTTATGATGATCTTCAGCAGAAACATAACCCAAGACCACAGAGCTCTGTATGGCCTCCAAGTCCACATAAATCAATGCGATATTTCACAGGATTTCAGCCGCAGATGTGCTTTGGAGCAAATATTGACCAAGGCCTCCGGTATTATTTGCCTTCGCTACATACGTCATGAGATTATATCACATCAGAGTAGAGTTAATTCCATGCCATTTTACAAACAGACTTCTGCACTTTTCAGTAACAACTACCAACATATACTGGCCTGGCACTGAATGTACCCTACAAAGGCCTAAATCACCATCTAAACTTGCCAAGAACTTAACAGCTAAAAAATGTTGAGCTGCTTGGAATCATCCTATGTAGTTATAACCTATCTTTTTCAACCCATGTTAGCACTACATTAGCACTTCTGAGGGATTCCTAAATGCACTTTATAAAAGTCCACGTATACATACATACATGTATGTATGTATGTATCAGAGATACATACATACCAATATCTTATCTTTATTAACCAGCAAGACATTCTTCTCAACCTGCTAAGAAAGCAGGCTCTACTTATCTTGAAGTTGAACATCATGTTTTCAAGAATCATGTACGCACTATATGCTTGACTACTTAACTCTTACAATGCTGCATGCATTAACACAGCTCTTAAAAAGGCTTTTAGATGCCAAATATACCAGAACAAATCCACCACGGAAGAGCCGATTGCTCAGACACAAAGCTCTTACGAATCGCAGTTTCACACCAACTGCCTTCCACATCTCTTGCCCACTCTTCGTGATGACAAGCGCTGTCTTCGTAGAAGAGGACACCCTTTCAACTTACCTATTCTTAGTCTAAACTGTTTAAATGTACATGCAGTTTGTGAATATCTATGTAACTTTAGTTATATCTTTGTGTGCCTGTCCATCTATTATATCTGCCCTTGTTAAAATGCATTCTAAATATTATGTATGAAGTTGTTCTATCAAAATGTAATGCATGTATGCTTGACAGATGCTACTTAATTTCTTACTTGATTCGCTACACAGATATTTGGTAGTGGGTTTCATAGGCTAAAACTATTCATCGCTGAGGAAACGGTTTATCTCATCACTCAGATTTTGCATTTGGACAGTAGGATTGTCATTTAAAGATTTTCTTTCCAACATATTTTATTTCCACTACGACTACTCTTCCCAGTCCGTTCTTGAACTAGTTAAAGGAAGAAAACTAACCTGAAGAAATTATGTCTGCCTATCGGTTTGGTTTTGAATGAGTACTTGTGAATAGGCCTGTTTCTGCGACTTGACTTTTTGAGTGCTGTAGAAATCTCGAAATTACATTACAATATAGTTACTATTACATGCATAAAAAACTCATTGTTTCAAGCTGTAAACATGAGCTTCCCCTCAGAATCTGAAATCCTTGCGTTAGTTTTGTTATTATAGCACAGCTTGAAGGCCAGTGTTCATTACACACTGCCCAGTGTTGACGAAATTCTTCACGGATGGAACTTTCGCCCCTCAAATTGAACTTATGTACACAATCCAGATATAAATAGTCTCATTGAACTATCAAGGTTCAGATCGTCAACATTTTTATTCATTCATTCCTTTAATAGAAAGAATACTCTGCAAACCTATGACATAAACAAACTTTCCTTTTCCTTCTTCTGGTCCACCACCTATCTCGTCCATCCCAGATGTGGGGGCCACCGGGTCAAACTATCAGAAGACTTCCTTCAAAACAAAACCTGACCTGGCATGTGCAGCAGCTGCAGCTATTTCGGCAACCAACTCCTCATTTCCTGTAACTTCCTAATTCCCTTCCTCAATCACCCTCCCTCCATGGACCATACATCTATATAGAGGGCCTTGCTAATTTACAAACAGATGGACCAGTTCCGAAAATGCTTGTATACTGTACACACCAACAGAATGGGTAACTAAGACATTGATCAGCTAAGGTTCAGGCCTTCTGAGGTTAAGTACCACTTGAGGTCAACTTACCAACCTACTAAGCAGCAGAGGGCAAGACTCTGGAATATATTAACCTTAGCCAGAAGTAGGATGGAAACTGCCATTCAAAGTGTCACAAAGTGACAAAGGCAAAACTCAACTCACAAGAGACTGCCTAGCGCCTAAGGCACAGTTTAGATCTAAAGCGGTCATTTGGTCATTTTAGGTAGTTAGTTATTTGACTGAACACTAAATAGTAATCAGTTTTATTGTAATAGAGTATTTTCCTGCTGTACTGCATGTGTTTATCATCCATTCCACTGTACCCAATCTATACTGCAATCTTAATTTGAACAGGACTATTAGCTGTTCACCACCAGCTCACCCAACCCTATTAAAAGCCATTAAAGCCAATTACAGAAATCTTACTTTAAAGTATAATAACTTTAAAAGAAGCACAACAGTCACCTGATGCTTCACAGTCAACATAATTCTCAAACTTAGGTAAGTGGGAGACCAGTAGATGTAAATGTAAGGTAAAGTAAGAGTCATACACCTAACCTAATCACGACCTAATCACAACCTAATCTAACAATGATAACCTAAGGGCACCAAAAGATGCAGCACGTGCCATATCAGGTTCATTTTGAAAGAAGTGCTCTGATAACTAACCACCAAAACTTCTGATTAGCAGTAGTCTGATAGACAGAGACCCTACAGACAAGCAGGTAATAAAACATATCCCTTTCCTCTAACTCCTTCTTTGTGTGGTCTTCTGCCGGCAACCAGACCTTGTTTTTCACAGACATCTCAGGACAGTTCCTCCGAATTGATGCATTGCTCTTGAATGAGCTGGTGCCCTCAGCTTATCTTTATGTGGCACTTTAGTAATTTCAGAGTTATTATGATTATTCATGGAGTCAATTTCAGCAGACATTGAACACTAGGAACGAGAGACAGGAGGAGGAGGAAGTCAGCTTCAGAAAATAGTACTCAAAATGAAAAATTGTCTCTTGAACCTAAAACAATCTGCAGTTGCAGAACTACCAAAGTAGAGCACTAAGAGCAGTCAGACATTAGTCTGTACAGAAAAGACATGCTTCACCAACCAACCTCCTCAGTTCTGGAATGATAAGACGTTTCTGTTGGAAGCAGTTGCATGTATTATACTTAACAGCATTTTTAGGTGGAGCGCAAGTCTGGAGATTAAATTGTCTGCTTAAAAATGCAGGCCAATGCAGCAGTCTACTCATCGTCTGTACCACATCATGTTCACAACCAGGCACATGTAATAATGTGCTTAAAACACATGTTAAACAACATCTTTGCAGACAAACACACAGATAAACCAAGGGCCAGCACAAAGTAGATAGTGCTGGGCTTCTACGAGTCTAAAGAGACGGGCAAGTTCAACTGGTCCAGAACAAAATGGAAAATAAATTGAAGTTGGTGGATGAAGGTTCTGCACTCTGGGATTAAGCTTCCACCTTATCAGATGACAGACTTGGATTATCTTCTGGCCAGCAGAAGGCAGACACAGCATAATCTTCTTCAATGCAGAAGGGAACAAAATCTTCTGTACCTGCCCCAGTAGCAACTGAGGAGGCAGATCTCTGTCTGTCTGTCTGTCTGTCTGTCTGTCTGTCTGTCTGTCTCACAAACACATATACACACACACAAGCACACACACAAACAAGAACAGAAACATATCTCCTCATAATTCCTGGAATTCTTGTTTCATCATCAGACCATATGGCATATTACTCAGAAATCCTATAACATCGTATATTTTTAAGCAGTGCAGAATAAAGCTTCCAGCCGGTAGAGGGCAGTGGCCCGTGTCTAATACACTTGCATATGGTGAAGATGACCTATGTGATCTGCACTTTGCAGTCTGGACCCTACATAATCTACAGCTTTAACACAGAAAGCACATCACGAAGATATGTTATTGTTGCATACTGCTGTCTGCCTATAGTAATAAACAGAGCACTTAGTGTTTCCACCTCTGGAATCACGATGCACAGTCCGAGGGATTGTGTTGGACAGCTGGGTCTGGCAGAGGCTATCACTGGTATCTTCTACAATTTACACTAGCCCAGTCCCTAATGTTCCATATGTACATCAGCAGCAACAACCAACAAAAGTAAATGTTAGTGCAATGCTCCAAAAATTCTCAGCACTGCAAACAGGCAACATCAGAGAGACCAGCTTATTTGCCAATGCTATATCAAATCGAGTCTGCAAGAAAGACTTTTTTGGTCAGTTTGGCACCAAGGTCACACTCTGGGGAGGGGTCAAGCCAAGAGGACAGTGGGGGAAAAATCATTGGTGATGGTAGTCATGGGAATGTTGAGGATAAGATAGGTTCAAAACTTTGGTTTCAGTCTTAGATTGAAATGCTTTAGAAACATGGGCAAGTGCCGAGATTGACAGGCTGGGGGGAGGATGAACAGGGGGAGGGATGAACGAACTGGCAGAGGTTTTCACACCAGGTCCACAAAATTATCTCTGGTGACTAATATACTGTACAAAGTCAATTCCTTGATAGCAAGATGTTGATTTCTCACTTTAACTTTGACCCAGTTTGGGTGTCAAAGATGTTTGTGGATTGCAAGAGATTTGGGCCAAGCACTTGATTGCCAACATGCTTCGGCTTTCAACAAGTCTTTCATCCAATGAGTAATGCAACGTACAGTCAGATTTTTCCTGTTTTGGTACTTCTGATCAACTGCCCTTATGAAGAATAACATCTAAGATTATCATTATCATTATTTTTATTATTATTGTAATAATTTAAGAATTTGCCTTCAAAGCATGAGAGCTGAAAAAAGAAGTCTCAAATCATTTTAAGAATGAAATAAGACAAACAGAAAGGTCCCTCAAAGTTTGTCGCAGTGAAATCCATAAATAAGGACCAGTGTGCTATTTTTTAGTAAACAGTTTTCCAGAAGAAGCTGATCTTTAGTTTGTCCAGGTGGGATTAAACATGAGTAGACTGCATAGACCAGCAAGGTAACTCAGTGCTACACCATGAAGTGTCCTGACAACAACTTTAAAGTGGACCAGAGTGAGAAAGAGCTGGAAAAGATTACCAGTGTAATTTTGAAGACATTAAGTCTGTAACTGGGGACCTTTGAGGAAGCCAAAGAACAAGGTGAGCAGCTACATGCAGAACTGGTTGTAAGGCATCATTGAGACGCTGAGGAAGAGATCTGAGAATTGAATTGCAATAGTCCAGGCATGAAAAAAGGTAAATCGACAAGACAATGCACAGCATCACAGAGTTGTAGACCGATGAATAGGTCAAAGTTGCCCGAGGGAAAAGTACCCCAACAGGATCATATAATGCTGATTACATGAATTCAAATGTCAATTTTGAATCAACAGTGACATCTTGATCAGGAATCTGATGCATTTGTAGAATCTGTATGTCTTACAGTAAAATAGGAATGCTTTGCATATTAGATCTGGAAGGACCACTAGGGTGACCACACGTCCCGGATTGTCCGGGACAGTCCCGGAATTTGAAAAAATGTCCCGCGTCCCGGACACGTCCTTTCCGGGACAATGAAACGTCCCGGAATGATTTTGTTCTATAATTAAATACGTATAATTTGCTATTTTAATATTCCAATAATTAGAAAGTAAAAAAATAGGAAATAACAACATCAACAAATGTGCAGCGTCGCTCAAGATTTACAAATCCAAAATGTAATCTTAATTAGGAGTATATGGCTAACTATGGGTCTACTGCAATAGGGGCTGATGTCTATGACATCTAATCGTAACCTCCAAACTTCTAAAGCGCCACTCGAAGGCCAAGAGCATGTCACCAGCCTAATCACGAGCTCTACTTCAAATCAGAGGAGGTTTTCCAGAGAGTGGTCCAGGAGGTCAGAGTCCGGTGTCCAGTGGGTCAGATCAAGAGAGGAGGCAGAGCAACTGTTAAGGCGGGTGTCGTTCAGGACGAGATGAATTGGAAGGCGGAGGATCAGATGAATCAGGGTAGGAGTCAGTGACGGCGATCTTGTTTGACAGGTGAGGGGGACATTTTTTAAAACTGACCTGGTCAAAAAAAGGTTCTGAACTGATCTGGTCAAAAAAGAGGTAAAAAATTTATTGCCGTTAACTGATCTGGTCAAAAAAAAGGACGCGCACAAAATTTGATGACTTTTTTGGTGTTTCTTCAAAATGTGGGGGGTCCGATGCATGGCGTGTCCCCCACTGTTAAAGGTGGGGGTCTTGTCCCCCTCGACCCCCCATTATCGCCGCCCGTGGTAGGAGTACTTGAGAAGTTGAGATTTCAGTTTTGAGTGGAAAGCCCTGGAGTGATATATAGTGGAACATGAGGATGATGGAGGACGGGTTGCAATGATGATGGAAGAACCGAGAATCTGCGGAAATCAGAGGTGATCGTGCAAGAGGACCAGAGGCGTGGTGCTGTGTTGAATATGGCTCGGTTGGAGAACTTGAGATGAATAGTGACTGGGGGTCGAGAAAGACTGAGATAGGAGGATGACCGGGTAGAGCGGGTTGCCTGGATGGTGAAGAGATCACAGAGGTACTTGGGCTGTGAATATTGTAGGGAGTTGCAAGTTAGTGATAGGACTTTGAAGTGCATTCGCTCTGGGATTGTTAGCCACAGGAGTGATTTGAGGATGGGAGTGATATGATGATGCCTGTAGGCCCTACATTGTGTTCAATGGTGTATATCATCGCCCAAAACATGGCCCCATAGTCATTTTATCAAGTCTTTACTATCTAGGCTTGAATCTTGATTAATTTTAAGCAATTTTGAGTTTGAGTTTGAGCAATGAATTGACCAATTTCTATTGTTTTGGCAAGTTTTCTTTATAATTAAAACAAAAAATGCTTAATTTTGGTCAAAAATCCTAAATATATTTCAGTCGCTGCATTGCGTATGTATAGCGCTCGTCCCAATGAACCCAGCTCCTAACTGAATTTGACTTAGATTGGCAGTACTGTGGTGTCCCGGAATGGCATAAAAGAAATGTGATCACCCTAAGGACCACATCAGAGAACATCAGTTTTGTATGACTTAGTTGGCTTTGAGACACCCAGCCATGTACTGCAAAGATACATATCACCTAGCATATCACCTAGTCAGTCTCATATCACCACCTTTATGGCAGAAGAACTCCACTGGCTCCCACTTTCTGCCCGCATCCAATTTAAGGTCCTCATCCTTGTGTGTAAGGCTCAACTTGGTTTCGCTCCAAAATATTTATGTGACTTAATTCATCGCCCTCACTCTGCTGCTTCTCTTCGTCCTCTTCGTTCATCTGACCGTTTAGACCTCTTCGTTCCCCGGGTCAGGACTTCTCTGGCTCAATCTAGGTCTTTTGCCTCCATTGGCCCTGCTCTTTGGAATGAGCTTCCTCCGTTCGTTCGTTCTTGTATTCTCTCAGGTAACGTCTCTTCCTCTTTTACCTTTCTTAAAACTTGCTTTTTCTCTCGGGGTCTCTCGCACTGGGAGCGCTTCTGAATGGCCCTCCCGCTAGAAGCGCTTTATAAATATCCAAATACAATACAATACAATACAATACAATACAATACATTTAGACATATTTAAAAGACAGCTGAGTAGGGAAGTTAACCAGATAAAGTGAATACACTTGAAGATCGTCAGAATATCCATGACCATGCCGATCAAATGATGATCTAAGAAACAGAACTGAAGCAGAATACAAAAGAAATACTAAGGGACCTAAAAAGAACCCTGAGGAATGCGACAAATGAAGCTAACACTGAGAAATGGAGAAATTTCTTCTGAGTGACCCTGACATCTATTCAAAATCACATTAATGGATAAACTTAGAATGCACTTAAGTTCTGAAGGAAAAATATACAAACCAACCTGGCAAAGATAATGAATGATGCTAGGAGAAAAAACTCAAATTATTCACTCTGACTCTGTTGTGCAGTAATCATACCCAGAGATCTGACACACACTGGAGTGTAATTTTATACGTGAGACTTATGCCTATAATGATAATGATGCAGTAATAGTAATAACTCATTGTTATCAAGCATCAGTCAGGAACTAATGAAGATGAGGATTACACATGTGCTCATGAAGCAGCTGCATTTAATTTTATTCTGAAATTTCACACGGCATTACAAGTGCCCACTCAACACAGGGTACAGGTCTATTTCATGCAAGTACACCAAGTTCGTTATGCACATTAAAACCTCATAAAGTGAGAATGAACACTTATACAGAAATTAACACGATGACATAAGCCAAAGTGAAGCTCTCCACTGCCCAAATGTTAACATATGTTATAAACATCATCAGCTATAATAACATCATTATTTTCATCAGCTTCACCATCATGACCACCTCCAGCACCATTATCATCATCACCAGCTTCATCACTAGCATCATCATCGTCACAACCACCACAGTCACCTAGGCATGCTGAATATAACAACGTGGATTCAGTTATATAAATAACTATCGATGCTATATAATGCATCTTGTATACACAAGTGTATACGCATACGCCTACACGACCATCAACTTGTGAGTTTGTAAACAGGATTTTTTGTATGGAGCCTCTCTGAGACGCAGGATCCATTCATTCATTCATGACAGTTGTCGCTTACAAATACGCTACCTCTCAGTGTGGTGCCGATAGTAGCAGACTGGACTAAATGTAGGCCTACCTCTGAAATCCTTCCGACAACCTCAAACAAACGTGGTTTTAATCAAATTATTTCATAATGCAAATTGCGATACCAACCACTTGCAGCGCGTTGGCCAAATCCTACTTAAACGACGATTCATTGCATCCAAAAAAAGCAATCACAGACACCAGTTCCGCATAAATTATGACGGCAAAACTAATTAAGAAACGAATTCTAATCATTACACGTTTAAAATGAATAATTACCGCAACGATAAACATAAGCAATAAATTTTTCCTACCTGTAACGTATTCGATTAACATCTATTCCGATCGCAAACAAACACGCACCAGTTCCAGTTCGTCAGACCACAACAGCTTCTTCTTCTGCAGCAGATAGACTAAGCCTGAGAGAACAGCCGCTGATGCGATTGGTCGGTGGCTAGCTCAGCCATGTGTCCTATTTACAGGCGGTGAGCAAACCATTCTGCCCATGCATACTAAAGCAGAGGCTATGAAATGAATGAAAAGAAACTCCGCCAGTGTTCGTGGTCTGACAGTGCCAGTCTTAAGCCTGAGGGAAGGAGGAGGGCGACGCTAATCAGCTTTGTTATGACACAGCGCCGTTAAACTTGAATCGTAATCGTAATCTTGAGATTTCTACAGCGCCCAAAAGAGCGAAATCGCGGGAACCAGCTTATTCACAGGTGTTCAGTCAAATCGTAATGGATAGGCGGGAGGGTTTAGACAGCAAAGAGGGAGTTACAGTAATCTATGCGAGAGCAGATGAAGGCATGGACAACGGAGGTAAAGACTGGAGAAGAGACAGATCTTCGGATAGACGGATTGCTTTCAGACGTCTGAGATGGTAATAGCACGAGCGGGTGAGATTAGAGATATGGTCAAAAAAGGAAAGGGTGCTATCAGTATGAGAATTGTAGAAAAAAGACTGGGGGGTTAGACCTTGATTCATCATTCATGTGGAGTTTGGGTGTGCAATGAAGACTTTACTATGGGGTCCTAAGAAATACTAGGGGGGGTTGAACCCCCCTCCAACCCCCGACAATTCTCACCCTGGGTGCTATCAAGAATGACACCCAGTTACGGACAGATGTTGAAAAGGTATAAGAAGGAACGCTTTGTGCTAAGAGAGGGCAGTCAGTCTGAGCCAGTTGCTATATCGAGTGGTACGAGTACTAAAGCAAATCAGTTGGGTCTTTGACGCACATGTAAAGAAAGCACCTCTGCGCGTCACGATAGGCCTATCAGTGCACACACCGATGGTGGTTTCAATTGGTTTATTTCAGAAATTTAAACCTCGACCTAGCACGACGGTCCGTAAACGGGGACCTTAAGTGGCGTACGTGGCACCCATTCAAATAAAACGGGTACCAGTTGTGAAGGATCTCACTAGAGCAATTCATTGAGAAATGAGATGGGCCAAGGCTATACGGTCGCTGTAGAAACATGTCGTGTACATTTAGGCCTACGTTTTGTGCAACAACACCCACTGAACAGGCGTCTGTCCTTGTGCCGGGCTTCTGCAGTTTCCCAAATCCATTCATTGCGACCAACTATGATAGTTATAAAAAGTGCCATAAGAATAAGCCCCGATTAGATCCTCCTTCTCCTCCATTTTCAATTGCGTTTCGTGTGCAAGAACCAAACGCCTGTTATATAAACTTGATGGAGATTTACTTGTCTTGTGAATAGAGGAGTTTGAGCGACCGGAAGCAGCTGGAATCAATTTGTTGACGATGGAAGAGAGGGTTGAGTCCTGTAGGCCTATGCATGTCTCTCTGAGACTCTCTCCTATAAAGACGGCCGTCAAGATGGCCGAGTGACTTCAGAAAAATACAAGTAGGCCCTAATACCACCAGCCTGGAAAGAACATCTCGCGCAACCATCGGCCATAACGTAAGAAATCTCATGTCATCAAAGGACCCGTTACATTTGTCTACAGGGGCGTCTATCCCCCCTAAGTCATTGGAGCAACTTCCCCTTTCCCCCTCTTCTTCCCCTTCCCCTTCCTGCCCCCTAAAATGGTGGCGCACACACTGACAGATCCCCCCTATTTTTTGGATGGAGCATTTGGTCCAAGGTTTCTATGGTGTTGACGCCCCAGTAGGCTATGTCTATCAGTACAATGAAGGAGGACTAAAATTATAAGAACAAGAATCTAACTCAGGCCTACTTGCCCAGATCGAGGTGTTAATTATATGGCTTGAACTACATCGTACTCGCATAGATAGATAGATAGATAGATAGATAGATAGATAGATAGATAGATAGATAGATAGATAGATAGATAGATGATAGATAGAGACAGACAGACAGACAGACAACAGACAGAGATAGACAGACAGAGCCAGACAGACAGAGACAGACGGAGATTGCGCTGCAGGGTCGGCTGAGCCGCAAATGGCTGACGAGTACTGACTGGACTTTGACTGTTGTGACCTGCATCAGATCCTTCATCAAGCTACAACGTTTTGGAGCGTCTGCTGTACGCATTGGCACTGGGACTCGTTGTCAGTTTTTACCCCAAGTCGGAGTACATTTCGTCTGCACAGATTGTGTTTTTAATGGCTTGCAGTGGGCCAACCGTGAACACTGCTTGGTCAGTATGCAAGTTTATATGCCTTCAAAAGTACCTATAGTTCAATTCCACATGGAGCATTACTATATGCTTAAATAAATTTTATATGTAATATGTATACATAGGCCCTAGTGTTTCAAATTTACAAGTAAGCAATTTCATCTCTTATAAATAGATGATACATACATATAACTGATAGTATATCAATTTCGAAGGGTAGGCTATATCAACGACTAACAGAGGAGATATATGTCAGCTGTGATCAAAGTAGTTCCAAATCCTATCTCATGCATGCTACAGCACTCCGTTTGCTTAACTTAGATGGAATTGAAGTATGCGGTGAAGAAAGGATCACACTCATGGAGTGTTGTAGGCAAAACCAAATTTAAAGACCAAAACGACTCAATAGTTCAAGACCAAGACCAAACCCAAGAGCTATAAACGCCATGCGATTCCCTGCATCGTGTTATTGGTACCTTATGGCAATATAGTTATTTAAATCGAAAGGAAGCCAGTGGCAAATAAAAAACTGAAGTTCAAACTAATCAATCAAGTCATTCAAATTAGATGTTTGTTACAGTTAAAAACTACTAACTCACTCCATATTCTGACCCCAAGTCCTGCCCTGTGAGGTCTTGGAAAACTTCCACTCCAGCTAAATACTCTCAGCATGCAAAGATGTTGCTGGGATGTAAACAACCTTTCCAGGAGGGAAAAAGTTCACCAAATTCATAATTTGCAATGCTTGGCCAGATGTTGATGCACCCTCGACAAAAAACATCAGTGCAATCATAGTGATTAGAGCTCCGGCAGTCATGGTTGTCTCGTTGCTTCTGACGAGGTCCTTTGTTGTTCAGTTCCAGTACATACAAAAACAAAGAATACTCCACTAGTGTTCAAGACCACATTCTTAAGTCGAAGGCTAAGACCAAAGGCTGAAGACCACAATCAACACCGAAACCAGCGTGTTAAAGACCAATACCAAGACTATTTCTGTCTTGAGACCATGATCTTGGTCTCGAGACGTCATCACTGCGGTGTGTGTGTGTGTGTGTGTGTTTGTTTGTCTGCTTGCAATTCTTTTGGCATCAAACAGAACATGCATGGTCACATGTGCCAAGTTTCTACCACAAACTCAAACAATACTAACGGTTCCTTGTAGAACAGCATCACAAGACGAACAGGTTACGTATGGGATCATCTGCCTCTTCATCTGATACAGTGTAGCAGCATCATACCGTGGAGGTGCAACAGCAGCAGTAGCTGCTGCAACATTCATCATTAGATCGAATCCGACCCTACAATTAAGCAATATGCTAATTCATGCAGATGGCCTACTGCATTTGTCAATGGTGGAGACTAACAGGTGGCTATTCAGCTTCACGTTTGGATTTTGATTCTCATTCATGAATGTGTCATGCAACAACCTGTTCTCCAATGCACTTAAGTTATATATCATATATACGCCTGCTAATACTAGATTGAACCAATGGCTTCACAGATTATACAAATATCCATTTTATAATACCAGGTTTACTTAAAAGTTAACGTGTAATTATATGTCATTTTATTTACTCTAATATAACAGGTAGGCACATGCGTCTATGATCTTATAATTCTTTTCCATCCCTCCTGAACCTTTCTTATCCAGCATTTAAAGTGGGTGGGAACTCTTGGGAATGGCGTTCCCACTGCTCTCGAAATTCTTTGCTTGCATTCCAACTGCTCACAATGCAGTAGAATCCTCGCAACACATGCGTTCCAATAACTCTTCTGTGTAGTTCCCACTGCTCACTCAAAAACCACTTTAACCACTGTTCTTATCTCACTGCCAACTGGTAAAACAGGCTGTGGCCATAGTATCCACTCCTCAGGTTGAGGGTAAGAAGTGCTCAGAAAAAGCCTTTGGCCATAAAACTTGTACATATAGGTCTACACCAGTTTCCCCTGAGGGCACCAGATCCTTTTGCTACTGGGAAGGGCAATCATCATAGGCAAACACGAACATACACAATACCCTTCCCGGGTTCTGCCACTACCAGGTTGATCATTAAAAGTAAAACCTTCAGCAACGAGATCTGTGCATGTCTGTTTAAAATCTCTTCAAGCGACTGAATTGGTAATTGCCAAATTTATAAAACTACCACTCTATCACAGTTTCAAGAACCTCTGGTGCCACCAGTAAGACCAATGGGTAAATTTGCATCTGAACTCAAAATTAAACCAAATTCTTCTAGAAGTTATTTATTTTGAGGCGAGAAGCGTACAGTTTAGGATGGATGACTTGCAAACTTCTGCCACCCAATCACCCATTCGTAGGTTAACCGGCTTACTTGGTCTCGTCTATCATACAGTCAAACACAGACTAAGTGTCTGATGAAGAGTATTAATACTTCTTATGCTGTTATCACTTATTAAATGTTGTATCCAAAACACCTACACCGAGGTTTTAAATGGTATGGGACCCTTTCAAACGGGCATCGGTGGTGAAGGATCTCAACCAGTTCACTGAAAAGTTAGCATGGTTGGGGTCATATGGTCGCTATAAAAACCATGGACATTTACCTAATTGTAATCTAACAGGAAATTTATTTAATGCCCTCTATGAGCACCTTAAAAGCACTTTATGCTATAACACAAGCCTACCAACCAAGCATGTTTTATGAGTCTATCGTAAAAGATCTGTAACACGAACTAATCACTGGAAACTGAATTGGAACATAGGTTTGATCTAATGTAATCTTAGTACGCCTACAGATATGGCTTCACTTTCAAAAAACAGCCAGCCAGGCTGAACCGAGTGCTGGAAGTTTCAATTTCAGCTGAGAAGCATCAAATGCAATACGATACACAAGACAAGCCGAATCAATTACTATCATCAGATGCAATCAGATCTTGAGTCTGAAGCAACACGAGTTGCATGAACGAAATGTAACTTGATAGATTTCTTATTATCTTTTCCATTTACGCCTGTAAAACGAAGCGGTAATGCATGAGACAGATAAATCAAGAACGACCAAGACAGGACTTAACGAGTCTCACACATTGCTAACATATTGCTATTTAGAAACTAATTGATCCAATAACTTCTATAGCGCCACTGTCACAATGTACAACATCAATCAACAGTCACATGATGGAAACCATAGTAACCAGTCTTAATCCCTTGGAGACGCCTGGTAGAAATCCGATAGATCAGGAAAACCAGGTATCAGGCTACCGTGGTCAACAAGCAAGTTCAAACAGACGAGTGGTCTACTTTAATAAAAAAAAACTACTTCTATGCTATCTGTTGGCATCAATTAGTGGTTTCCTTGAAGTGGAACCACAGTCCACAATTACTATCTGCTGAAAAGTTTCAGTAACAATCCAACACAGTGGGAGAACTCAAACAAAGGAAGGGATTGGCAGAGTAAAGGGGCAAAGGTCAGCATATGAGGTTTGTCATGTCCGGGTAGATGCCCAAACACAAAGAAGCAGGACATTAGTGATGAAAAAATTTTCCGAATAAAACAACTGCATTATACAGTAGTTTCTAACACTACAAGTTTTTCTGCCAGCCATGACATTATTTAAAGCTGATATAGATGTAACATTTGAATCAACACATACATTACAAATGGTCCATGTGTTTTAGTTGTCAGGGAGTTGGGGGCTTCAACCCACATAGCTCTTCTAACCCCAGCTAAGTACTGTAACAGAAATGTTGGGGTCAGGAGACTAAAATATATCATGATTTGTCGGTTGTTTCATGTTCAAAACATATTAGCAGCATTAGATTTTGACCTGCGTTTGTGTACCTTGGTAATCTGTAAAGTTTTCCACTTTCTCAGCTCTCTTTTGACAACTAAAACATTGAAATAGCTTCTTCTCGAGGCAATAAATTTTCTTGGGGATGTCAAGTGTTTCAGTAACAAGGGTAACTAAATTACAGAAGTGTCAATACCCCTATTCACTGAACTTACAGTAGGCATATACAATTCAACACTTGGTTGTACCATTATGGCCAACCTAATACATGATTGCCCTCTGAATAGCAGATAAATTCTTAAAATGCATCTGTTTGAAATGATTTTTGCTAAATCTGTCTGGGTAGAAAAGCATGAACTTACAGGCCAGAGGTCTGATCTCTCTGCAACATTTTTTTACACAGAACTTCAAATAAGTCAGCGAAAGAAAAAAAACAACTGCATGCAAAAATTTAAAAAATTCAAAAATTTAATAATAATAATATCTTACATTCATTAAAATAGTCCTACTTGGTACACATAGAAATTTTACAGAAAAGCAGTCAAACCGTGTAATCAATCCGCTTGACTTCTAAACTATACATTAAGTCTTCTTCAAGAATTTTCTGCCTCATATGCTTTGGTAAGGATTAGGACATCAGATAATCCTTTGAAAATCTGTTTTTGGACCAAATCTGAGAAGATGTTATTAGAAATTCTGCTTCCGTGTGGTACTTGAAGATGTTGAATGAAGATTTCCGAAATCACATTACTCGAATGCAGTAGTGCTTAATGCTGTAAAAAAGAGTTGTGCAAAATTTCCAATTAACACAAACAAATTGGTCAACAAAATAATAAATTCAGCTTCTACAGGTTCTAAGTGAGACACTTCTAAATGCTTTTACTTCAAGTTATTATTCATTTGTCTAAACAAAGTTTGCAACTATTAGGTAAATAAATGCCTGAATCGTACCATGTAACATTCTACTGCAGATGAATAGATTGGCTAGGCAGCTTGTCTACATCATGTATCTTGTATAGTTCGACAGAATTTCTCTAACAACTTACCCTACTAAACTTAGCATTTCAACTTGATGCATCATCATATTAAATTATTAAAATTAAAAAATGGTAATTTAAAAAAATTAACTTCTTAACAGTAATGCTGTTTTTCTATTAAGTTGTACAAGTTAAGAAAAATGAATAAGGACAAATATATATCTGGCCAGTACCACATTCGAAGAAGTTCCTTGGCATTTTCCACTTCTTCCACTGTTCCTGTTATTGTTATGGTCCTCTCCGCTGCCTGCATGTCACAATCCAATTTGATATTGGCCATCGACTCGTGACGGATGTGATTCAGCCTAGTTCCACCTTTTCCAATTATTGCACCTACAACCTGTCATGCAAATGACATTTAATGAAATTATAAAAAACCTTTCATTTAATTAATTAATCAGTTGCTTCGTTACATCATTTCTGCCATCCAGTACTTCCATCCTCTGAATTCACCATCTTGCAAGACCATAAAAGCTACTAATACACTTTTATTATTTTACTGAAGTTTGGTTCAAATTAACTAAACTAAACACCAGTATAAGAGGTTGTTACAAAATGTGCAACAGCACATACAGTATAATGGGACCATTCTAATAATTACCTCTGCCACTTTCTGTAAACGTACACAATATTATGCAACTGATAATAATAAAATCAAGTAAGTTTGGAATAATACGTAAATGAATTAAGCAAATTCAGTTTTGCTGATCATCTCAAGAGAATAACCATAACAATAGTTTTTTTATTGTTTCCAAAAAAATAGAGAACACAAGCTTTATAAGTACAAACATTTGATTACTACCTGAGAACAATTGGAATAGAAAAACCCTAAATGGAACAAGTGCCGAATAGTAGGGTCACCCATTCATCATCATATTACTTAAGTGGCAGACTAAATAATTGTATTATTGTACTATTTTTGAATCTTTAAATAATTCTTAATTAGTTAAATAGCACACACAGTATTATCAAATTATACCATTGTCAATCAAATAGGAGTGTGTGCATCTATCTTTTTGACTGCTTACCGATGAATGAACTGACAATCTGGCTGTTACAGCAGCAGCAGCATCTGCCTACAAGACATCATTCAGTCAAGACTCAAAGTTTATAAAGAATGTAAAACCAGACACTCAAGCCACCAGTTGTTAAAAGCATTCTGACATACACAGAAAGCTTGCAAGAAGGCAGTAAAATGGTGACTTGGTACAGCAAAGTAATAGGGCATAACCGATTTTTTTTACCGATTCCGGATATGCCCTTATTTGTGGGTTCTGATTCCGATTAGTAATAAATCTAAGCAATAGAGCTTTTGCAGATGGGCGTGGCCTTAAGTGCGGGACTGTGATTTGCCATTTTGGTTCAGTCGTCGAATAAACAAAAAGTTGTTGTCAAAGTACGCGAAGTCTTTCGTTGATGGAAGAAGGCGTTGTCTCATGAATAAAAGGTAATTTTAAGTAACACGTGCATTGTAAAGAAATTATTGTTTTGAATTTTCAGATGTAGTGTAATGTAGTTAGACATCCCTCGCCGCTTCAACCCTAAACACTACCCACCTTAGCCGTCTGACCAAGGCCGTGGTGTGCCTGTCTGCCTGATTGACCCCTTTGTATCTCGATCTGGAACCGATTTCACCCCGCCTATTAATTATGATTTGCCTGAGCGCCTGTGAATAAGCTGGTTCCCGCGACTTCGCTTTTTTGGGCGCTGTAGAAATCTCGAGATTACGATTACCTGCTGAAGAACAGATGGCAAGGACTTGGGATTGGATTCCTAGTCCGACTGCACTTGTTTTAATGGCTTTGAATTTCCGGATTACAGTATGGTGTAGTTCGTATACAAAGATACAGTAGAATCCTCTTTCCAAAACTGACGAAAAACATGACTATGCTTATGTTGGTGTTGTTATGTTAGTCCCAGATCTTAGCGTTAATTTAGTAACATTTAAATTTTAATTTCTGAATCGTAGCGACATTAATTATACTGTGACATAATTTTTCTATATTTTTCACTGCATCAGTTTATAATTAGCAAGTGTGTTTTATGTTGTTTTCAGTACCTTAACGGACTCTTCACCATCCAGCCACCCCGGTCTACCCGTTCATCCTCCTATCTTACTCTCTCCCATCCTCAGTCAGTACTCGCCTCAAGTTCTCTGACCGATCCATATCCCACACTGCATCTCAACTCTGGAATGAACTTGCAAATTCCGCATTTTCTCATTTCCTCCACCAATACCGCCACTCACTCAATGTCATCTACCTCGGGCTCCTCTACTGATCACTCCACAGGCTTTCACTCCATATTGAAGACTTGCCTCTTCAAGAATTCCTATCCTAATCCATCTGATCCTCTGCCTTACAAGCCTTCCCATCCTCAACAAAACCTGCCGTAACAGCTGCTCTGCCTCTCCCTGGTCTCTCTGGCAATCGGACTCTGACCACTAATGAATATTGATCTCTGGACAACCCCTCTGATACGTCGCAGCGCTCATGAATAAGCTGGTGCTTTGCGCTCAGCTTTACAGTGGTGCTTTAGAAAATTGGAGATTACAATTACAAACTTCCTGTACACAGTCTACTGTAAATGGCTGCTCCGTCGCATGTCACCAACTTGACTTATCGTCCTTTGGCTCACAAGTTTGTCTTCGATGGCAAAGAAACTGAAGAAGACTTTTGACACCCTCATCTCCTTCACTGTGCCTGGTCTTGTCAACTACAGTATCATATGCAGCACCGTGTCATCATCTTCCTTAGTTTCTAGATGTAAGCCGTCTGCCTCGCCAGCTTCTTCAAAGTCGTCAGCAATGGCCTATCCTACTGAATTAGAAATAGATGACTTTTACTTTAGATTAAGTCAGTGTGGTCATAAACCTTCAGTGCTGTCACTGGTGTCACCAGATTCTGACAGTTATGTCACAGATATGTCTCTTAATGCGAGACCACTGGCATATTTGTTTAATGAAGGACATTCACTTTGGCTGAACTTCAGACCTTGTCGATGTAACTATCTCTGAAAATGAGTTGATTGAAATTAAACACGTGGTCAGAGCAGAAATAAAACTGGTTTCTTTTTCAAGCAGGTAAGACAACAGCGTTTAAACTGAAAGATGTCTGTTGCACAGATGTATCAAAACCTTCACTGTCGTTGTTTCAAGCTATTTGTTATCCCCATTGAATCCTCTTTTAAATTGGCTGTAACAGAGTGGGGTGTTGCTCATGATGTAATGGAATATGTATTCAGCGGTGACAGCTGTTTCACTGAAGGTCATGAGATTCAACTTCACAAGGAACATCAGTACTGTTATTAGGTGCAGGCACAGATGCACATTTGTGAAGTTGAATTTTGCGAGTTTGTTTTTTTGCAAATTTCCTTCTGCAGTTCCTTACATTTTTGTAACCAGAGTGAACCGTGATATTGAGTTTTGGATACATGTAAGCAACAAGCTCCAAAATTTGTTTGCACATGTGTTTTGCCCAGGGTGAGAATTGTCGGGGGTTTGGGAGAGTTCAACTCCCCTAGTCTTTCTGAGGAAACCCCACAGTTAAGTCTTCATTCCACACCCAGGAGGGTCGTTTCCAACCCCCCAGTATGTCGTAAAGATAAGTGTTAACTAGTATTTCTAGTTTTCATATCAACTTTATATTGTGCATATATTTTAGCATTTTCTTTCACAATTCACTTTGTGGGTTACTAATAAAGTAATCGTCTGGTTTATTGTGAGATTTGTGACCATGCAAATTGTATGCTAATAAATTTGGCAATGTCGTCACTTTATGGAGTTTAAGCTTTCTCTTGCATTTTTGAATTGTCTCCGTTTGTAAAATACGGATGAAACATTCAACTCTACATGAATCAAACTCGTCAAAAAGAACCCCCTCCCGTATTTTTTCTACAATTCTCACACTAGTTTTGGCTGAGCTTTTAGGAAAGGCTTACACTTGTCCCATATCAGTTTAATCACTGGCAATTACAATGGGTCCAATGCCTTTGAACATTTTGAATGGTACACAGAAGTGTACAAATATCTTCAATATTTACTATAAAAAATCATTTATGACGTTTTGCAGTTTGTTGTTGTGAAGTTTAGCAATTACATGTTTACAATAATTATTTATTTACAATATCTAAAGGAAAGATAGTCGTGTGGATAGTTATGTGTCACTGGAACGAGATCATTTTTCACCTTGCCTTTTCCCAAACCACAGGATGGCAGTTCATGGTTCTCTTTTTATTAATTGTTCTCACCTTCTCTCACTTTCCACCATTATTATGTCCATATCTGTTGTTCTTTTATTTCCTCTCAGGTGTCATTGAATTCCTTTTGTTCTCACCTACCCTAATTCCTATTTTCAAATAATAATTTCCTCATAATGTCTCGTTCATAGTTTATACGCACCAATGTCGTTTTAACTGCCATCATACAGATAAACCCGGGTTAGCCGCTTCTCCCAAATTCTCGTTCATTTCCAAAGATCCCGAGTAAGCACTTTACAGTAAATGATTACAGGCAGCAAACATACTGTTGATAATAGACTACTGTTGATACACAGAATCTAGTTTATCAAAATTGATTCATTCATTACGGAGATTTATATAGTATCACTTCAAGCAACTACTTTTCTCAGACGCAATCCCAGCGCGCCTGAAGAGAGCAGTCCTAAGATGGAAATAGGACGTGTAAGAATGGACCCTGGAGAGCAGGTAGAGCGCCAGAGGAAGGCCATTCCAGACCGAGGAGCTAACAACAGAGAGTACTGCCAAAACAGCAGTTAAACCATTAGTACATTGTGAGTACCGTATGTACCTATCACGAAATGTTTCCAGCAGATCGTTCAGCTTTCAGTTTCGCTTCCGCTAGATCACCTTTGGCTATAGCTCAAATTAGCCAAAGTCGCCGGCGTTCTTCGCTCCGGGCACGTTTTTCTGGGCCTTCACGCTGACATATTTTTGAAACTACAAAATGGCCCTTTATCCCTCTCCGAATAGTTGCTACAGCCAACTATTACACAGAAAACCATTTCCACCCTTTATAAAAAGCGCCGTTCACTTACGTATCCAACGTCAACAAGCATTTGTTACTGAACCAATATGGTTGATTACCTTATATGGCATATGCAAATGAGGCTGGTACGTCACTATGCAAACACTCTATAAGGACTAATTCCACGTTAGTCATCATTGGCTAATGACTTGGCATCAGCTACAGGCAGTAAGAAGGAACAACAGCCAGTCGGTCACCCCTCCATATACCGCCATATATTTCTTCACTGGTTGACAGGCCTGTAGCAGATACAGGGTAGGTTTATGGAATTGATATAAGGGCCTGGGTGCGACCCTTGGCAAAATTATAATTATATGCGAGTGGCCTATAAATTGCCCGTTCACAGCCATAGTAAGTAGTACCAATCAAAATTATAATTATATGTGAGTGGCCATCGAAAACAGTTGTTATTAATCAGCAGGTCAGATATTATGGATCTGGATAATTCCAGATAGTAAAAAAATTGGCCAAATCGGTTTACAGATCCGGATTTTGGTTATGCCCTACAAAATAATTATTTTCCAGGTTTACCTGTTGTGGCAGTTGCTAAAAAGAAACAGAAGCACGTAGACTCAAGACAAAACAATCATAGATGCCAAGAATTAGGACTAATGCATCACTGCATTAGCATATAGTCATACATGCACACTGTCCACCATCTTTGGTGTTGACCGTCTTTGTTTCAAAGTGTACAAAAGGGATGCCTGATTATTCATGTTTGATGTCACGAGCGTTTGCAAATATCCACAATTCTGTCTTTTAAAGGGGATCTTTTATCAGTTCTTTTAAATTTAAGTATTAAGACATTTAAAGCTGAAAATGTTAAGTACCTCAAGAAAGTTCATCACTGATCACTGTGTATGTAAAAATATCTTGTACAAATGGGTACTTGATTATTCATGGTTAGTGTCAAGAGCATTATGTACTTATTCAGAATTTCTTTTGCATGCAGATGATGAAATGTCCCAACATCTGATCACCAGAATTGCATCTGCTGCATTATAACTCAATAAACCAGTTTCCCAGTTCCTTCTGGCATTTAAAAGTGTTTTATGCTGTCAGTCTCAACCATTCATTCACCTCAAATATGGATGAGCAATATAGGGCATAAAAAATTATATAAGTCCACATACCGTAGTTTTCTCAGCAGGGCTTTCAGTGTCCGCAGACATAGATGTTAGTCGGGAGCCATCAGTTTCATCTTCATAACTATAAAATTATGAGATTATTACACCAGAACTGCACTGCAGAACAGTTCAAGAAAATGCAAAATTTGATTTAACACAGTTGATAACATGGATCCTCAATTTAAGTCAGCTTTAAAACAATAAGAAACTTAACAGTTTAACAGTTAAGGGTTATGACAAGTTTCTTTGTTAACTGTATGGAGAAACAGTTGGCTGCTGAGCTGTACAAAAATGCTCAGTTACTTTTGTACAAAGACACAGTAAGATGTACCAGGTGCATCCCACAACCAGATTTTTCATTAAAATGAAGAATAGTGAAGTTCCCCAATTAATTTACCTGATGTCCATGTCCATGTCTTGATCTGGGAAACTTTCTTCCGCGCTGCAACCCCCGTAATCCTTCGCATACTCTTCATTTGCATTGTCAGCATTGTAAGGCCGATGGTTTTCAGGTTTTGGACACTGTCAGTCAAATTAAACAAAGATTATCACAATTTATTACACAAAGGCATTCTTGTGGGCAAGGGCTCTGCCCCATAATCCCCCTCCTTCACCTCTTCATTTACCTTTTCCCTCCTGCCTCCTCTCCTTCCCTTATACATGAATTTAGTATGCTCTGTCTGAAACTGTAAGGTCACTTGCAGATAACAAAGAATATACCAGCTTTAATTGTTGTTGTTGGTGGAACTTGCTATTAAACAAAAAATAACACTGTCAAGTTGCAAAAAATATTTAAGAATAGGACCAAAAAGTGGTGGTGACTGGACACAATACAAAGTTATGCCTATGCTTGTGGGACATGTGAAGTAATGGCTTTCAATATCATTCGCACTTTAACGACAAGAGTGTACTAATAGTGACCAGGAAAACCATGCAGCTCATTTTGAAGCGTTAAATATAGATAAAAATGAACTGCTATACAAAATTCTATTCTTTAACCTAACTTTAAAACTTATCAATACCTTAATCAAATCTCTTTTAAATCTTTTATTTCAATAATGATTACCAGTTTCATAAAAAATTTCAGTATAAATTAACTTTAATAGCATTAAAGTTTACCCGTAAAATCTACAGTCATGAAAAAATCTAAACTTTATCGATGACAGCCAGTCATGACTCACCCATTCGAGGAGATCGTAGAGACTGGCAACACACTGTGCAATGCATTCTGGTTCCCCTCGTATTCGTATCACTCGGTCGGTTGACAGAGGGCAGCACATCATGAAAACGTCAATGTGAGTCGCAGACTCCTTTAGAAATATAGTTGTTGTAGAAATAAATTTTCATACTTACAGACACAAGGTCACACGATACTTATTTACAGCCAAGTTCTTTAATGGTGTTAACATAAATACTGTGTATTGATACATATGTATTGCACATCTAAACAAAACCTCATTATTACATTACTTTACATTTCCCTCAAAACAGTTTCCTAGGGAAGCAACTAGCACTGAAGCAGATCAAACAACTTGGGTCTTGTGAACTTGATTTGATATAGCATTGGTGACTACGCTGATTTTCCAGATTTGGCTTTTACAAGGAGCTGAGAAATATAAGAGATTTACATTGCATTACACTCATAAGCATGGATGTAAATCAGGAGGAACTATGGCACATCAAGTTAACCTTGTATCCAGATCTTGCTTTTATCATCTACGCCAGCTCCGATCCATCCGCAAGTCTCTTTCATTTCATGCTGTTACTACACTGGTCCATGCTCTGATCTGCACTAGAGTAGACTTTGGCAATGCTGTGTACATTGGCCTTTCCTCCTCCAATATGCACAAACTCCAGACTATCCTTAATGCTGCTGCTCGGCTTATAGGTGACATTCCTAAGTTTGCCCACATTTCTGCCTTTATCCGTGATTCCCTCCACTGGCTCCCTGCTCAACAGCGAATTCAGTTTAAAACCCTCACTCTCATGCGCAACTGCCTTACTGCCTCTGCTCCGTCTTACCTAATGAATTTTTGCAACCCAGTTTCTTCCTTGCCTGCGAGGGCTTCCTTGCGATCTTCGGCTCGCGGCCTTATGGTTGTCCCTCGCATGCGATCTTCCACGGCACAATCCAGAAGTTTCGCCTATGTTGGCCCCTCTGCTTGGAACTGTCTTCCCTTGTTTCTCCGCCAAGAGCTTCTTGCCCTCTCTCCTCTCCAGTTCCGTAGACGCCTGAAAACTTTCCTTTTTGCCGGTGCCGGCATTGATGCGGGTTGAAAGCGCCGCTGATTTGAGTGGCGCTATATAAGTTTTCGGTTACAATTACAAATTACAATTACAATTACATCCACGTAGCCATTCAAAGCTAAGGCAATGCAAAACAGGAGCACTAATGTCCAGTCAAAAGTATGGAAATGTAAATAAGGAGGAATTATGTCTAGTTAGTCATTCAAAATTAAGGAAATGTAAATCAGAAGAAATTATGTCCAGGTGGTCAGTTAAAAGTAGGGAAATGTAAATCAGGAAGAATTATATTCAGGTACCCACTTAATAGTAGGGAAATGGAAATCACAAGGAATTATGTCACTGTAGCCACTGAAAAGTAGGGAAACATAAATGAGGATCAACTGTGCCTGCCTCCAGTATTTGAGTCAGCTGATAGGGGTCAGTGTTTGTAATAAAATCAACCTCCTTCTCATCCAGAAGCATTCCAATGTTATCAACATCACCAAATCCCTGCTCCAACATCGCCTACCAACAGAAACAGAACAAAATGTTATCTCAACACAGAACATACAGCAAAACTTCTATTCACAGAAAATCATAGAAAACAGTGCAATATGCAGGGCAGAAAGGAAGCCACACAAGCAGTTATATATTGTAGTCTATCATCCTTACTTGCTGCTGCTTAGACCGAAAGTGCTCATATATAAATACTGTTTAGAAATATAGCACAAACCTAGTCTACTGTAATATCATAAACGCCCCAAAGCATGAATATTCGCCACACCAGCACTGTACCTAGTGTGTTTGTACTGGAATAATTTGGCGGAAGATGCTGACAATTTCTGCTGGGCGCCGGATACTTCTGGCATGTGCAGTTAAGAGGTTAATCACACAATATCCTGATTTTAAGTGAAAGACATATTTCTTACCATTTTTAAACCAGCAATGACATCTGCAAGTACGTTGGCCATTGTTGGGATATCAAATCCTCCAACAGTCAATATGCTATTGAGAAAAAACAAACCACAGCAAACCTTGTTCTACAGCTGTTAAACTCGTTACACTTTAGCAAACACTCTTGAAATGTAAATGAAAGAGTAATAGAATAAGCTGCGAAGCTAATCAACAGATTAATTAAAGTCATTAGAGCAATACAAATGAATTAACTGATTAGTCAATTAATCCATCAATTTATAAATTAATCATAATTAAACATCTTATCAACAGTCATACCCTCAACATAACTAACGTTAGTCACTGAACAAAATCCTTCAAAATTAACCAGTAGCAACCAGTGAATGCTTAAAAACTGTTTTGAATTTACTCCCAATTCGCAGAAGGAGCACTTACTGAAAAGCTAAGAATTAAGACTACTTCGAGCACAGGAATCAAGTACCAATTTTGTTGCTGTTTGATTTATTTATTTTTTAATGATGGATTATATTGCTCAACCTTATGGTCAAACAATAATTTCTCCAAGGAAAAATTGACATTTTGGTAAAAAAAAATTACTCTGATGAATGATTTGCCGTTTGTTACATTGAGTATTAAAAAAGCCAACGTTTCAAAAGTTACCTTTCCAGGGTTGCATTATCGGAAATGTTAATCATTGCACAGTACTAAGAAAAGACAAAACACAAACCATGATGTCAGCAATAAAACTGTCAAAAACAATGCTAAAAGACATTCACATGGTAATAAACAAAGGATGAAAATTGCTTAACCATACGATCGAAAACATGTAAAACTTGTAAATTCGTCTTGCGATTTAGAGGTTAAAGTTTAAATTCACACTCAGTCACATTACTACATTACATTCAACAATAAACTGTATTCAAAAAGAAATTATATGTTGCAACTCACACCCGTTTCTACTTCGAAATTCTAGGTCCGCTGGCTACATAATTACTGTTATGGTACAAATGGATTGCAGTCATTCAGCCTTTTTTACAGAGAAAAACACAATTACTTGGCCTGATGTACTCAACCAGAGTGGCTTATCTGCAGCAGCATCAGATGGCGTACTGGACTTGAGTAACGAGTGTTGGGATCAAACTCGGAATCTCACGCTGTTTGGACCCACCGCAAAGGTGACAAGACCATGCCAAGGCCTTGAAAGCAATGATTTCCGGCCTTCTGAGAGGTTGGAAGAAGCTTGTTGGACACCCTCATAGCACATGGAAAAGAGGAAGGGGACCTGCACCCATTCAACCTTGGCTGCATGTTATGGAAATAGCTATAGTCTAGTGAGAAGCAATGCACAGATGCATTCCTAAATTCAATACGACTTGACTAAAGTAAACAGCATAAGAATATGATCTCAGAGGCAACACAATGCTTTCATAGTTAACTGATGGGTGTGAATAGCACCCAGCATTGCAGTATGAATATGTATGTGTAGTCTAGTGCTTATTCAAATGCAACAACAGAAACAGTGTGAATGAAAGAGCAAGAGGTGCCTCACCTGTTGGTGCAGCCTTTGTATGTTGCCACCATTTGGTCCAATTATGAGCTCAGCACTCTACAGGCACATCAACAGTCATGCATTAATTACACAAACAGTCTGCTGTTCTCTCAGATTTATTATAGTTTTCAGATGTTAAAGAGTCTTTTCCCTTTATATCAACCCTCTGATTATTAATTGCTTCCAATTATAGAAATATTCCATCTAATAGCACTGGTTATTTTTTCTTTGCTAATTGCGGTTGTTGAAAACGGTGAATGCAACAGGTCTGCAGACATATTGGTCAATTACACAGGAACATGACAGCACTTCTAATGTTAAAACATGGCTTGTACTAAATGCTTTGGGTGTAAACAACTCCATGGCTATAAACTAGTGCTTTAGTACAAACAGACAATCCATCAGGTAAACAATCCATCATAGCAATAATTTATAAAACAAAATATAGTAATCAAATGAATGCACCTGTGAATATAGATCTCTTCACTCACATTTTTTGGGCAATGAAGAGCTTACATTCACAATTACGAGTAAAATTTACAATGATCGCAGTTTGAAATGAAACCAAAGTAATCACCTGTTTTGAAATGAGAAAACGCATCTCCCGATACGGCGCTTTCTTGGCCTTTGTCGGACGTTCAACGGCCCGAGCCATATTTACTGTAAATGCTGCAGCAACAAGTACGGAGAGAATTTATGTTACTCATTATTACTACTATTGCTTTATTTTACTTCTTTTATGCATAAATCTCCACAGGCCTTTGTCTGCAGAAACAACAATTACTAAACTGAATTCCAGCAAGTGGCAATTTATACAATGCATGCCTGAAAAATCTAAAAATTATTTGGCTGACATACGTATGTGACCTAGTGCAGCAAACACCAGTAACCGATTGTATGGTGGCTCCTTCATGCTGGAGGTATGACATTGGCAAGCACAGTTATGTTAATGCCAAGCAGAATAAATACTAGGATGGGTGAACAACTAGGGAATATTATTCTGGACCAACTTGGTCTGCTGGGATGGCAGACCAAGTTGGTCCAGAATAATATTCCCTAGTTGTTCACCCATCCTAGTCAGAGTTGATGAGTACCATTGAAGCAATTTGGGAGGTTACAAAATGCATCCTGTTGTAAGACTGCTGTGGTTATGTTTGGGTTCAGTCAAAAGACTCCTCAACAATGACACCACACTTATAAGTAGTTCTACAGAAATATAAACAAATGTTTGACTTCTACCATCAATGTCACATCTCCTCTTTTAAGTTGAGCAAGAACAAAATGGTAGATATTGAAAGAGACCATATACCTCAAAATTCAGACAAACTAGGATTCTTACACCTCTTGCATTATATCAGAACACCATAGAAGTTATGCTCCATAGTTGTACATTTAAGAAAATAAAGATGCCTTGATTTCAAACGTGTGTAGCTTAAATGAAGGGGGGCAAAAATTGATGGAAAACATTGCCAGTAATTTTGTAACCCAGCTAAAGACAGCACCTTTCAGTTCTTTGAGCATTAATTAAAACGTACTAAACCTGGTGCTTACATATAATAAAAAAATACACACAAGAAGATAAATAGCATCACTACATACAACTCAATAAATTAGTTATTTCACACCTAAGTAAAGGATTGAAATTTAATTGTCCACGGACAAAAACAGCAACATCTCTAGCAATCCAGCAAATCCATCTGTTCCTCAACCGCTAGTTATGTAACTGGCATTAGCAAAGTATCCTGATTTTTGCCTTGATTTTGGTTAATGCCTTATACACCGGCGCCATAGAAGTTTACTTTTTTAGTAGTAGTAATACAAATGGGGCGTGGTGGCTCAGTGGTAAGTTCGGCGCCTTGTGACCGGAGGGTTGCAGGTTCGAATCCCACTCTAGCCGCTGCGTACGGACCTTGGGCAAGTCCTTCACTCGCAGTTGCTCGTGGCGCTTCGGCGTGAAAATTCCGGCACAGTATCAAATGCTGTAGTCGGGAGCGCATCTGAGTAGTAGTAGACTTCGAGAGGCGCTATAGAAATATCCGGAATAAAAAATAAAATACATGCATACCACGCCCTCTTTTGCTGTTAAACATTGAAGCCATTCTAACAGTGATCGACAAAATACGTGCGACGCACTATCTATTCTAAGCTAAAATCACTCATTCATAGCATCAACTACAACAGTTACTGCCAGTGATCTATTTGAATACACATCAGTGGTTACTGCGCTCGCGAGCTTGGCGATAATAAGGGTTTTGGGCGTTCACATTGACCACAGACCAGTGATGAGTATTTCGCACTCTTCAAGCCAGCTACAAGCTAACAACAGCATACTAGCGGTCGGTTTCAGAGTTGCAAATACACACGCAAGGGATTATTATTAAAGCCATAGATATAATCACAGTATAATCACAGTATAAATAATTACATAATTAAATAATAATAATCGGCGGGTAGTCCTCAATGTTGTTGTAACGTTTAAAAATATATGATGTGATGGGTTCCGGGGTATCGGCGTGTTAACGTTATCTTTCAAAATGGCGCTCGGTCACACATTCTGACTGCTGCATCGGCCGGGAGTCGACGTACTGTGTAATTATTTATACTGTGTTTAGACGTAGATTCGTGTAATGGGAAAATCTTACCAAAATTATTAACCTTAATTCTGAAATTGGAAGGCCGTTAATCTTGGCTTTGGCTTGTTACACATTAAGGACATGTTTAGTATGCATTTATCATCGTCTATAGTTGTTTGCTGATTACTACTGAAATGATGAAACAACGGCATTGCGAAAGAATGGGTGAAAGCATCTTTGACTCTTGTTTAGTCATAAAATATGGGGGCGGTATTATGGTTCCATGTTATGACGTATATTATTTTAGTTGCCCTTCAATATGTAGTCTGTGGATTCAGCGTCTGCGTTTGAGTTGGTTGTCAAGGATTGAGCTATCGCATGCGCGCGGCATCAACTCTTGAGATACGAGAAGGAAAGTTATTTCGGTTCTTAAAAAGATAGTTAATGCTTAGCAACAGGTAAAATACAGAAGCGTAATAAGAGTAAGCACTTTATTGTATGGCAGTGAACCCCGAAATGCTACTACAACAGTGCAAGACCAAGGGTGGACTAATCACAGAATCAATACACTATAGCCGCAGTAATAATAGATAGGCCTGCATGTTTGCAAAGCTTGTTTAAGCGAATTGGATGAATTTTGAATGGACATTGTAATAAATTAGTCAACATAATTGCCTGAGTTACGTCTGATGTTCGATTTCAACAGCAGTAGTAGTCCTAATTGTGGTTATCGACAAAAATGCGTGGCAAGTATTTGCGAGACAAGTCTTCGGCAAGTTCTGGCCTGGTGTTTTGATGAGATGAACGCGTGCGAATATAGGCCCCTACTGCATAAACCAGCATTATATTGAACTTCGATAACCTCTGTTGCTGAGGTCTGGATAAAATTAATGCACATGTGTACTGGATCTGTGAAAGTGGATGCAATGCATGCGAAGTAGCCCTCTGGAATAGATAGTCATGGATAGCATTACATCAATAAGGTTAGTTGCTTTACGGTTGATATAATTTATGATAACTTTGCACAATATGTTGCACGTGTCTCTATGTTTATGTTTTGTGCAGAACATTAACAGTAGATCTTTATTAACTGCAGTAGTCAGATTTTATGTATGCATGTGTGCATTGCATCGGTTTGCATGATGAGGTCTGAGACACAGCACAATCATTAAAAACAGCCTAAATCATGTTTTCTGTTATATTGGTCATCTTCAGGTTTCCAAATCACTCTATCATTTTCCATGACATTTTTAATATGATTTTTGACTCTGGTGTTACTGATATTCTGAATTATCTTATCAGCTTTCCTATAATAACTTAAATTATCTAAAGATTTCCATCCTATGAAGCGACATTCCTATAGTCAGGCTGGTATTTGACATCCCTATAGTCAGGCTGGTATTTGACATCCCTATAGTCAGGCTGGTATTTGACATCCCTATAGTCAGGCTGGTATTTGACATCCCTATAGTCAGGCTGGTATTTGACATCCCTATAGTCAGGCTGGTATTTGACTTTTCAGGGTGAAACCCATGTAGGCCAATTAAGAGATTCAAAGCAACCCTTAAAACATAACTGGCCTCATTAGCTCCTACAGTAAGAGCACAATGTCATGGCGCCTCTTGCACACTGTGAGTGAGTATGTCGGCTGAGGTCTGACACATCATTATCCATGTATGTTGTGGTACATATTGATCTGGGCAGCAGTGGAGAAAGATCACACACTAAAAATTTTCTGAAAATGGAGCAAGATAGAGGTGCATAACTGCATATGTACAGTGCAGACCCATTTATGTGTGGTTGCTGGGAGCCAAAGTCACCTTGGCTGTGTGTTAAGGGACGGCAGGTTAAGAGGGACATACTGAAATACAGTTGCACATGATTTATACATCTTGGTAAGATGTTCTGGTTAAATACTTCATTATTGTCGAGAATTATATATTACCCTATATATTGTCTTAGCAGTCTGATCTTCTGGATGTTGACCTGATTAAAGCTTCTTTTGGTTAGCTATCGGTCGTTACCTGTGCATTAGACACAAGCATGATAGAATTTACTAATTACAATTATGTAGTGTTTTCGTGAGTGATATTTGCCTCAAAAAAAGTAATTTGGTTCCATTTATGACTTTTTAGGTAAGAAATGGGCAGCAGTGAAATACTCTACTGTATTTCAGTCTAGGATTACAGTTACAAATGCTAGCTGCATTTCTGTCCTGGCAATGAGTTCTTAAATGTAGTTTATTTGAGCTAATGTGGTCAATTTATATTTTTATTTATGACACATGAAATAAAACATGGTTAAGAAGCTTAAGTTCTGATTTATTGCATATTGACATCACTGTAAGGCAACATCGTTTTATGATGGTGTGTGTCACCTTGCCAGATTGCTTATGTTTGTTCGCCTTTTACCAGTGTGTTCAGGATTTGAATTTCTATGCATCATGTGAAAATGATAATTTTTTTGTGAAGCCATGTAACGTTGAAGAATAGGTTGTCCAGTTGTTGGATATATCAGTTGTCTTGGTTGCACCTCAGTTCAAATATTCTCCAACTCGAAGACCATGTCTCTGAGTACATGTATTATCGCTGAAGGGACATGTGATAAGCGAACAATTGGCTTTACTGGGGCAATGATGTCTGAGAATCCTGTTTTCCCAGAACCCAGAATCCATATTTTAGTCATGCTCCACTGCCCATGACTACTCAGCTATGACCGCTGCTGAACTGCATTGATTTGTTGATGGACACCTGACAGGTGGTGATTCTCAGTCTCCTCAGCCTCCTTCTCCAGCCTTTGCAGGGCTTGTTCCGGTTCAGACTTAATACCTGCTCCACTCTTTACCTGCATTTGCTTCGATTTGCCTATGTTGTCTGTTGTTCATTCTGTACTTTGCCCTTTGATTTGGTTATAGAGGTGGAATACGGAAGTGGGCTTAGGCAACTACAGCAGAGCTTTGTGCTGACTGTGGACCACTTTAGTCATCCGCACTTGTATGACCTGCTTCTGAAAATCCAGACCCACTTTCAGTCGAATAATTTGAAATGCTAGTAGCCTCCTTTGTTTAATCCTTTAACGACATGAGGGATTAGGTTTCCATGCAATTTAGTACACGCTCGTCATTAAAGGGTTAAAGCTGATGAGATCAGACAGCAGAATAGCGAATGTGGCAGTCAATGCTTTTCAGATCCTGAATTAAATGTTATGCACAACTAGGCAGTCTGGATGTGTTAGGCCGTGAGGGTACCTACGAAGAATATGTCTGTTTGTCTGTCTGTCCCTCTCTGTCCGTCTGTTTGTCTGTCTGTCTCTGTCTCAGTTTATTAATAATAATCAAACATATTGATTTACGGAGATCATGGCTATTGGAAAAACTTGCTAAGTTTTATTGCTTACTAAGCAGTACATCTGTTGGTTGTATCAGATGTCATGATGACACATTTCACCTGTTGGCAATTGGCGCGATGACACAGTCACCCGCGGTTGAGTGTGTTTGTATTGGTGTGCCACGTGGTCCATTGTTCAGTGCTTTTGTACATCTGCCAGTGCTAGTGAACCATTACAATGCACTGTGACAATGTACTGTGACAATGCACTGTGACAATGCACCGCGATAATGCACATGGCAATGCATTAACAATGTAAGCTCTTCTTGTTAGGAGTCCGTGTGTGTCTGTGAGTCAGGCCACATTTATTTTGGTTGCAGTTAAGCAGACATATGTGCATTGCCTTTGAGGATGCTATATTGAGCAGTTTGGTACATAATATACATACATTAAAACGGTCATACATAAAACACATACATTAACATATATGCATAAAACATACGTGCATAGAAACATACGTATTATGTATATTCATGCAGACACTTGTACATACATGAATTCAAGCATACGTGCAATGTCGGCTTGAATATTCTGTTACGTTTGTGTCTTCTGCTTGGCCGATGTACTGTAGTCCTTTTTCTCTTGGTTATGAGATTTATTTCAAGTTCCTCCTTAACAATAATTAGAAACTTTACTGAAGAGGTTTTCAGTCAAAGCTTAAGTGGAATTTGCATATTTAGTGAATTTATAAATCATTGAAAAATAACATAAAAATTACATAAATTAAAAAATCAATTTAAAAAATCAATCATTAGAAAAATTGATTGGTGTGCATGCCTCTTGACAAAATCAGAATATGGTGTGGAAATTTTTTTATAATTCTGAACAGACATATCCAGTTTAAAATTTTTTTCCCACCAAAGCCATTGAGTCGAGCAGCAAATGGTAAAAAGATGTTAATTACATGTATGGAAGTCATTGACTTCAGAGAGTTGATTGCCTTCAAGGTAGAGCGAGGTATACTGGCGCTGATTATATTGGCTTCAGGTCAATATGTTAACATAGTGGCCGAGTGGAAATGCATTGGATGTTGACGAGGAGTATTGGGTTCAATTGCCGATGGAAGTGTAGAGTTGGAAATTTACAATCAGGGCATACATCGCTTTGAGATGTTTTTAAGCATTATACAACTGTAAAAATGTCCAGATACGCAGGCTTTAAGAGAAGCATGTGTGGTTTTCATTGTTGCTCCACCTGCTGTACTTCACCCTGAAGGACTGCAGAGTTATATATTTGAGGCGCTCATACAAAGGTCATAACTTCACAACAAGTGCACAATAAATAAGCATACCTTTTTTAGATGTAAGCCCTGGTGACCATGTTTGCGACAGAAGTCTGCTACAACACAATGCATCTGAGGAGGAGTGCCTAGTAAGCATTTTAGCAGGTCTTGCATTTAACCACAAACCCACGTCCCATGCACAGTTAAATTATTTGAAAGTGTATTTCAAGCTTCCTGAATATGGTTTCTGAAAATAACAAAATGTCAATTGGCTAGTTAGCAGCTACCTTGGTCACAACATCTAAATGTACTGATATTATGACATACCTGTCATTGAATCATCAATAGAAAGACCATTAGCCTGGTTTAAATATACACACTGTGCACAGACAAGAAGACTTACACAGAAAACGCACAAATAGGAGCCAAAATCCTAATTATCTACATTTTGGACTTTTTACATTATTCCTTAAAAGGTAAGTTTAGGGTACTGCATGAAGTGGTGGGGCGGGGGTCCAGATATAAAGTAGGAGTACATGATCTGGTTGTCAAGTGACAAGCGAGGCAGGAAGGCAAATTACCTCAACGTAGTGTAGTTTAGTGTCCATCTATGTGAGAAAGATATATACTGAATTGATAATCAGTTCCCTGATGAAAGAAAAAACTGATGAACTGCAAATATAAACTTTTCCAACCTAGCAGTTTTTCAAACTTTGAACAGCGCTTGAACCTTCTTCCAATCACAAAATATCAGTTGCTCATAGTATCTAGGCAGAGGTGATTGTAATTGTAATTGAACTTTATATAGCACCGTGTAAAGAGCAAAACAAATCAGAGTTCTGTGCTAGCCTATATGATGTTAAATGTAATTAAGACTTAGACTATTACATCAGTTTGCAAACAGTGCACAGTAAACTAGAAGAATAAGGATTAAGGACATCGTGTGGTGGTGACGTCTACCATGCCTTACATTAGGTTCGGTCTCAATGCTGAGACCATGCCCTTGCTGAGGAGGAATACCAGGTGGACAGCTTCCTATTACACTGACTGTCGGCACCAAATAATGTGTGTCGTGCTCTCCTTTTGATGGTTCTGCCTTTCCCACATGTATCAGTTTATCTGCACACTACAGGTTTCTTCTTTCATAAAAAATGTAACAAAATATTTATTCATATATACAGGCCTAATAATATTATATGCATGTTGCTCCGATGATTCTGCTTTCTTGAAGTTGCTTGGAAAAATCATGACCCGATGGGTTGCATTTCAACTCTTGTATGTAATGATGTATACTCTGTACAATGTAATGTAATATATGTATATATATATATATATATTCCAAGTGCTTATGGTATAGTATACTAAATGTACTTCATATATATATGTATATATATATATATGTATATATTTGTAATGTATGTGTTCATGCATTGCCATGCACGTGTCTGTTTCTGTGTGTGCATGCGTGCGTGCATGTGTGCATGCATTGCATGCATGCGTGTGTGCTTGATTGTGTGTGTCCATAAGTTTATATTTAAATGCAGATACCATTTCAGGCATTTAACTGATCAGTAGAAGCAGTGATGCATATATGATATATATAAGTATATATGTTATTGATGATCAATTGCACTGATAAATGGGTGTCAACCAACAGGAACAATGGTGCTTCCCTAGCAAGGTCGCCCAGTTTTTACATCTGTTCATAGACAGCAACACAATATTTATGGTGTCTGTTTTAATATAACTCAGTCCTGAAGTATGTTTTATCATTACAGATGAGTCTATTTCCATGAGTTCCTAAATTGTCGTATTTTACATAACTAGTCTGCTCCCTACTAGTACTGTAGCGAGTTCTTTGGACTGCCCCATATTACTATTATTGTTTTTTTTAATGATCACAAACATTTTTAATGCATGCAAAGTCACACAGAAATGTGAATCGGAGGCTATGTAGTATATATGTCTTAGACAGTTTCAGTGTCAATGATTGGTGGAGGTTGATACTTGCAGTTAAGCTTTGCAATGTTTTCTTCCATCGGTTAGCCCTTGCTTATGCTTCCCAAATTGCATAGCTTTGTTGCAGTTTACTAAATCTCCCGATATTACAGTAGATAACTCTGCAGCAGTTAGGGAAAATGGCTGTGTTTAGATGAGTTTGCCACCGGAAGAAGAAGTTAGGGAAGGTTCCCCAATCCATGGAAATTATATCCAGGTGATGGTTATAAGTTAAATATAAGTATTAAATATAAATAAATTATAAAATTCAAATGCTCATATGTTGGCAACTGGCATTTGCCATTTAATGCAGTTATTGATTTTGCAGACGTTCCTCGTTCATTCTCAGATGAATTTTTAGAGACCTTTTGTAGATGCAAATGAAGTTCATTATGTTGCTATCGGCTGCTCATTACAAAGTCTTTTGAAAGTCCTTATCAAAAGCGCTTTTCCCTTTGCTTTAGACATCATGCGAATTGGAGCAGTAAATTTTTTAAAGCAAAACCTTGCACACAGCACAGAAGCATGCTTAAAACCTACTTTAGTTTTCACAAATCATGTATGTATATTATGTTTATGCCAAGATTTTATATAGCACCCCTTGAATGTTGTCAACTCAGAAGCACTCTCGACTGGGAACTAGAAGCTCAGCCTGCTTGGATGAGCACAGAGAACCAGGACGCTGGACATTCAGAGTGGCAAAGCTCTTGCAAATACACTGGGGCCTCGCCCGCAAGGCACCTCCACACCAAGGTAGAGACCCAGTAAACGATGTGGGATAGGGAGCCAGTGCAAACACCCCGCATGTACTCAGAGACATGGCCAAATCTCGGAATGTGACCAATAAGTCGGGTGGCTGCGTGCAAGGCCCAATCCAGGCACCCAATCCGTGACACCTGGAGACCAAGGTAGAGGGCACTGCAATAGTCAAGGCGAGAAACGACAAGTGAGTGGACAAGCGTTGATGCAGCAGTTGAGGTTATAGAGCGAGAGACCACTCTAAGCTAGCTCAGCTGGTAGTAGCAGTCATGGTGAAGCAAGTGAATGTGTCATACAAAGATCAGCTCTTGGTCTAGTGTTACATCAAGGTCTCAGACCAAAGATGAGAAGACTAACTGTGGAAACTCCTGGGTGAGGGCCTCCGAATCAATTTTTGGCAAGCTGCTGGTGCGTGCCAAACCAGATGAACTGGGTCTTAGATGGGTTAAGACACAAACGGTTGGAGGACATCCAGGCCTCCAGGACCTCGATAGCCTGGCTCATAGTACGACCACAGTTATGGCTGCTGACACCAGACAGTGCAGATGCGCCTGTATATCATCTGCATAGGATTGGCTCAGGACAGCATTTGCTGCCAGGAGGGGGCCAAGGTCAGCAGTATAAATAATGTATAAGAGGACCCAACACACAACCCTGGGGCATGCCAAACCGGACAGGGACCCATGGGGACCTAGTGGACCCATGGACCACAGAGAAGAGTGGTCTTGCAGGAAGGAGCCAAGCCTGCCAAGAAAACCACCAGAAAAACCAAAGAAAGTAGAGAGCCGCCCAAGACACATTACATAGCTTCACCGAAGCACTACCCAAAGGATTATCTAATTGACCTAAACAAGTGCATGTTAAGGCAGTCTGATAATGTATTCTGAATGCAGCAGTTAGTAAATTGTCAGTACTGTTCATTCATGCATGCTTAAGGTATTCATCTGCTTATTAAGGGGCTTGCCTGGCCAGCAGAATATCAACCTACCGGTATGTAATCTTTTTAACTATATTACATGTGATTACTTCAGTGTAAGTACTTAAAGTCTAAAATATACACTGCAAGTCCAATTAGACCTATTTGCAGACTTCCATGTTGGTTATTTAAAAATTCTATTATGTTATTTTTTTATTTCACAGAATACAGCAAAACATCAAATTTGGCTTGAACTGTGTGGCAACTCATGCAGCTGTTGTGGTTCTGGTTCTGCTAGACATTTTGGTCATCACTGTCCTCCTCATCATTGACCTCTGTCTTCCAGAAGGTATGTATCGATCTATATCTATGAATCTCCTCCAGAAGGTACATGTGTCTATGTATGTATGTATGTATATGTACCTCCTAAATTTTTCTCAGTGCCACAGAAAACCTGCATCACGGAAAGCAGCTTACTCTATGTGTGTGCTAACTGCCAATGGTGCCAATGATCTCAGACAGTCAAGTATGTGGAGATCCGAGCAGAAATTGCATTAAACATGTTTTGAAATTAATCACTCCTGGCTTTTTCAACTTCTGGCAATTAGCACACCCTTATGCCTCTGAAAAACTGCAGTTCTACATTATTATACGTCATTGTACATTGAACGTTAGAAGAAAGTTATGAAAATTTAGTTATCCTGGTAGCCTTGAATGTTCTGTTGTTACAGTAGCCTATATCACTTGCTTAGGACGGGGGGGGGGGGGATAGATGAATGGTAGCACTCTTTCTGGAAGAACACAAGGTCTTGAAAGACGCGGTTCGTTACCCGTAAGCTCCATATAGGTCGACTCAGCCTTCCACTCCCTTGGGACAGCTGTAAAATGAGTGGGCGCCTAACAGGCTGCCAAGACGTGTGTTCTATAGGATCTTGAAAATTGTACTGTCACATGTTTCAATGTTACTTACTGCAGTTTGTCAATAAACACAATTATTATTATTATTTTTATTATCATTATTATTATTATTATTATTATTATTATTATGATTTATAATTATCAGACTCTAGAATCACTGACCAGTGTACAAATGGAACAGTGCCTGGCAACAGATACGAAAGGATGCGACAGACGCAGATTGTTATCAGCATCATTCAGTTGACTGTTTTATCAGGATTTATACTCGAAGTAAGAAACCTTCGGTTTTTATTTTCCATAAAACATTTCTTAGCAATGATTTATATTGGTTTTTGTTTACTAACTTAATTTTGACTACTGTTGAGCTTGTGATTGGTCTTTCTTCGGGAACTTCAAAGCTTTTTAGCTTTGAGTCTTGGGTAGCTTTGAGAATTCCTAAAGGGTCAGGAGATTATCAAAGGCATGCGACCTCAACATTTTCTATTGCACCACCTTGTGGGAATCACCTTCGATTTCAAGTTCTCTCTGTTCCATTTAATACAGATTGCATTGCATTTTGATGAGCTCTATTGACCCCTTTGCCACTCGGCTGATAGTCGTGACATTGATTTTTATCTTTCACTGATTTTCCTGCTTCTTTATATTGCTATTGATTATTCAGCTAGAACTTCATAGTTGTTTTGCTTGAACATTAGTCACCATTCACTCGGCTCATATGTAAATGAGTTGCTGTATGTTACATCGATCTTTTGATGCAGTGGTTTGGATAGTGTGACCTTCGGGTAATTAAGGCAGCCTTGTTTCTTACTTTAGGCGTTAACTGTGCATTTCAATAGTTGGATCATCTATTAAGAATGGCAGTCTTCTGAATCTATAAGAGTAGGCAGGTCAAATCTTTTGTTATGGACTGAGAGACAGACTTCCACTGTCTGAGGCTTGCAAAGCCGGTGCTCACAAATCCTGTAATATGTGACGTCATTGAGACACCTCAAGGAAAAACTGAGGTCACGAACCTTGTTCTTTAGCTCGACAGCATGTGCAACAATGATGAAAGGGTTGCAATCTAACTTGACCAACCTGGGTGAGGATGAGCACCAGAGAAATTCCGGCTATTGGGAATTGAGTGACAGTTGATAACGCTTCATCCTGTCTGCATCTCACAGAAATGGTCAGCAGATGCTGGACGTCAGACTCGTCAGTGACATCAGAATAATAAATGCCATAGAGCTGTGAGTCATATGCATAGAGATTACCATGCAAAGTATGTTTGGATCTTATAGATCAGACATTGGCAGCTTAAAGGAGGAAAAGAGTGGGTCCCAGGAATGAGTCTTGAGGAAAGTCACAGGTAAGGTGAAAGAGGAGCGAGTGTGGCAGACTCTGCTGTCTGCCAGTCAGGCAGGACATCATTTACTGTAGTGCTGTGTAGGACAGGCCAAAAGATAAGTGTAGTTCCAGAGGAGAATGTCTGTATCTAATGCAGTAGACAGACAAAGAAGAGAGCAGGCAAAAGTATGTGAGACAGAATAGCTTTAAGGACTGTGTCAGTAGAGTTGTAAGCACAGTACCAAACTGCCTGTCAGGGAAGGACAGTCACTGTGAAAGATAAGCACTGTGAAAAAACAACTTGCTGATGTTGATGTAGTTAACAAGTTGCCAGGATGATACCCTTTCTGGTAGCTTAGCCTGCTAAAACTTGCTCAGGGTATGCTCATCGTGTACTCAGGGTTGACGTGCATGACTTCAGATGTCCAAATGACTCAAACCAAATTCAAAGTTATATTTTTTCTATCCTAACGACTACAAGTCTCAAAGGAGCTTTTTCATGTAGGACCTGACTTTCTTTCTGTTATGTTGCACACTGGATTGGAAAACTTACAATAATTTTTTATAATTTTCAGCGGCAGTTCGTTGAGACTTGCATGTTGTACTCTGTAAATTGGTTTTTCATAAATTTGCTAACTCAAGTACTAAATAGCTTGCACTGAATTATCTTTACCATTACTTAATTCACTTATTTATTGATTTGACAGATAATAATCAGAGTTCTGGCTAACATTCCAAGCATCGTACAAGACAGATGGCAGGTGTGTTCATCTATTCTCAGAATATTCATAATGCTGGTTTAAAAGCACAAGACATCAAACAGGTGGCAGGTTTCTTAATATCTGAATTTGTTATGTGGGAATTTTTGTGGAGCTTCATTTCCAAAAAGACTTTAAATTACACTTCTGTTTTTTTGTAGTCATACCTTTACTTAAGTCCCATTTATATTCCCTGTCCCCTTTTTGTGGTGGGGGGCCATACCTGAGTGCATCACTGGACGTCAATCGGAATTTACTGATTGCCTTTTCTCTGTATGCATATTGTTGCAATTTCTTTAAACAGTTTGCCTTGTTATCTCTCTCTCTCTTTGTCTGCCTATCTTCTTGCACTTGTATCTGCATATTGCCTGGCTTGTTTGCCTTTTCCTACTGCATGGTAGTCACTTGATCATCAAAAGCTTAAAAAATATGCAGACAATCAAGTTCACGCCAATAGATGTCAAAGGGAGAACTGAAAAGAAACCATTTGAGTGTGCTATGCAGAGTTTCCCACGCTTTCTTTCAATTTTCTACTTCAGTGTGTTCTTTGCCTCTCTGAACAAGTCTGTATTTCTCTATGGGAATTTATTTTCTATTATAATAGGCATGTTGGAAATGGCTCTGCGGAGGAGTACTGCATAAATATTGAATTTGCATAATCTTCTCTATCTGTCTGTCTGCTTTTGTGAGTCTGTTTCTGTCTGTCTGTTTATATCTGTCTGTCTTGCTGTGTGTCTGTGTGTGTTTGTCATGTACTTTGCTAACCAGCAAAATTCTCTTAGTTGTAATAATTTGCAAGGTATCATTCAGCTATGGAAAATTACGGCATAATTCTGAGCATTAATATTGAGTTTGCTCTTTGGGTTCACATCTGACTCAGACTCATTGATCTATGTAGCGTGTTTTATTGACTTACAAGTCTAAACGAATATCCAATATGTGCCGTGCAAATAGCGTTTCATTCATTGATGACAATGGTGTACAACTGAAAATCTATACTCACTTATTTGGCAATTAGGCCGACTTCTTCGCTCACATGCAAAATGTGTACTCTTTTCTCACAAAGGATGTAAATCAGCCCGATTCTTTTTGTCATTGTTGTTATTGGAGTAGGAAGATGTTAAAAGTGATAACCAGTGACTTAGAGGAATCGAAATGACGAAAGACATATATCAGAAACATGTTCATATTAAAGTGAAGTATCATGGCATCTCAGTATCATGCCAACACCGTGTCCTGGAAACACATGAGCTGTCAACAAATCAAGCAGAGACCTCGGAAATGCAACATCTCAGCAGGTTAAATTCCTGAAAGTCAGGCAAAGTCCTCGTGTTTCATTTGGAAACAGAATCGTTAAGTTCCCAGGTTTCTTTTCAACCTCTCCTTCACCGTCCTATAATTGTTACACGTAGTTTGTGAAACTGTTGCTAATTTTATATCTTTGTATTTGTCTCTTGAAGGTGTTTGACTACTTGGTTGTGTTGGTGGCCTTTGTGCTCTACATCTGCCTGACTGTCAGTGTTCAGAGACAGACGGCTGCTTACTCTACTGCTTACATTATTTCGCTTCGTCTCTGGAGAATTGGGAGGATCTACCGTGGTGCGTCTAAACTGATCAGATCTCTTATATGCTTAATAACTGTTCAAGTTAGTTGTTTAATTTAACCTTATGCAGTTTCGTTTCAGTACATACTTTCACTGAACTCTCTCACGACTGTCTCCTCATACAGGCTTAGAGAGTGAGTGAGCGGGTGAGCGAGCGGTGAATGATCAAGTGAGCGAGTATCTAAATATTGGCAGGCAAGTAGGAAAGATATAAAGGAAGTATGCAGGTATCAAAATAGCCAAGTAAAGAATTTTCTGTAGTGAAGAAGGTACATATGGTAGTTTTCTCAGAGTAAATCATGTGAATCCCAACAAACTGCCCTGCACTTTTGACTGTTCATCTCAGTGATGGATTGTTTTGCAGCTATAGCATTCAGCAGCATGTTAGAACTTTGTGAAATCATAGTTGGTTGTGTTGCTGATCAGACAGTTTAAACCTTCCTCTTGTCTGTTTTTCTAAAGAATGAAATTAGTACTTTATGACAAAACTGCTTCTTCTGACCTAGTGTATTAGGAATTTTTCAGAAAGTCAACTTCACCATAATAAATGGGTCTTAAAACAATTCATGACCAGTGATGAAACCCTCCGTAACAGCTACTCTGCCTCTCTCTGGTCTCTCTGGCAAACGGACTCAGACCACCAACGGACATCGATTTCTGGACAACCCCTCGGATACTTCGCAGCGCTCGTGAATAAGCTGGTGCTTTGCGCTCAGCTTTACAGTGGCGCTTTAGAAAATTGGAGATTACGATTATGATTACGACTGTAATTATTAGTGTGATTATAGTATGTGCCAAAAGTCTTCAGTTGCTGCAGTAGCCCAATACCCAGAAGATCAGTCCACATGTGTACAGTAAAAGCTGGTTTGAGTAATGCTGCACACGAATTTATGTCACTGACTACGAACCAAAGTTAATATTTACTAGGGATTTACTGGGATAAGAAGATATGTGTGTAACAATTAGCTCATGTAAGCTTCTTTTCTTGTTTTGCAGTTATTCGGCAAAAGGCTGCAAAGCATGCTGAGAGCTTGATGCATATTCATGTTCGAACATCCACCGCTTACGAAGAGCAGCTCAAAAAGGCACAACACAAGATTGCTGTGCAGAAGGTTACAGTCATTTGTTGCTAACAGAAGTTAACATTCTTATTTCAGTTTCATTGTAATGCAAGTTTTGATATAAAGTGGTCAGAAACTTGGATCCCATATTTAATTCGGTTTAGAATGCTGCCATAGCACAATGATGCACAATAAGGTACCTGATATGGCATTTGTGCTGAGAGGAGAGTCCAACATATACATGGAAGACTGAGTGGACACCAAGTGGCATGATATTACAATCACCTCTACCAGAACTTATCAGAACACACAGTCAGTGTCTTATCCTCAGCATCAAGCTGCCACCGAAATATTTATGTAACATCTGGCATAATATATATATCAGGAAACTTGTTATAGTGCATTTTAAAGTATCTTGTGGAAGTCTGATAATTATATGAAAGCTTTTGCAGCACAGTTGAACCAAATGTGTCTTGCTGAACGCTGAGACTTTTTGCTTCAGACACAGATGGAACGCCTCGAACAGGCTGTGCTGTGTCTGAAATCCGTGGCGTATTCTAATCTCACATTGTCTGCTAATCGTACGCGATCGCTGCCTGCGTCTACACAAGGACACACAGGTATTCTTACTTACTTACTTGTTTGCTTACTCAACCACCTACTTTACTTACTTACTTTAGGAAGTATTTTAGGAAAACTACCCAGATTGCCAAAATTTTGAGGAAGAAGAGGAGAAATTTCTCAGCTAGTGATGATGATGAGCTTCTTAAGATACCTTAGTTACCATGTACTAGAGATGAAGAATTTGCAAGTATCAGATAAGAGAGGTAGGCAGATATAGCATAAGTTTATGGATCCTCTGACATTGTCTTCTGAACTAAACGTATTAAATGTAAGCAGAAGCACCGCCAGCATCTTTCTAGGTGCATACACATATTACACACAATCTCCTACCAGCGGCATTTCTGAATTATACCATGGTTGTGTTGTGTGTACAACAACTCATTATTATTATTATTATTATATTGTATTTATTATGTACTCAGTAAACTGTAAATCTGAATATGAGGTGTTTCCAGCGTCCGCACTTCTTGGTGACTGTTCACTTCGTTCCACCGCCCGCGGTGACTTACATGTTCCTTTCACTCACACTGCAACCATGCAACAGTGAGCTTTCTCCGTTGTTGGTCCCACTGTCTGGAACCTCTTTCTTCTCTGCTCTTGAGGCTGTTCTCTTTCACCAAGGTTGGGCTGGGAGCACAACTGAATAGTTACCTTGAAGAGCGCGCTATATAAATGTCTAGTTGATTGATTGATTGATTGATTGATTGATTGATTGATTAACTGATTGATTGATTGAGTGGTTGCTAGTGTGACTGAAGGACTTATTTAAGGTCCCTAGGCAATGACCATTCACCTAGTCCAGAAATTATGAACTGCTGTGGGTACATATAGCAGTTTTGAGCAAATACTGCAAATTGTAAGTTCCAATGTTTTCTGGCTTGAGGAATGTAATAGCACTATATTTTCAGCATGTTGAAGCCCTGAAGTAGAGTTTTACCCAGAGGCGCATTTACAGAAAATGGGGCCCTAGGCACAAGATTTTGGTGGGGCCCTTAATTCTGAACTTGTAGACTGAGAGTCTGAGACTCTGGTGTTGTTTAGCCGATCATATGCAAAAACCCACGAAGCTGAACTGTAAAAAAGTAGAAAATAGGTTTATATTTTAAAAAAATCAAAATTCAAAAATGTTATTTTTTAGAATTGAAAAAAATATTTTCATTTGTTTGGGGCCCTCCCAGATTTGGGGGCCTTAGGCGCTCGCCTAGTGCGCCTATGCGTAAACGCGCCTCTGGTTTTACCTTTAGTCATTGACAATTGCTTCAACATTACCTAATGCTACATTTCTGTCTATAGTTCAAGTATTGCCTAACACTACAATTTGATCCTGTATCTTTAGCTATTAAATAGAATTCCTTATAGTTTTGGCAAAGAGGCTGTTTTCAACATTGCAGGTTTATCAAATATCGAAGTACAAGAACAGTCGCTGACTGTTGCACCAGAATTTTCCATTCAAACTGAAAACTTATTGCATATGTCTGATTCAGCCAGTGAACTTGGTGCCAACTCTTCATGCACACATCATCTTGGCAGCTTAGATGTCCCAGACATTCTTGACAATATGAAGCAGGACACTGAAGGGCAGGACAATCTAGCTGTGCTGAGTGGTAATCATCTTGCAACTGGATGTTTGCAGAGGCACGCAAATCAAAGCATTGCTCCTTGTCTGTATCTGAAGAAACGTCAAAGCGACGGGAATTCATGTAGCTCACCGCACACAGTTGCAGGTTTAAACAACAAAACATCTATAGCAAATTTTGACCAGGATCCACAGATTCAGGCAATGGAGTCCTACCTTAAGTCTTTGTTAAATGCAGGTAAGTTACTACTACTTTTCAACACTGGTAAAGTATGTTGGCTGCTCTTATGTAAGACCTTTAATGTAAGATGTTGAAACTGTAATGCTATTCCACATATTCTTACTTTTTCTGTTTTGTTTCATATCTTTCTTTAATCGTTTTCTCAAATGTTAATTCAATTCTCAAATTTTTCAACTGCTTTGTGGTCTACACTGCACCAGCCCAGTGGAACAAACTCCCAGAAGGCTTCTGCCACTTCAGTTATCAACTTTTCATTGTCATTGAGATATATTTGGCTATTTGCAGTATGGGGAGTGTTTCTTGAGTTGGTGTTTTTTTTGTATTTTTGTGTTTTTTGTATTTTTATATTTACTTTTTGTTTTGTGTTTTCCAATCTTCGTGTTTTTCTGCTTTGAGTGAAATAAAGTATATATTATGTAACATTTAGGTGGGTTAGATGTTGACTTCTAATGCCTCCCCTAACTATATACCTATAGTTGCCTCCCCTAAGTTTATGTCCCAGTTACTTTCATAGATTTTATGTACTTAGTTTTCCTTAACATGCAGCTCATATTTATTTGTACTTTGCTGCCTGGAGCAGTCTTTCTGTTTCTATTCAAGAGGCCGAAAACCTTCATGTTTTTAAAATACAGTTTAAAATGTACTTAATGAAGCTCTTAGCACTTGCGCTGACAGCATAAAGCAATCTATAAATCTAAAAGTAGCTTGCTTCATATGATACTATATACCTATAGTTGCAACTACAGTACTATCTAGTACGTACCGGCCTGGCATCTTACATGTACTAGGATCATGTGATATTAGCAATACAAGGACAAGCCGTCCTGTTATAGCTGCCATGTTTGCATTTCAACCCATTTACTTGTTTAACTGGATTCATGTGTCACGTATTAATTGGTAGCGACTAGCTTAGAGCTGTTATGTATTTTGTATGTGGTAATGTATGCAGTAAATACTGACAGTTTTATTTCAGTAGCATTTCTGTTAAATTTTCTGTTTTATTATGGTTTTCAGGTGTAAATTCTTCCTATTTAAATGAGGCCTATGATGGGGAAGAGGAGTTCAATCGTTGTGCATCAACTTCTGCGCTCACAAAAGTAAAACTCAGATTCTTAATGCTGACATTTTCTCTGAATGCATAGACACTTATGACACACTTTGTCTGGTATGTGTAAGTGCTTTAGCTGGTTTGTTTCTATTTGAGCAGCATGGTCAAGGAACAACTGGGTCTGGGTATCTTGAACTCTGGCAGTCCTGCTATAGGATGGATATGCAGGAGGCAGTCCATGTGGGGCGTGGTGGCTCAGTGGTAAGTTCGGCGCCTTGTGACCTGAGGGTTGCAGGTTTGAATCCCACTCTAGCCGCTCCGTACGGACCTTGGGCAAGTCCTTCACTCGCGATTGCTCGTGGCGCTTGGGTGTGAAAACTCCGACACAGTATACCGATGCTGTAGTCGGGAGCGCCTCTGAGTAGTAGTAGACTTGAGGAGGCGCTATAGAAATATCCGAAATAAATAAATAAATAAAAATAAAATAAAATGTCAGGTTTACAGTAGCATTAAAATAACAGTTATCACTTCAACTTGAGCCCATCATGCCTTCCATGTATTGGACCTTCATCCTGGAACAGTCTTCCATTGCATTTACGCACTTGTTTAGACCAGTGAGATTGCCATGTGTGCAGCGCTTTGTAAGGTACTTAAAAGGCACTATAAGTGTCTTCATACATATGTACATACCTACTTATGTACATCTTGTCTGAGCCATAACTTGCACAGCTGTTAGAAGCAGGTACTGCTTGAGTGAGTTGCTGTGGTGAGTCCTTAATAGTTCACTGACCAATACAGTACCTAGTTCATGGATGACAAGGCGAATACTTCATGTTGGGAATTCCAATGCTAAAGTTTCCTCGTCTTTCTTTTGTCATGCCTTGTATGTATCCAGCCATGTTCAGCAGAAGTCCATTTGATGCTGCACGTATCCGTACTTCTGCAACAATGGCTCAAGTATTTGAAACACAGGCACAGTACCACTGTACTGCAGGCATGCTCGCTTGTTAGTGAGCAAGCGAGCATGCTTAGTGAAGGTACAGTGCAACACAATACAACTGAATTTTTATATTGTCCTCCTTCCAAAGTTCAGATCTGCACACATGGCCCTACGACAAAACATCAATGGTGCTGAGCAATTGTGAATTAAGGATTGCTCAAGGTCCGGGTCGCTCGATAGTGTAGTGGTTAGCATGCTGGACTGTCAAACAAGAAATCGGGAGTTCAAATCCCACCAGAGCAGAAATTTGGTTTGAGATTTCTGTTCCACCTGCACCCCCTAGCTAACTCAACTATAGTGATTTTTGTATTTTGACTTCTATTTGCACATTGTCAATTTTTTCTATTTTAGATCCAAAGCAGATCTGACGTTCCACCCACACCATCTGTGATGCCAAATGGTGAGTACCGATAATCTGAATTGTACGTGTGCCGTTACAGTATCCATTTTCTACAGATTCATAATCTTATTTGGTTGCCAAAGATTCATAATCTTCTTCAATTGCTTCAGATTTATAATCAGATTCATTCAGATTCAATCTTATTCATATGCTATCTATTCGACTCGCATAGTGCAGTACTGTTTCTTTTACTATCTCCATCTCACTTAATAGTTATTCAACTCTTAGAAGGTATCCAAGTGAATCAGTTCAGGGAGCATGCTTGTGCATTACACTGAAGCCTTGAAAACATGCACATTTAAAAAATATATTATTTAAAAACTATATTAATAAAAACTTGTTCTGCTTGTAGTTCTGAGCCAAATGTGCACAGATGACGATATTCGGGCGATTGAACGACTCAGTCATGTTCCCTTTCCGTTTGACCACACAAGATCGTATCTCTCACAAGTGAGATATTCCCAGTTTTCATTTATTAAGGGTATTAGCATATTTATGCATGTAGCTAGCGTTTATTAAATGGTGGTAGAAAATTACGTTTGCATAAAATCGCATACAAACTATACAGATTGCTGTTGCTGTAGTCAGGAGGTAAGTTTTTTGCAGGAGAATTTGGGAAACGGTTGATTTACATGTACTTTCACCTCAATGACAGAAAACAATGAAAACAAAACTCGGCACCTTGGAATAAAAATATTGCTGCAGATTACCAGTAACATAGAAATTTCAAGTTGTTGTGCACAGTTCACTGAAATAGTTGCAAAAGGCTTCTACATTGTTGCTTTGACCTCATTGGGTTTGTTTCATTCTTGTCGTTAGGATTAAACATGCAAGCTTGTTCATAAAAGTATGCAAAAATTCATGATCTGAAGATATCCATGGCTAGGATCTGCAGCAGCTGCCAAAGTCATTTGCAGTGATTACCTACAGTTAAAATGGACCTTTTCTGTGCATTATATGATACATTGTACATTTTCAGTAAAAAGTTTAATCAGTTAAGCTAGTAGTTAAGCCAACACTTGTATATACTGATTATACTCAATTATATATAGTCATTAAACTTTATTTTGCATAATGGTATTCAAACCTGATTTTTCAGGATGGTATTCCTATGACGGATCTTTAGATTTTGTGCTACTTTGCTGAAGAAAAGGCCAGTGCATCAGCAACCTAGTTGTTTTCACGAGTTCTTACAGCATGAGGAGAGCCACTATACCATCCCAAAGAAATACTTTCAAAGCAAATCTTGGAGAACATTCTAATCGCTACTGAAATAGTTCACAACAGAGACATCAAAAACTGAACTGATCTCACTGGAATTACAATTCCGAGAGAAGCACGTGACTTGACCTAAACCCAGTGCTATAAAATAATTACTGTAATGTAATGTAGTATAAAATCTATCTAGTATTGACATTTTGGCAGCAAGCTTTGATACCAAGTTGTTTTACAGTTTTGCCCGTGGTCTACAACTCTTTGTAGATGCAAATAACATCTGAAGTTAATGTCTTTTATGAATATTCTGCGAAGTGCATTTACAAAACATATTGCCAAATTTTAGCCCCACATTCAGTACCATATGTATGATGTCACTGGTCACTGTTCTTCTATCACAGTTACCACATTTTAAATGTACAAGACTTTCTGGTCTTTAGTAGTGTTTAGGACATTGCTATGGCTGCTTTTCACTTGTCATAACATCTCCAAGAAGGGTAATCTGCTTATTTTTACAGGAATGGACAAAGGTGGTTTCACCAAACAGAATTCATTATATGTGACTTGTGTGTAGTTTATGAAAGCTTTACATACAAGTCAACCCATTGAAGTACCAATCCCACAATTAATAGTTTATACCTGTATGGTTTTTTTTCAAAGTGTAAATCTTAGTATTTCATTGTACTGAAGCTTGTAAATAGATAACTGGTTGTAGTTTGGTGTTCACTTGCTAAACACTGTTTACAGATACATAAATCAAGAAACAGTCAATCAGTTTAACACTTTAACGACGAGCGTTTACTAAAAGTGACTGGGAAACCAATGCAGCTTGTCATTAAAGCACCCAATGATTAAGTTGATTCCTTAATTAAATGCAGAATTGATCTTGTGAAAACAATATGCAACAACATGCAGTTTGACTTTTTCGTATTTCAGCCAAAGATTGTACAGTCAAAAGTTCTTCCAAATTTATTATGAAGTAAGAAAAATCTAACAGACACAATTAACCCCTTTCGTGTGCGGAACGTAATATTACGTTTGCGCCAAACCGAGCGTCATTGTGCGGAACGTAATATTACGTTTTTTATTAGCCTTTGACTTCCACGCACTGTGATGGCCGTAATATTACGTTCTAACATCGTTTTTGCGTTTTGATTCGGTAGATGACAGCAGTGGTTAGTAAAATTTCGACAAACAACAGCAGCTCTTGGTGTATTTACTCTGAAGAAGAAAATAGCTCGTGGTCAAGTTGTCACACGTTATTGTGGGAAATTGATGGCTCTGAAGTGGCACGATAAGAAAGACGTTTCAATGCTGTCTACATTCCACACTGGAGCAGTTCAAGATGTTGCTGGGCATGGTGGTACACGAAAGAAGCCCGTTGTAATTTGTGACTATAATGCAAACATGGGTGCAGTCGATGTTTCTGATCAAATGCTGACCTCCTATCCATCTGAGAGAAAACGTCACAAGGTGTGGTATAAAAAACTCTTCCGTCATCTACTCAGCAAAATCTCATTGAACTGCTATATACTTTTCAAGAAACACAACCCAAAGAAAATTACTCATATCCAGTTTCGATTGCAACTCATTGAGAGGTTACTACAGGAGTATCACGTGCCAGAGGAACAAGTCCGACGTGGACGCCCATCAGCCCTTTCAGGAGGTGATCCTTTACGATTGACAGGCCGTCATTTCCCCAAATATGTACCTGCAAGTGCTAAGAAGATCAATGCACAAAGAGTCTGCATAGTTTGTTCATCTCAAACTAAGAATGGGAAGAAAGTCCGTAAAGAGACGCGGTACCAGCGTGTCGAGTGTGATGTTGGTTTGTGCGCAGCTCCGTGCTTCGAAGTATATCACACTAATAGACATTTCTGAAGAAAAAATAACTTTGTGAGACTTTTACTTGGATTTTGGAACAAGCATTCATATTGGAACAATTTAGTGAAGTCAAACATGAAATAACTAAAAAAAATTTTTGGGAGAAATAATTCCACAAGGACGGCGGGTTAAGAAAAATTTAATTCCACACGAAATGGGTTAAGTGCGCAGGGCAAGAAAAAATGAAACAAGGAACTGAAATTGCAGCCAAGGTACAATGACTTAAAAGAAAGAAAGAAGGTCATTGCAAATAAACTTATGAAACAAACCAAAATGGAAATGATGCGATAAAATAAATGCTCCACTAGCTCAAACCATCTCACTGGTCACATCCCACAATTGATAACATCAAGGGTTGCTGCCTATTACATATACAACGTGTGCCAGGTACTACATGTACAATCATCTGGCTGAACACATTCAATGGTAGGTAGAGCAAGAGCCAACAATAAAACTGCTTTGAAAGAATTGATAACAATGTATAAGTAGTTACTCCCTAACACAGGTGTGAAAAAAAGAGCATAGAAAACGTAATAGCAACATCAATAACACTAAATGAGGCACATTGTACATCACAACAAAAGAGTCAACACAAAATATTCTAATCCAGTGACTGACTATTGAGTTAGATCGGCTGTTTTGCAACTAGATGCCATTTCTTGGAAATCAATGGATGGAAATTGTGAATAACAAAAACAAGATTTAATGCATCTACACTAAAGAAAATTAACAATTATAACAAAACAATTTTGAAAGTTGTAGTTTAAGAGTTCTGGAGGTAACTCAAGCTCTAACCACTAAATATGGAAAGCCGTAGTTCAAAAGCTTCTCTAGCTTTTGAACTGTAAGTCAAGCTCTAACCAAATCACGACATGCATAAAAGTAAAACAGCAGTGGCAAGATTGTCAAATGTTTGAAACACATTACAAAACAATTCAATGTCTGGAAAATTAACAAATAAAACAGTCTCTTCCATTTACAGAAGACTATCTACAGCGACATGTCACAATTGACCAGTATAATCACTTCAACTATACGAGATTTAAAATTTTAAAAATCAATTTAAACCAGAATTATCAAATCAAGCACTGCTTGGTTTAATTTAAAAAGGTCAAAAGCTGTCTGCATTTTAATTGATAATAAATTTTGGTGCTTATCATATGTAACATAACTAAAATTCAGAATTACATCTTGCACTAATCTAAAATAAAATGCCAGTGGTGGCACTACAGCAGAGGCCAAGGGTATAAGGCTGAGCCAAAACTATGCCAAGCACCATCTATGCATTGAATTTTCAGTTTATTGTGTGGTATGACTTTGAGATGCAGTACCATTATTCAATTGTCTTCACCCCAACCACTGTAAACTAAAGTGTAAGTGAGCTAGCCTATTTTGGTGGCAGTCAACAAAAAATAAATTCCTCATCACAATGCTGTAGTTGGATATCTATAGGACAGGCTGTAGATATTGCAGACACAACAATAATGTACTCGCAAGATCTATCGTCTCTCCACATCCAACCATCAGAGACACACCAGCCCACATGTGAGAAAACTTAGAACCGTCGCTACAAATCAGAATTCTTTTCCACAGCTGAAATCATGCTGTCGTAACTCCAATGTCATCAAGTTGAAATCCGATGTTCTTAACCAATCAGTCAACGCCAATGTTTCTGAGAACAGTCCATACAAATAATCCCTGAGTGATTCCTGCAAGTACTTAGTACTCCTATGCTTAGTGCTCTTTCAGAAATATTTCTGCTCCATTAGAACCGACAACAAACTCTTCCAGTTCATTGTAGTTGGGCTGCTCCAACATTTCTATGTCTACATAACCTAAAACAAACCATAAAACAGACTGCTTTAACAGCATTTCCATGGATGCCTGCATTGTGAATCAGTGTCTAATCAATCAAAATCATCCACTTCATACACAAATCAAATTGTCTAAAAAAATCCCACTGGTCTATCAAATAAAACCCAGCTGTAAAAATTGATTACTTCCATGAAGGAACAACATATTTTACATTACATAATTATTTTATTACAGAATTCATGAGGTACAGGTAAGATGAATTTGGATTTGAAAGATGCATATCGTGTAGAATTTTCAACCTTGTTATGCTATGAACTAGGAGTATCAAACAGTTACTTTCAGAATGTGTATATTTGCTTAAAACTCTTAATAACATATATGTATCTTAATAAGTGCTACATCAATAAAATTTGTACATCCAGTTTGTCAAAAGCAACAACTTTAACATAATAAGCATGACGGTGATGACGATGATGATGATAAAAGGCATTACTAAAATGCTATGGAAAGTGCAGATTCAGGAAATAACAAAAGTAGTTGTAATATTTGTCTGTAAAATGTTCAATACCTGAAATTCCTTGGTGGTCAGACAGAGTCGCTGGTGTCGCAGTGTTCTTGGTTGATTTCTGCCTTGGAAATTTTGAGGAGCAAATACTACAGTTGACTGCCTCCCACTTATACAGACAGTGATGCTCTCCTCCTTGGTTTTGCAGCGTTTCTTTCAAACCTGTTATTCAGAATACAGCGTCCAGGAGCCAAGTAATGTACTGTAATTAATCACGGTTCTACATAAAACAGTTCTCAGGAGAAAGGGTCTTAGGGTTGAAGGATCATTTGACTTAAATGCATACATAACAATTACAATCCAGTATTAACAGCTAACCTGTATTATGGACTGGATGGCCTAACACCAAACTCACATTGCACTTACACAATGCACAGTGACTTCAAGTGCTGCTACTGTGGCAAACAATTTTAATTATCAGCCATTATGCCCTCTAATTTGACCACATCACTGCTACTCTATGTGATGATCTCAACCAACTCCCCATCAGCCAACAAATCAGTTAACAGCTTATTCATTCACAACTGCCTTCACCATTTTGGCTACGTATTACCTCATCAAATATAAAAACCTATTCTTCATTTCAGAACTGACATCACTTATATATTGAAACTCATGACGACATCTGTATTCCTACAACAAAAAGTACATGATCGAGTTCATAGAATTTGGCCCCTGCAAGACATATGTCTGGAACAGCCTAGCACCTAGCATCCATAATAATTGGCCGTCATTTGAGTTAGGAAGACTTAAAACTGCATTGTTCTTTCAAGGATATCCAAGTGACTGAGCCAATTCATGATTTCACAGCCCTTACAAACATAAGTGCTGTGAAATTAAAATATATAATAAATAAATTGATTAATTATGTAATAATAATAATAACATAATTAAGGCTTGACATTGTTCTTCTGCATGAAACATATGTAAAGATAATGCTGAAATTCAGTGACTACGCACATGTGAAAACAAGAATGAAGAAAGACAAATGAATAATGGAAAATACTGAGAGAAAGGAAGATGTAAAGAACAGGAAAAGGTGGACAAGTGAGTAGTGAATTAGGAAGGCAGTGATGTTTCTTTTGAAGCAGGAAGAAGACCTACGCTCATATACTGATGCTGGAGGTAGTACATAGAAGCCGATGTCAACAGCCTTTGCTTGACCAGCTGCAATGCAGTCTTCAATATACAACGCATGAAAGACGGTCAGTGACTCGGACAAGTAGGCCTTTGTTTTGTATAAGCTGTTCCACAAAAACAACACCAATCTTTTATCATTGTCATGTTCAGGAACTCGATATAAAACTAATGTTTACAGCTATCGGTATGCAACTATCAACTTTCCCTTAAGTTTGCATGGTACTTGGCACACACCCAATCTCGAGGAACTTAAAAGAGTTTGGAAAATCAATTTTTTAATAATTAAATTTTTAAAAATTTTTAATTTTTAACATAAAACCATTTAGTATTTCTTGCATTTTCTGTCGCACGTATCACAAACGCTATTACATAATTCAACTCCATCTAATGTTTCAAGCAAAGTCAAGTGTGAAGTGTGAATTATTAAATTATGTATGAAGTCTCTAAAATCCCACATGCAAGATACAATTTAAACCACGACGTTGTATTTTTTTTACAAAAGTTCTACATGCTCTAAAACCTGTCCTTCTGTACTGAGGCCAGTACAAATTGCAAAGCCAATTTTCTTCCAGCAGAGGAAGAACAAGATCAAGAAATCCTTTAATTTCCATCTATGCTTCATTACATTGCTTAAAACACATAATCGTTTTGCATGCTACTTACTGTTTTGTATCTTCTGCCTCAAAGTCTTCACTAAACACAAACAGCGCTTCATCAAAGTTCACAATTCGGCCCCCAAAGTTGGCTACAATGCAAAACAACAATTAAAATTCCAGTATAAAGACCTGTGTCTTTCATTTTCACAGAGTACCGTAACTGAAATTACAAATTGTTAAAAGTTTAAATGCAACTAGTTATTAAAATAAGCAAAAAGATTTTACAAATTACGATAGTTCAGTATTTACCGATGTGCATGATTAATACCTTCTGTTAGGTATGTACCTACTAAGATAAATGAAGCATAAAGACAAAGTCAAGTTTTTATTTCTTTCAAAGGCAAAAGGTGACACACCGCAACAGCAATTTCATATACAAGATATGAAGCCATAGGAATTCTCATAAGTCCTACAGATGGACCCATATGCAAGGATACAAGTCCTTCAAATGGACCCATATGTAGGATACAAGTCCATATAGGACTTAATATAGTCCATAACTCCATAGCTATATAAATAAAGCGAGAATTTTGTGTGTCTGTCTGTCTGTCTGTCTGTCTGTCTGTCTGTTTGACCGGGCTTAACTTCTACAATTTTGCACCTTTTCACTCCAAACCTTCACTGCTATGTTGGCCTCGGCATCGGACACCCAGTGGAGGGGTTCGCTTACCCCCTTTTCACCGCTAACATGGTGAAAATCCCCCAAAACTCTACCCAACCGACCGTCCCTGACGACCAAGCGCGAAGCGCTTCTATTTATGGCGCCGGTATTCCCCAACGTCATTAATAATGCGCATTTAACGACAAGCGCTTCTATTTATGGCGCGGATATTCCCCAACGTCATTAATAATGCAAATAAAGACGTTGTTTACTTTCGCACAAAATTTAATTACGATCGAATCGAACTATATTCATCGTTTTACAGCAAAATTGTATGTTCAAAGACTCTGATTTACTAAGGGCAGTGAGGGCTAGATTTATGGCGTTTTCTTGAATCCGCCAACGCCGGCTTCACCCTCTTCTACTGCGAAGCAGTCAGTCCACGGGAGACTGCAAAACAGTCTCCCCGACTGCGAAGCAGTCGTCGCCACTCGACTGCGAAGCAGTCAGTCCACGGGAGACTGCAAAGCAGTCTCCCCGACTGCGAAGCAGTCGTCGCTAGAGGGCGACTGCGAAGCAGTCAGTCCACGCCTAGACTGCAAAGCAGTCTCCCCCACAGGTCGCCTAAATTTCTTCCTTATTCGCTACATGGATTTAAACATATACCTAAATTTGTTGCTTATTCGCTACAGGGATTGAAACTTATAACCCCGGGCAACGCCGGGTAAACCTGCTAGTAGGATATATAGTCCACGCAGGATATTCCCGCATGGGAATATTAGCATATGATACAATCGTGGGCGGCGATCCCGGGGGGATCGAGGGGGACAAGACCCCCCCACCTGTAAGAGTGGGGGGGACACGCCATACATCGGACCCCCCAAATTTAGAGGAAACCCCCAAAAAAGGTCATCAAATTTTTTCGTGCCCGTCAGCGCGAAAAAATTTGTTGACCTCTTTTTTCACCAGATCAGTTCAAAACTCTTTTTTCACCAGATCAGTTCCAAAATGTCCCCCCCAACCTGTCAAACAAGATCGCCGCCACTAGATACAATACAACTCAAACTTGATAATGCCTTCCTCACAAAGTTCAGAGTGCACACTGAGGCCAGGCAAACTTTAAGGGTCATAAAAATGTAAACAGGAAGACACAAGTTTTCAGTTAAGAGCGAAAGACAGTCTCGGTAAAAGAGAGCAAACATGAGGAGGTAAAGTTCCACATGGAGAGACCACAAGTATGAATGAATGCTGGCCAAAGACATTTTATGAGGAATAACATACTTTCCATATGCTGATCAGAGCTACACAGAGCCACAGGGTGTAATCATGGTAGGAAGGCATAATGATTTACAGGTGCTTTGTACCAGCTTGGAACGGATCTGCTCACATATAGGAAGCAAGTATATATAGAGCGAAGAGTAGGTGTGATATGATCTCTGTATGCGACTCCAAGACAGACTTGCAACCTGGTGCACTATTATAAAGGAAACATAAAGTAGAGAGCTGCAGTTGTTAAATCATGTCAGAATAGGGCTGTGTATACATAATTGGTGTTTTCTACAATGCTGAAACCAGAGTGGGTGCAAGGGTGTTAGATCCTTCTTCAGCTGAAATAAGCATATTCAAGAAGTTGAGGTTTTAGAGTGTCAAGTCAAGGAACCTATAAGAACCTGAACAGTAAATGTCAGAGAAAGTAGATGAGTACAGAGGGAGAGTGTAAGCAAACTGTAGGAGCTAGGAGGACCAGTCTAACTAGATTAACTCAGCTTTATCAGGGTCAAGAATGAGGTGCACAAGTGATTCCATAGCATAGGTAATATCATCTATGCAAGCTTTTGCATGCACAAAGTCTCATCTGCGACCTCATTTAGCCAGAGATGTACATAGATTTGGATATCATCGGCATAACGGTGGATTTCTGCAACTCAATGTACATCTCTGACCACATGAGATTGCACCACATGGGTTTTGAGTCTCCTACACAAGGTGTTATTGCATGGGACATTCAAAGTGCTCAAACTGCAAATGTACCTGTATTATTACAAATTTTACCTTACTTATAATTAAAAACTTTTTAACAACAAGAAAACAATTTTTAATATTTTAAAAACGTACTCCAGGCATTCTTTCGACTTTCTTGGACACTGGAAGAGAACCAAGCAGGCATACCAGAAAAGATCTTGGGTTCTTCCAAGAGGTCTTGTGCAGCCTCCATGCTGATTACTAAAATTTAAAAAATACATCAAGACTTTCACTCTTCACAGAAAAATCCACTGGAAAATACATGTGAGACTTTAAAGGGAGTTTGAACAAAAGGTAAGTGGGTCTTCCAATACACAATCGTAGTGCAGTGCCTAGGCAGTAATGAATAACACCAAAAAGGTTGCTTTTGATACGCGCTACGGAATCCATTATCGTTGCCACCGATTTTTATCGAAAAAATACAACACAACACCTTTACTACATTGACGGTGCTGTTCTTTTCTGTTTGGCAGAAAGAACGTTTTAATTTCTGTCTGCTATGAGACGTCACGAGCATGTCCTCACAGCCGCACGGTGCATCCAGTCTGCCGAACACAGTCAAGTGTTTTCCAGCAAATTACTAAACATATTAAACTATCAAAAGCGTTCTATTTTTTATTACACCATGACACGGAGACACCGACAACTATTTGATAATGAACATTAAAGTAAATTAGGATTTACGTGAAGAAAACGCCAATATTTTTTCACATTTCTAAGTCAATCTCGTTGATCTCGCGAAAACTGGGTCAACAGTAATAGGTGAGCAAGTCATTTCGCTATTTGACCGGAAAGGGTTCAAAAGGATTCCAAGATTTCTCAAGGAACGTAACTGCCTGGATTTTGATGGAAGATGGATAACTGTGACAGTTAGTTATCTTACAAAAACTAAGCTCGATCTTTGGATCTTGACCTCGAATCGATTTTGACCCCTTTGCCCATCGATTTTGTTTTGGCTGAGCACCTGTGACTCAGCTGGTTACCGCGACTTGACTTTTTTAGGCGCTGTAGATATCTCGAGATGACGATTTCTTTGAACTGTAAACACATTCACACATTCAAAATCAAACATATAAAAATAGTAACTCAAAATTTTATTTTATTTTCTGACAGATATTCGCGGATTATGCAAGTTACATTGAAACATAGTAAGAATCAATGTACTCAGTATGTCCATATTGCGTTTAGAAAAATTAGCACCACGTTTAATGTGGTATGACAAATTGCGACTGTGATAAGTTTCTTGCCACTTTGCCAATCGTCGGTGTCATTATCGGGCTTCTTCTTCTTTAAGTTCTCTGCCCTTCGGCAGGTTTCCACTTCCAATAACGCCATTCCTCTCTTCGCTGTGCTTTTCTCTTCATTCCGCTGTATCCTTCGGTCATCATCCATCCCAGCATCATCTGTCGCGGGCTACATACGCATTTACTTTCTTGTACAGATAAACCGGAAATACATACACTCTGTCTTTCCTGTAGTGTCTTTGCGAAAATGGTGGGTGTTGAGTTTGCAAAATAATCTTAATTTATCGTTGTTTACGCCCAATCATCCATTTGTTAAATATATTATTTCGTGTTCTGTCATTTGTGTATAAGTTTTGTTGTGTAAGGAGAATTGAATTTAAGTGGTAAATCCGAGGTTAAAAATAAATCAGCGCATGTGTTGTATAGCTCTGCCTCAAAGTGAGTACATGGCGAATCGACGAAACCCCAATCCCGAAATGAATTTCCACTAGATACCCCAAATGTATTTTCTAAGCGAAAAAAATTATTTGCCCAAATTTAGCTTTTAGAGATTTTCCGAATATAGTATTCTAGCGATTGACCGACTACTCAATTACTTTTTTCGGGATTTTGAACGATTAGTCACAATTACTGTAACGTCGGGTACTGTGTATAACTCGGCCATGTGAAACTAGAATGTAGACTGTTGTGGCTGCGAAAGTCCAGGGGTGGTTGTTAAAAAAAATTAAGGTTGCATCTCTGAAGCCACTGTTGAAGACACAGATTCAGAGCTCAATGGGAATGTAATCATGATAATTATCTCTTTAAACGATTATTTGTAACTGTTCAGATTAAATGTATTTTTTTAGATTATTAGCTTGTGATTAGTGAGTCAATAAAAACAAGTTTGTAAGAGAGCCAAAAGAAATAGTGTCCCTTCCACAGTTTTGAAAGTTTCTGAAGTCTGTATTGACAGCAGTTTCATTGGTTGAGGTTGGGACCGCCATTGACGAGTTTATTCTTGAGAGATGTCGGATTACAATTACAATTTAGTGAACATGGAAATTTTGTATAATGTGCTAGTAGTGCAACAATTGTAATCTTTGCTATGACATGATGGGCCAGTAATGCATGTTCATTATAATTCTTCCTTTGAAAGCGCTATTTCACCTTTACCCAGGTGCGTCCGTAAATAAACAATGTACCCAAGGAAATAACCTTGTGATGCTTAGTAGATTGCAATTCTAGTGACCTGCATTATACAACTGAAGTTAACTCAAATGTTGATATTCCTAAAAATTGTTTTTAGGTTAACGTTCCGAAGCAGAGAAAGACCTTTTGCAAAGGTCAGAAGTGCCGAAAGCACACCTTGCACAAGGTGACACAATACAAAAAGGGCAAAGATTCTGTCTTTGTTCAAGGTGATCTTTGATTTATTAAAATACAGTTAAGAAAGAAATAACTTGTTTTCATCAATTTACTGTGTCATAATTAAAAGTAAAGCATAGTTCAGCATCTGCTTCTGGGTTTAGTTTTGCTGTATTGCATAATTCAGTTGTTTAAATGGCTTAAAACTGGAGGAGCTTACTTGTTGAATGGTGTATGGTTGGGGGAACCCGAATCCCCGAAAACTCTGAACATAGACAAAAGCCCGATTTCCCGAAAACAGTTTTATAGAAAGCGGCTGAACTCTCGAAAACTATTCAAAGTTAAATTGTAAACTCTTATCCATGACATAGACCTAGCGTAGCCTCAATGTATCTCTATATACTGCCTGTTCACTTGTTTATTTGTAATTTTAGTCTAAACTCGGTTTTGGGGATCCAACCGAAATGCGATTCGAGTTTGGGGCCACATCCGTACGGTTTAGCCTCAGTTTAGAAAGTTTAAGATCCTGTTTAAACATAAGTGGCTGAAGGATTACACAAACTAATAAAACTTATACTTTGAATGGTAGAGACTTCACTGAGTTAAGTACAACACCAACTATTGCAGGCAATAGGTAAAGCAACATTGTCTAAAAGTTTGAATTTTATAAACAGTTTTACAAGTAAAAATATGGCTTAGCTTAGTTTGGCTATTCAGTGTAAATATTTAACATGTTAAAATGCATTGGCTGTTATTGTTGAATTTTATAGTACCTGATAAAAAAATTATCTTTACTGTTGGCTTGTGTTGTGTGTTTTAGGTAAACGTAGGTACGACAGAAAACAGTCAGGTTATGGAGGTCAAACTAAGCCTATCTTCCACAAAAAGGTGTGTCTTTTACATGTTTTCTGATTTTTTGGAATGCTACAAAAATAAAAGCTAAGCTAACCTTTTTTTATATTACAATATTTTAATTCTCATTGATTTTGCAGGTCATTCAAAATCTGTTTTGCAATTTGGAATGAGATGCAAAATTCATTACTTTCATTAGATCAAAAGTTCATTTTAATTTTTATAGTCCAAAAGTGTACTGCTTACACTTACTTTCATTACATCAAAAGTTTATTTAATTTTTACAGTCCAAAAGCGTACTGCTTACACTTAATTTAATAGAATTGATGGTGGCTTTTAAATAATAGAACGTTTTGAAATAATAAAACATTTTGCTTATTTTAAAGTGTGTTTTCTTGTTTTATGGTAAAAGGCTAAAACCACAAAGAAGATTGTCTTGAAGATGGAATGCACTGAATGCAAATACAAGAAGCAGCTCGCAATTAAGCGTTGCAAGCACTTTGAGCTGGGAGGAGACAAGAAGAAGAAGGTAAGGTTTATTCAATCTGATCAAGAGACTTAATTGGCATCTAATGTGCCAGACAAATGTTGCCTGCTTACCATCAAGTATAGTACAATAGCATTTTGTGTCGTGAAAAATCAATTAGGAATGAACATCGGAAAAGTAGCCTTGGAATACTTTGAACTGCCATTCATTTGTAAGATTACTAATGATGAAACTTTTTGATGAATAATATCTGTGTAACTGCATTTAGCTTTACTATTTCGGTGAAACAATTCCGTTAAATAGCAGGTGAAAAACATAGGTTTTTATTAGTACTACCACTTGCGTTGTAATGCTAATAAATACTTAAGTACTTAAACTCTAAGCTGCAGTCATATAATAGAAACTCCAAGATGGACTTTTTAGATGTAAATATCCAATTAAAAAATAAAGCATCAGTGTAAAATTTGAGTAAGATAAAATAAATATTAAAAACCGACTGATAATGTTGATATGGAAACTAAGAGCTACATTGAACATGATTTGAATTGTCTGTAAACGCACAAACGTTAAAAGCATAGATGCGTTAGGTAAACTATTTAAAAGCCATGTATACATAACTTTTTAACTTTGTTGCTTTTAGGGACAAATGATCCAGTTCTAAACTGCAGTTGTTGGGTTGGAACAGAGATTGTTGGCTTTGGTGAAATAAAGGGAGTGGACTATTCCTCGATTACATCTTGAGTTTGACTGATCAGAACTGAAACTTTGAGTTCTTGCTACGAGTGCAGCTAAATAAAATATGAAACCAATAATTGTGTCTGTTTTGCCTTAAAGTACTCCGTTAACTAATTGCAGTGTATAACAGTAATGGTGTCTTGCTCGTGCTGCAACAAACTGCAGATCTTTGTGTGGCCCAATTGGACAAGGAATAAATAAGTACTGAACGTGGAAGCATTTAGTAACTAGTTTTTGCCAAGTACTGCTTGGTATTTAAGGAATTTGTTAACAATACATAAAAGTTAACATACTCTGTAAACAGGGCCAGGTTTGCAGCTTCAGTGCTTGGGAAATGCACTTCCATCCTAGTCATTGGTTCTCTTGAAATGCGAAATTATGTCCATTTTGGAGGTACATACAACGCCGCAGAAACTCGACATGGTGTTGACTGCATGGTACTGTGGTTGTTGTGGTTTTAGAACTCTCGGTTTGCTAACGTGTGTCAAGGCCTGCCAGAAGTGCCGTTTTGTGAACATTTAGCGCAGCGGTTCTCAACCTGTGGTCCGCGGACTACTGGTGGTCTGCGGCCATCTGTCTGGTGGTCCGCGAGCAAGGCTTACAATTTATATTTTTACAATTTAAAACATGCAAACAGCCAAATTTTGTAAACTTTGTAAAAAAAATTTTATTTCGATCGCCAGAATCGGCTAAATAGCAGCAGGAAACTAATAATACACGGATTTATGGCAAAATTTCTTTTTTATTAATTTGTTTTTTGGCACAATTTTTAGTGGTGGTCCGCGACCGAGACACAACATTTTTAAGTGGTCCTTGAATCTCAAAAGGTTGAGAACCGCTGATTTAGCGAGTACAGTGCTTTGAGGTGTGTTCACACATTAGCATTTAACAGAGACAATCAATAACGGCTTTGGTCATTTTTAAATTTACACATTTTCAATCCCAGAGAATAAACTTTTAGATAGCAGGTCAACAATCATGCTGCATCAAAATACTCTTGCTCCATGGCTTTGGGAACAACACTCTAGGGAATTTTGTGTATGAAGAGTCCAATTGCCAACTGTCACTTTCAAACAGCATTACTTTTTATGGTTCCATTTTTCAGCATTTAATTGTTGCCTCCTGTGCAGTATAATGTGTGTTCAATTTTTTGGTAGTATTTTCGTAAGCACAAGTGCAATAATTGATCCTATATGACCACCAGTTCGCAAGGGCTTGTTTAAGTTTCCTACACAGGGTCAGCTCAAACCTGCAACTATGTTAAAAACGTACATGTCGTGGGTTTGTTCAGTTTTTAAGGTCACACTGAAACAGATTTATAAATCTGTAAAATTACACAACAGTTTGAGTTTTGAAAACTGTATTCACAAAGAATTCTAACATTTCTGTAACTGCAGAAATGGTAAAAACCGGTATACATCTGAACAAGATGAAAACAGCAGCCAGTGCCATTTCTACAGATTTAAAGTTTGATGAGATAAATAATTTCCTACACTTCAGTCTTTGTGCAAGCAGTGGACAAATGCAAAGGTCCTGGACATAGGGCCAACTCATCACAGGACTAGCCATTTACTTCCCAGCTTAAGCTTGAACCAACTCCTGCTGGACGAGATAGTAGCAAGCATGCAGAACAACTTGCCCAGATTATTACCTGGAGTCCACTAAGCAGGCTCAATCCCACAGTTGTGGGATTGCATACAAAATGTGCTACCAATAAGCCACACTAATAGAATGAACCAATCATAACATGTGTTACAATTTTTATGGCCAAACCATTACAATAGTTTACTGAAGTCAACCAGAACAAAGACTGGTTTGTGCCACTCTAGGATATAATTATCACAATTTATAAATAAAAGTAACACTTATATCCATGCCCATACACCATCTTCATCACAATCAGGTTGTTCACGACCTCGAAACGGAGTACTTAACATCATAGTAGGAACATGGAAGTGTTTAGTGTCGAACTTTTTAAATAAAACAATATGCTTACTATATTTGAAAAGCACGGCAGTAACGGCCAAAATTTGCCACATTGCAGGGCAGCACAGTTTCAATCCAATTCACATTGTTGAGTAAAACTCAATATGCACGTGATTAATGCCTTAGAAATTAAATAATTAATTGTGAAAATAAAGGCAAGCACTGTGGCAATTTTTATGCTTATCACATTCCATATGTGTGACTATGTTCATACGAAACTGCCCAGAAATGCAAATATCACCTAGCAAAACTGAATGCATATACAAAACATGTTACTGAACTCTCACCTGCATCATTGCAAAAGTTTCTATTCTAATCATATACCTAAGGGGCCATCATTACGTACGCAAAAATCCGGGGAAAATTGGACCCCCTCAACCCCCTGTTTGCAAGCATACTTTCTTCCACACCCCCCCTGCATACGTACACTTGACCCCCCCCCCCCAAAGACCAGCTGCAGAAAGTGTCTGCACTTTAGGCCAGATTGAAGGATGAGTGAGGGCCAATATAGACAAATTATAGGTGTCTCGTTCACAGCACAGAATAACTGCACATGGCTTTTATATAATGTAATAAAATGCCATCGGACGACTATAGGACAGTACAGAGTTATAAATAGGCTAATGTGGACGTCATAATTAGAAATTTATTTTGCGTACGTACACATTTTGTCCCCCCTCTCCCCCGTTCGCACCCATACGCAAAATCGCCTAAATCCGACCCCCCTCATTGCGTACGTAATATGTGGACGGCCCCTAAGCAAACGTTCTGGTAACTTGGTGCATACAATAACCACTAATTCCCGCCTAAGTTTACACAGACTAAAACTTTAGTACAGGAGAAATTCCAAATGCAATGAAATACAATGCAGCTGATTTCTTGTTTACAAAGCGATTGCTAAACGTTACATCAATCTCACGCACCATATTAGACAAAAGCAACATTCCAGTTTTCAGATACATACACTTGAATTTTGCAGTATTGCCTTTAATGAGTAAGTAACTAAACATACCAAGTCTGTTTCTGTAAATTTTCTAGTTTTTCGGGTAAAATGGATTGAATCTCCTTGACATAAGAGGCATTAAATTAGATTTCTGACAGGATATATTGAAACTACTAGAACACGTCCAGGTTTAAACAATCGCAGAGCTACGGATACAAGACAGAATTTACTTAACAGTGTCAAATCTGAAACTGCACCAGTTCATTACTATTGTAAAGCATTTATACAGTATTATTACCAGAATTTATTATGCAAACCAAAAAATAAAAAAGTTTCAAATTATTTCACAACTCTTAAATTACGTTAATATAAATTAAGACTTAAACCAAAACTCTGTTGCCTAATAAAGTCAAAGCATCAATGAACAATACAAAGTACAAATACGGAGTTACATGTATACTCATTTCATACTGGTAACAGCTGTATTAATTTGATGCTTACATCTGAAACAAAATTTTGCTTGTGTCCCATTGAAACAAATTTATCAACTTCTAACTAACAGACGAGTTGTAACCGATTTATTTTGCTGCTTGTAGACTTCTTCTGTGTCTAAAATGATAATATGTATGATTACTGGTAGACAGGATATGAGACTTCAGGTATGTCAACTCACAAAGACCTGGCAGTCATGCTTCTAGCAAACAACAGATGGACATTAAGTGCTAAAGACTAACTGATTTCCCAGCTGAAACTCTCTCTCTAAGAGACTCCAATTCGCTTTACTACTACTTCTGTTGCTATCAATACATTTTGAAGTCACTGCAAGCACCATGTTAAGAAAACTCAGTGTGAGGCTACATTACACATAATGAATTCATATTCTGAATTTCAGTTAAATTGATCACTCAAGTCCACAGTAAATACAAAGGGAAAATAACTAACAATTACAATAATTAAAATTATTGCTGTGTATTACTTCCATGTTGAAAAGACTTATTAAAATAGTAACCTCAGGTGCAAGTGTCTCATGCACAAGGCATCAAACGACAATGCACAAAACCAAGCTGTAAAAACATGCTCTTTTGTTGTGCATATCTGTCGATATCAGTTAACAATGTATCAGAGAAAAGCCAGCTGAAGAAAGTCATAGTATTACGACTCAATGCTAGCATTGAATGGCCCTTTAATGCGTTTGTGACAGCCTGCAAGAGCTTATAAAACAAGCAGTTTTGTCCAACAAGTCAGTTTCCTTTACTGAACAATTTCTAATGACATACTGGTAATTGATTTTTGTCTAAAAACTTTAATTCCGGTTTTTTCAAATCTTTAGAAAAGTTTGTAAAGGGTCGTCCATATAGGATGTCTGCAAAGAGGGAGTAGTCATCCCAATGCGGACAAGGGAGGGTGGGTTATGACCAGTGCGGACGTCCGCATCTAAATTTGATACATAGTTGCTTCAGTACAACCTGTGCCCCTAAAACACCAACTTTCAGTCAGATGGCAGACACTCTGTCCTGCACTGGCTCATCATTAGCAATATTCCATTGCAGCCGAGTACAGATTTTATGTTTCAACTTTATTATCTTAAGTTGCATAAATCCACCAGAGGAGGGGTCCAAAGTAGCTCATTTTTGTGGATGTCCTTTATGGACGACCCCAAAGTCTATGTACTTATTGACAGTAAACTTGTTCCTTTGAATTAACTTAAATCACTGAATTTAGTACTGGTATAATATATTTAGTTGGCAGCGATCCATGCCTTTGGGTGTTGGTAATCCCACAACATAATGTGAAATTTAAGTGAGGATGCAGTAACAAAATTGTGAGTTCAAAATGAATTCAAGGAACATGAGATTTTCTTTATTCAGCCTGGATAACAAGAAAATGGTATTTCTATTCTGTGGAGACTCCCTTTCGATAACTTATACCAAAAGGCACCCAAATCAAGGCAAAGATTTTTCAATCAAGACCGAATTACTCAAACACTTGATGGAGCACAAATTGAATGTAATGTTTAAGCAAAATATTCTGACAACCCCTTAAAATGTTCAGTTGGAGTTACGAAGGCCTTATTTCGAATTGCTCCAATTCTAATTCAAACAAGTTCTGTGACTTCTGGGAGCTAACTGATAGACAAAATGTTCATGTTTGTTGTAGCCTCATTTTTGATTTAACTTGCCTAGCCTATGTGAGCAGATTCTATCAAATAAAAACATTTTAAAACCAAACTTAAAAAAAACAGGCGAGGTATTGCAAGTCTCCCGAGTAACCTGAGAAATTGCATGTAGCTAGTTATCACCCACAGTATGGAACGCTGCTTCAGCAACACACAGAGCGATAAAAATTATTTCTTGCTAGTAGTGGGTAATCAATAGAATAAAATTGGTAATTTACATTTTCTTCGAACTTTCTTAAATATAGTTGTAGGAAATATTCACCATTGCTATTTTGTAATCCTAAATGACAATCAAGCACACTTTTTTGCTCCAAAACTGTGGCAGCCCATGTCTTCTTTATATCTTCTTAAGGCAGCCCTGGTTTCAAAAAGCTAGTGATTGATAATGAGCACATAAGGCTTTCAGTCATTTGTGGCATTAACCTCATTTACAGCAAGTCAGAATATGAAACAAAAACTTAAACAGTAAAAAACATTCAATATTGCAGGCCACACAGTTCCTATTTTGCAGCATTTAAAGATGCTTGTTTACTCAAAAATGAATGAATCAATAATGAAGTAACAGGTATTTCAAATTATACGATTTTAAACTTACCGATATATGCGTGCCAGCTGCCAAAATCCAGTCAGTCCCAAAAAGAAATTAACAGCAAACAAGTTATAGTTCTTTGGAATAATCACCATCGAGTAACGAGCCCAAATGCAACCTGAACAATTATCAAACATACTTGAATGTATTGTATAGATTATGATTTACTATGATCAGTCACACAACATCCAGATTTCAATAACCTATGTATGCAGCTATACAACACCTTTCAGACAAAGTAAGAGTTTTTATATCCAGTTGCATTTTTTATATATACTAACTGAAACGTACAAAGAATTTCATGTAGGCACATAGAAATATAACCATAACCATCAACTTTATTGGTCCTATCAAACAAGACATTTCAAGTGTGTTAAAACAAGTGTATAAATTGAGGTTATCCGGGAACGATAGGGAAAAAACCTAAAAGGACCAAGGTCCCACTTAGCAGGGTCACCCCGACATTTATTGATGATACTGCGGTTGTTTGGTTAATTTGCACATGGAATTAATAAAGCTTAACTAGTGCACGCACATTAGACAATTAAATAATATATGCTATCAGGTAGTTGCGGAGTCAATGCTTAGAGACACACATTAGTCGAACATTTTATATGTATAAAATGCTATACCACACATTGGGGCCATCACACCTAATCAAGAACCTGCGGACATCGGATCAGGAATATACAGGTCTATAGTTAAAAATAAAAATAATAATAATCTTCTTTATTAATTAAAACTGACAAGTGTGCAGTAAGATTACACTGAACCATGACAGTAAAATCAAGATCTTAATTAAACACATGGTTTGGCAGCCATGCAAAGCGCCTGCTGTAGAGGGGGGTTACGGGTATCGAACCGCGATCTAATGCTCTCCTGGCCATGAGTGTTACCATTCATCTATCCTCCTCCTATTGTAGGTGTGTATACTATAAGGATTGTTTTCAGATACCAAAGCAAAACAATTATTGAAAGCTGATGGTAGTTGCATTTTGCATATCTATACCTAAATTCATTGGCCTGTAGGGCTGTTATCTGCTCGATCCTCTAAATCAGTGTATCGCAAACTGTGTGCCGCGGCACACTAGTGTGCCGTGCCAGATTTCAGGTGTGCCGCGAGAGAAACCTAAAATTCGCTAGTCCCTTTAATTTACTTTATAAGAAATTATTTCATAAATACAATTTTCGGCTTTTTAATGTTTTAATTTTAAAGAATAGTTTATCATTCACAGTTTTTCGATGTTATGTGATCAAAAGTAAAACCTTTAGTGACATTAATCTATTCTATGTTATTTATGTGTTCACCCTCCTCTCAACGTCGTTATTTCCTTTTTTTGATACTATGCATGCATGACTTCTGGTTTTGAATTTCTTCACGACATTTGGTGGCTGAAGTGACATTCCTCAACGATCTTTTCGAAAGGTTGAACACCTTAAATTTGAGTCTTCAAGGTTCAAAAGAAAACATAATCACAGACATTTCACAGTCACGCGGTCTTGTTGTCCTCGAAACCAAGGTCTTGATCATGCTTCTCCACACAAGAGCATAATAATGGAGAAAATTAGGGAGACGCTGGGAAATCTCGCTTTAACATTCGCCAAATACTTTCCTTCACTGGAAACAAGAGTATAAATGGGTCATCAATCCATTCGTAAATCACGAATGCACCGGTCTGACGATGGCTGAAGAAGAGAGTCTCATCGATCTTAAGAACGATTTGGTTCACAGAGGCTCTTTTGCTAATCAAGAGTTGTCAGCATTTTGGATCTCAATTCTAAGCCAATATCCAGTCGATCTTGACCACGAAAGCAATAAAGTGTTTGCTGCCGTTTGGACCTTCCTATCTCTGCGAAGCTGGATTTTCTGTTCCAACAGAAATGAAATCGAAAAAACCGAGAGCGACTACAGATGGTGGATGGTGAAATGCGTGTCTGCTTGTCGGCTATCGAACCGCGTCAAGAGTTAATGATTATGCTCTCATAAACAAGCTCATTCATCGCATTAGTGATGATTAGTTAATTAAAAATCTGCTTTAGTTTCGCTATTATTGGACTAAAATGAAAAGCTTAAACTATGCCAAACTGAAATTATTGCTGTTGGTTTTGTAATTTAATAAATTTTAATTGGTGTGCCGCGATAAAAATTTGCTTTGCGGAGTGTGCCGGGAGTTAAAAAAGTTTGCGAGACACTGCTCTAAATACACATTTGCTTATAGATAAGGTCAGTTGAGAGATAGTAGGAGCAATTAGCAATATTAAGGGCTCTCTTTTGAAGGATAGTTAAGTCTTTTTAGGATAATTCAATGTCCATATAACATATTACAGTAAGTTATAATATGCTTTTGTATTGAATTTAAAATAAGCAATTGAAAGTCCAACACATAGCATTACCTTCAAGCATAAAAAGTAGTTAACACATAAGATTACTAATGAATACGAAACAAATAAGAACCTGTAGCAGTAAGTGCCGTAGATTGAGTGAGGCTTAACTTTTCAGCAGGCCTGCCATAGTCTGCTAATCCCGCTATTACAAGACCCTGCAAGGAAAGTTCATTCAAAGAATTAACCAGTATGTACGTCTGAAGTTTCCTAAAGGTATACCGTAATCATAGGATCAAGAACTGCATAAACTAAATCCTCTGACCATATGTCAGCAGCTAACATCACAGTCAATTTTTGGAAGAAACCATTAAAATACGAAGGTTTTACACAGCTTAGTACATATCTAGTATAATGGAAAAATACTCATGAAAGAGATAATCTCTAGGCCTATATATATATGGCACCATATTTAACGGCTTTATTGTCTGGAAATATTTGACAACATATCACAGTTAAAAAGCTTTAAACTCACCCATTTGAAAGTTGGTGCCCAAAAGAAAATAGTCTGTGGTCCTGTAAAACCATACATTCATTTCAATAAAGTAAACTGACTAACATAAGTATCACTCAGAAACCTCTCAGAAACCACATTAAAGGCAAAACGAGTCAACAGTTTTAAATGTAACTGGTAGCTATTATATAATATGTTCCTTAGCATAACGTTATCTGTGACCGTAAAGGATCTCATCCAATCAAGTCATTGCAAAATCAGCACACTCTAGGCCATACGGTCACTATACAAAGCGTGTACACTAACATTATCAAATAATGTAGCTACAGTAATTATAACATCGTGACATTCATTATAAAGACTTATTGACATATACTTGAATCAGCATGCAAATCATGTTTTGGACTGTGCTCTTTCTCATAAAGTGGGTCATACTTAAAATCTCAAGAATTTATCAAGAGCTACTAATAGCCATATAATAAGTCAAACTGGAGAACCAGTTAACCTATAATAGCTCCTTAAAAGTCAGGTGAATATGGCTGAGAGTTCAAAAGTAAAGATACTGGCGGGAGCAGTATGCCAGAAACAGGTTTAGACATGGAAAAAGTAATGGATACATTGGCAAACGGAAAGGTAGGTCAAAATAATGTAGGTCAAAATAACCTTGTGCAAACGCGAGATAAGACTCAATTACAATAATTATCAAGAATTATGAGCCGAGTTCGTTCAAACAATATGAAGTAAACGAAACTTTTTTGCAACGGGATCACGTCAAGGACACGCGAAATTTTTTCACAGAACAGAGGTAATGTCACTGGCAGAGTAAAGTTTGAGAAGAACCCAGCGCACATCGATCTACCTGCAGGATGTTTCCAAAATGGCTGGAGCTTTTGCGGAACCAATCTTCCAACTGTTGTTGTGATTGTCTTATACAAAGCCGACATTTTCAAGAAAACAAACCCGTTTTTATTTAAACAGGACAAAACTGAAATAATTATCATAAATCAACAACGCCCTTCTCTCCTACAATGTTGTCCGAGTGGATACAATTTTGTAGCGCTATACCTCTGTAATTTATGACGTAAAGATAGTGCTATACAATTATCATACACCGGATTTTATAATGCCCTTTAATTAGATTAATTTATATCAGATATACACTTTTGGAGATAAACGCTGAAGAAATTCGTAGCTGAAAACTCTTGCATGCGCTTTAGCAACATAAAATTATTACGATTGATCTTATTAGTCGACAGTCGTCTTAGTCTGACACAATTTGTAATCAATTTTCTCTGTGCAGACCGCTTACAGTTTGCTGATCGCTGGTTCTCACGAGGATCTACAGTAAAGGTTATTTAGACACAGAAAAGAAAGTCGCGATTAAAACCAGCAATTGGATAACTAATTATTTAAGCCCTAATTAATTCTCTTCAAGGAGATCTCTCTTGTTTAACGAAATTGTTGTGTAACATGTTAAAACATATATTCCATAGTGCAACAATAGAAGAATAATGGAATAGCTCTGTGATTTATTTTAAAATAATAATTGTGATTTGTAATTATTTATACTATGTGAGCACTTTAGAACACGAGCACTCTATGTTATCAATCTAAATTTGGTCTATATTTAAATCGATGTAGTAGTGGTGCTAAAGATGGTTGAATGTTTATGAAATGAAATGTTAACAATTTAGAGCTAAAAGAAGCTTCTGAAGATTTGCATTTTCGTTTGATTTTGTGTAACACTGTAAGCTGACATTAAAGTATAATTAGATACTATATTTTCACTGTGCACGTAGGTGAATAAACCAACTTTTTCTTAAAAGTTAACACCCTGGGCATAATTAACGTAAAGCTTTCTCCTCATGTGTTAATGGTAATTATTAATGGAGTCAAAACGGTAGCAAATCTTGTTGGCAACTTGTACCGCGGGCTTAGCACATTAATTTTCATGTGTGGATAAATCATTTGACTGAGGTCTGAACAACGGTCTTGGTAAGTTTGCGTTTTGGCTCGGAGTAGTACGCTATTGTTGCAGATGAAACGATTTCTCTGTTCGCTTGCTTGGGTCCGGCCCGAATCCCCGAAACTCGAATCCCCAAAAACGCTGAAAATACACAAAAGCCCGAATTCCCGAAGACAGTTTTATGGAAAACGGCTGAACTCCCGAAAACTATTCAAAGTTAAATTGTAAACTCTTATACATGACATAGACCTAGCGTGGCCTTGATGTATCTTGATATAATATAGAATATAGATATAATATAGAAAATCGATTTCGGGGATCCGGGCGAAATTCTTTTTCGGGGATTCGGGTTTCGGGGATTCGGGCTGATCCCGCTTGCTTACACATTAATTAACTTTTGTCGTGAACATAGTACTACTACAGGTCCGGCCCGAATTCCCGAAACCCGAATCCCCGAAATGAATTTCGCCCGGATCCCCGAAATCGATTAGTGATGAAAATGTAACTGAAAGCAGAAGTCGGATAAATGCAAGGCCACGCTAGATCTATGTCACGTCTAAGAATTTACAATTTAACTCTGAATAGTTTTCGGGACTTCGGCCGTTTTCTATCAAACTGATTTTGGGAAATCAGGCTTTTGTGTATTTTCAGCGTTTTCGGGGATTCGGGTTTCGGGATTCGGGTTGACCCCACTACTACCTATACCATTGCTTAAAGAAAAACTATTTTATTTGAGTCTTCTGGTTTGCATAACTTTAAAAGCTCACAGAGATGTCAGTAGTTGAAATGCCAATTTACAGAACTGTTAGATGTTCAGAAATTTCTGCCCTAGTCGAGCCCCTAGCGAATTCGACAGTGGAGTAAGTTTGCTTGATTGTTGGTGGGAACTGGGCATCTGCTCTTGCACTTCATTCGCATGGCTGCCTATCAGGGTGAGCTTACGGTTCTACTCTCTTTCTGAGCTAATCCGAAGAGGAAGCCATGCTTATGTGGTGTTGTTGACTTCATTTCCATATTTTTGGCTCATGGTTCATGTGATGAATGTTTCAAAGATCAAAGAGAATAAGAAAAATTTGTTCTAAGTTTTGTAACATTATACTACTTATGTCTTAGTTTCTTAGCTCTCAGCAAGATCCATGACTCATTTTGGGAATCATGTTTTGAAGTATCCTATGTAATACGGATGTTTAAGCAGTGCTTATTTCTTGAGCACGTAGGCCTTTATTTGAACTGACTGTCATATCAGATCCACTCAGGATGGCAGGTCTTTGAAATACTTTAGCCTAGTGCTGCTGTTTATCAGCTAGTTATTTGTGTGCTTGGTCTATTTCTCCTTGTGTTAGTATACATCTAGGTCTGCTTAGGAATTCATGAAGTAACTCATTTGAATTTAATTAATTATCAGGTATAACTTGGACACAGGCACAGTTGCATAGCTAGCATGGGCCAGTGGTGCAACCACACTGTGTAGCATTCTCTGAGGGGTGGCTAAGAGGCACAATGAAATATGTAAATACATATTTTGATCATCCATACCCAAAATTCTGATTGTGATCACAGAGAAGACAGTGAACATTATACTACTTATGTCTTAGTTTCTTAGCTCTCAGCAAGATCCATGACTCATTTTGGGAATCATGTTTTGAAGTATCCTATGTAATACGGATGTTTAAGCAGTGCTTATTTCTTGAGCACGTAGGCCTTTATTTGAACTGACTGTCATATCAGATCCACTCAGGATGGCAGGTCTTTGAAATACTTTAGCCTAGTGCTGCTGTTTATCAGCTAGTTATTTGTGTGCTTGGTCTATTTCTCCTTGTGTTAGTATACATCTAGGTCTGCTTAGGAATTCATGAAGTAACTCATTTGAATTTAATTAATTATCAGGTATAACTTGGACACAGGCACAGTTGCATAGCTAGCATGGGCCAGTGGTGCAACCACACTGTGTAGCATTCTCTGAGGGGTGGCTAAGAGGCACAATGAAATATGTAAATACATATTTTGATCATCCATACCCAAAATTCTGATTGTGATCACAGAGAAGACAGTGAACATTATACTACTTATGTCTTAGTTTCTTAGCTCTCAGCAAGATCCATGACTCATTTTGGGAATCATGTTTTGAAGTATCCTATGTAATACGGATGTTTAAGCAGTGCTTATTTCTTGAGCACGTAGGCCTTTATTTGAACTGACTGTCATATCAGATCCACTCAGGATGGCAGGTCTTTGAAATACTTTAGCCTAGTGCTGCTGTTTATCAGCTAGTTATTTGTGTGCTTGGTCTATTTCTCCTTGTGTTAGTATACATCTAGGTCTGCTTAGGAATTCATGAAGTAACTCATTTGAATTTAATTAATTATCAGGTATAACTTGGACACAGGCACAGTTGCATAGCTAGCATGGGCCAGTGGTGCAACCACACTGTGTAGCATTCTCTGAGGGGTGGCTAAGAGGCACAATGAAATATGTAAATACATATTTTGATCATCCATACCCAAAATTCTGATTGTGATCACAGAGAAGACAGTGAACATTATACTACTTATGTCTTAGTTTCTTAGCTCTCAGCAAGATCCATGACTCATTTTGGGAATCATGTTTTGAAGTATCCTATGTAATACGGATGTTTAAGCAGTGCTTATTTCTTGAGCACGTAGGCCTTTATTTGAACTGACTGTCATATCAGATCCACTCAGGATGGCAGGTCTTTGAAATACTTTAGCCTAGTGCTGCTGTTTATCAGCTAGTTATTTGTGTGCTTGGTCTATTTCTCCTTGTGTTAGTATACATCTAGGTCTGCTTAGGAATTCATGAAGTAACTCATTTGAATTTAATTAATTATCAGGTATAACTTGGACACAGGCACAGTTGCATAGCTAGCATGGGCCAGTGGTGCAACCACACTGTGTAGCATTCTCTGAGGGGTGGCTAAGAGGCACAATGAAATATGTAAATACATATTTTGATCATCCATACCCAAAATTCTGATTGTGATCACAGAGAAGACAGTGAGAGCCTATGCAGCAAAGATCAAACAACTGTGCAGATTGAAAACTTCAGACTACTGTACAGTCCTCTGGAATTGTTTGAAGACCGACCCAGTTTCTCTCTGTGTCTCTCTCTGTATCTCACTGTCTCACTTTCTGTCTGTCTCTCTGTGAAAGAACCTAGAGTTATATATTTTAGATTATTGGACAGTCAAGTAGCTATCTCTACCTGAAGACTTTCTCCCACTCCTCTCTCTATTTCTTTCTCTGTCATGTTGGATGAAATATGATGCATGTAAGGACCATTGAGGGCCTCATGCTTTATACTAGAGCCTGAAAACTATAACAAATGGTGTATATATATATTAAACTATTACAACCGGTATATATATATATATATCCATATACATCTATATATATATATATATATATATACCATCAATGGTCTTTACATTTAAGGCCAGGGCAGGCCTTAAGGAAGGAAACTTTCAGTGTGACGTAGCATAGGAGGAAGTTCAGTGTGACGTAGCATAGGCAGTTGCACCGAGTCATAAAGCTGTAAGGGGGAAGCTGCTTTGGTTTTTGCATTGCTGATTCTCAGATGAATTGCATGGATTGTTAACATCTTAAACCTTGCATAGAGCACCACAGTACATGTATCAATGAGGCACGAAGCATTACTCAAATGATTTTAATGTATCAGAGCTGTGCCAGGGCTATATGAATATAATCGTTTCCACTAAAGAGTGAAATAATAGCTGGACTGAAAATCACAAACTTTGAAGAAGGAATAAGGTTGAATAGACAAGAAGACCTAGCAGATGTGATCATCAGAAGGAAACTAAGTCTCTTAGACTGCAAGCGGCAGAAAGATCAAAAGTAGTCTGTTGGGTATTATGGAAGGCACAACAAGAAGATGAAGACCTTGCAGGGAATTGCACAATGACATAGGAGACTTGTGCCAAAGAAATGTCAGAACTTGAGTTTTTGTATTGTATTTGGATATTTATAAAGCGCTTCTAGCGGGAGGGCCATTCAGAAGCGCTCCCAGTGCAAGAGACCCAGAGAGAAAAAACCAGTTTTAAGAAAGGTAAAAGAGGAAGAGACGTTACCTGAGAGAATAGAAGAACGAACAAATGGAGGAAGCTCATTCCAAAGAGCAGGGCAATGGAGGCAAAAGACCTAGATTGTGCCAAAGAAGTCCTGACCCAGGGAATGAGGAGGTAAAAACGGTCAGATGAACGAAGAGGACGAAGAGAAGCAGCAGAGTGAGGGCGATGAATTAAGTCACATAAATATTTTGGAGCGAAACCAAGTTGAGCCTTAGAGACAAGGATGAGGACCTTAAATTGGATGCGGGCAGAAAGCGGGAGCCAATGAAGTTCTTCTGCCATAAAGGTGGTGATATGAGAGAATCGAGGAAGACGGGCAATTAATCTAGCAGCAGCATCGAGAACGGACTGAAGAGGAGCAAGACGGACTTTAGGAAGACCAATGAGGAGGGAATTGCAGTAGTCAAGTCTAGAGCAGACAAATGCATGGACAATTGAAGTGAAAATTGGAGATGAGAGAGAGAGCGACGGATAGCTCTAAGGCGCCTTAGGTGAAAATAGGAAGTGCGAGTGAGTTTGGAAATGTATTCAGTAAAGGTGAGAGAATTGTTAAGGGTCACTCCTAGATCACGAACGCTAGATGAGAAAGTGAAAAGCGGAAACCTTTGAGACAGCACAGCAAAGTCGAGTTTTTGAAGTTGCTGAGGAGTGCCAAACCAGATAAATTGGGTTTTGGACGAGTTGAGGGAGAGGCGATTGCAAGACATCCAGGTATGAAGATCATGAGAAAGAGCTTCAATGCGCTGAGCAAGAAGAAGCTGAGAGGAAGGAGGCCCATGGACATAAGCCTGGACATCGTCAGCAAAGAGATGGCCTGAGGCCCCATGGATGGGGAAGAGAGAGGGGATACCAGCCGTGTACAAAATAAAGAGGAGAGGCCCTAGAACAGAGCCCTGCGAAACACCCAGTTTAATAGGGACCCACAGCACATAACATAAAAGTCTGGTGGGAAACAGTTAAATGTGATATGGACACCTGTGGGTTATCAGCCAATGTACTACACAGATGAGTATTGTGACCGACCAAAACTGGGTTTAGTAATCGGACACCAGAGCAAGTGAAACAGTAGCTAAATCTGCCGTGTCAGCTTAGACTTTTCAGTTTCCATTTTGGACTACTTGGTCGCTATTTTAGTTTTATTTTGAGAATGGTTGGCAGCTAAGTAATGTGTCATTCACACTACCAGGTAGATGCAAAATCTTCTTCTTCTTCTTTGCCTTCAGGTAGATGCCAAATAGCAACACATAGTGCTATTATGCTCTGAGTACATTCAATTTGTGTTCCTAATGGTGTATGCTATAACTTTCAAGGCAGGCTTTATTTATGAATAATCAAAACAGATTCTCTTTTACTCACTTTGGCTATGTGTATAGGCTGGTGGTTTGCTAAATACTTGCATTTTCAAATTTTTCTTTATTATATATTTTCAGTGGTATCTATCAAAATTGTTTAGTAGAAGTTATAGTTCATTAGGATAATTGGCTTGTTATCTTAAATTTGAGACTACACAGTCTCTATGGGAACCAACTAAATTGTTCCTGTTTTGTGATTTACTGACATTTTATCTTCTCCTGCCAGCTGTAGATCCTGTTTGTTAGCACTTTAACGACGAGTACTAAAAGTTACCGAGAAACCAGTGCAGCTCATCGTTACAGTGTTAAAACTGTGCTGTTGTAATTAGTGCCCGTGGTTTAATTAACTTCTGTCTTTCGCATATCCTTGTTGACTCATCTGTTATATATTCTTTTATGAGACAGTGGCCAATTACGTGAGTGTAATTGGGGGGGGGGGGGTGGTGTATGGGTTCTTTACACAGTTTCCTGTAAGTCATATATCATATAAGGACCTTGAGCAAGTTATTCATGCATTTATTCTTAGGATTATTGATTAATTCGTGGTAATTATTTAGTGTTTGTATACAATCAAAAACATGCCTAGCAATAATAATTCTGAAATTTAGCAGGGGACAGATTGGAAACTTAACTTTCAAAATCACATTTTACTCATACCACATTGGTGTTTATGCTAAAGAATTTCAAATGTCATTCAACTTGGGTTTTGGCTTGCCTAGCCGTTTTGTGTAGGATTCATTGAAATTTTGCATTGCTAGTGTAATGGCAGCATATGAATGTAGATTGGATTATATAAATATTGCTGCACCATAAATTGACCACCTTGTTACTGTTGAAACTTCTTAAGTTATCAGAATGTACAGCTTTACTTGGAAACAAACCACTGCAGCATATATTTTTGGTTAAGTTGGCTTTTTGTATTTAGATTAAATGCTGTAAAACTTAAAAAGACTTGATAAGGCAGGAATTAGACCATTTGTTTGAAACTTGTCTGGTAATGGGCATCCCCTGCGTTGTCACTATATAAGGATGGTGCTGCAAGTCCTTATTGCACAATTATTTAAGATTTTTATTACTTAGTCAAGGTAATGGTGCTATATACATTCACTGAATAATAATACATTGAATAATCTTTAATTTTCAAATTAAGTGTGATTAATTTCAGATTTTTGTAGTGATTTGTTGCATTTCTTATTGAAATTCACGAAACATGTGAAAGTTTTTGATATCTGGTGTTTTTGTTTTGTAGAATAAGTTACAAATGTTTCAATACATGAAAAAGCAACTTGATCAAGAAAAAGAGGCAACGAAGAATAAAGAGAAGCTAAGCAAAGACCAGGTTCAGGCCAGGCAGAGCTTGACTCCTGAGGAGCTTCAGCGCTTAGAGGAAGCCAAACGATCTCTCAACCAAAAGTTTGTGTCCAGTGGAAGCGAGCAGCAGACAAGCCAAACTCCTGATAGTGCATCATTCAGGACGACATACAATGTGACTTTTAAGAAGACTAGGCAGCCACCAGGTGTGCTGCCTAAACCTTCAGGGAAGAGTATTGTAGTCAAGGAGAAATCAAGTGTTTTGAATCGTTTCCCAAGTCAAGATGTCAGCAGAAACTCGGATTCTACAGAAATCCGGAGAGAAAGCCTGACTTCAAATGAAGAAAGAGGAAGAAATGGGGAGCTGATAATAAAGACATCGCAGATCCCAAGCGTTCGAGATGCTATACTTGCATTTGAACAGCCAGCAAGTGGTGGAGGTGGACTGACACCACAAAAGAAACCCAGACGGTCTGCTCGACTCGGGAATTTCCAAACATCATTATCATCAACATCATCGATCGATAGCAGGACCAGTTTCATTGAGGAAAGTCCTGTGATCTCAGCAAAAACCACCGAAATTTTGAGCCCTGCAGAAAAAGATTATAAAAGTGTTAATCTCCAGCTACCGACGATCGCACCACCATCAGTTGCTTTGGGGCTTCGGGAGCTGGTACTACAACGCCGACATAGTGGAGACTTTGGTTTCACACTTCGCAAGGGAGTTGTAAGGAAATGTGCTGTGAATGGAAGCGAATCGTGGAGAAATGTGATATTTGCTGAACCTGGTGATAAAAATGGTGGCTGTGGCCTTATGCCGGGCGATCAACTGATCGAAGTGGATGGAGTGAGTGTAGAAAACTATTCAAGGGACGATATTATAGAACTAATAAAAAAGGCTGGAACGGTGCTGAAACTTCGAGTTGAGCCAAGCAACGAACTTAGTGAACTGAGCTTGAGGGCTGAATACGACAACGAAGCTGGCACATCACACAACCATCATCTTGAGAATGGCTTTGCAAAATCTTCTGCTGTCTCATCTCACCGGTTGAAGCAGCAGGTTTGTTGAGACTTTCTTCATCTGAACATATTTAGTTATTTATTACTGCTAATTTTGTAATTGTTGCTTTTGCTCTAGCTACTGTTAGTTTGCTGATGCTGTTTGGAACTGTAGTACATTTTTTTGTGGATTTGTAATCCTTGTATATCTGAGAACAGTCTAATAGAATTGAATTCTGTATGATGACTGAGGTGCATTGTAGTTGCAACAAGTTTACGAACCTACATCCTATAATCTGATATACTGTCAGCATTTCTATTGCTCTCTTAAAGACCTGCTTTAGATATCTATGAGCACTGTGGAAAATCTTAAAGCATTCCAAGAAGCACTTAAGAAGCTGTGAAAGTATTGTACATTCTCTTGAATAATTAAAATTCCACTGTATGAATAGTTGTGCACAAAATCTTGTTTGGGTATTCATGAGATTGGTGAGAATTAGAATTTCTGTATGGACTGCAGTAATATTTAAATGAAGTTTCAAGTTTCTGATCTCATTTGCTGATGACGCATTTCATCAATAAAATAACCTCTCATAGGATTCGTTAGGCTTTATAATTTATTGCATTGAAGTTGGTAGATGTCACTGTACATGTACCTTGTACTGTACTATGTTTAAGTGAACACCCCAGGCTCAATTTTGAGTGTCCAGAATTTAAACTCCATGACCTGCTGAGGTGAGAGATGATGCATCTGATGAAATTTAGAAGCATGTCAACAAATGGCTTGAAACTGAGGATAGTTTGGATGGAGATGGCCTTGGAAATACCTTTCAGACATCATGTCCTCTGCTGAGAATGGAAAGGGGATGTGATATATTGAGAGTGAAAATGTTGCACTGTACAGTCATGCAATGTAACAAATTGCGAATGCTTCGTCACGTGCGGCGTGTCAGTTACGAGTGATAGGCAAATATTTATTTCATTAAATATTGATGAGTCAGCCAGTGATGCCAAGGGCGAATGAAATACTAAGCAGTTGATTGCCAAGCAAGTGTAAGCTTATATTTCAAGATATGCTCAGATATAAAGAATTTCAAGATCTTTAATAAATATTGTTTAATAGATTTCCATATTAATATTGTTTAGCAAAGTTATAAATGTCATTATTATTCATAACAATAACGTTTCAATTATGGTTCCACACAAAGAGACCGCTTTCTTAATATATTGATTGTACTTGAACAGCAGGCCCTTTTCTGATAATTGGCATACACTGAATGTTCAAGCTAAAGTAAGTTGATGTCAATAACCCTGGCAGCTATAAGATTTGCTTATCACTCATTGCTACACACATTATACAATAGGGTGCATCGAAAAAAAATTTTTTGGAAAAGACTATTCTAATAGTTACCGATAGTTGCCTTTTATACTGCTTAGTTAGCATGCAAATTTTAGAATTTTTTTGATAAGTTCTTGAGGTGCCCCAAGGACCCTCAAATGTTCATGATTTGAAGGCTCCGGAGCACTGTATTTAACGTAATTTGTTGTAGGGCAAACTAATTTATGTATAGCTTTAAAGAGTTCTGTTGATCTTTTAGTAGGTAGGTATAGCATGGGCGGCGATCCCGGGTGGATCGAGGGAGACAAGACCCCACCTTTAACAGTGGGGGCACACCATGCATTTGTCCCCCTCCCCAATTTTGAAGAAACACGAAGAAAGGTAAAAAAGTTATCGTGCGTGAGCGGGAAAATTGTTTACCTCTTTTTTTAGCCAGATCAGTTCAAAACTCTTTTTTGAGCAGATCATTTTAAAAGAATCCCCCACCTGTCAAACAAGATCGACGCCACTGGTAGGTAGCAATCCACTCGAGTTCCTAAAGATGAGCAGGAGTTTCTAACTGACCAGAGAACAGTAAGGTTGATGTTTATCAGCAATGTCGACAAACTTACAACAAATAAGCTTGTTAACAAGCAGAAAAGAAAAGCTATGCAAGTTCAACGAGTCGAAACATATTGCGTCATTGTTTGGTGAGAAGGTCATGGATGTCAATGATGACTCAGTAGACGATTCTGAATCTAGTTTCAATACCAGCAGGTCAAACACTTGTAATCGACCAGAAGATGAAACTAAAGATCACACTGTTCAATTTAGTAGTAATCAACTTGTGATGAACCTGCATCGAGCGTTGTAGTCAAGAGACTTTCGAAGTAGACTACCAACATTTAACTTAAGCCTGTGATCGTTATGGTGTTCCAGACAGAGCAGCTGCTGAGATAACACCATCCGTGCTGCAGGATTTCAGTGTTAGGTCTATATGTGATGCTGATTTGTCAAATGTAATTGACCAAAATAAAGTTAGACGTGAACGATGAAATTAACGTTACGAGCTGGAAGACTTGAACAACGTAGGTGATTCAAAACTTACTCGGTTTATTTTTGATGGTCGAAAACATAAAACTCTATAGTACATAATGTCAAGGAAGGAAGTAAGTATACTACAGGTGAGCTGTTACCGTGGAAAACTTATCGTTGGTGAATGAAAGAACTAAGATCGACTTACGTCGGACATATCACCCACGACTAGATCAGCCTTCCAAAATTGTTAACCACATCGGAGCATAATACTTTCACTACATACATCGCCAACATTTGAAGCTCTACTGATGGTTTGCAACTGCCAATGTACAATTGCAATATTCTATTGCAGTTGTCAACCACCGCAAGTGATTCAATGTTCCATGGTCTTTTTCTAGATTAATTCAACAAGCACTGCAGGCCTCTAACGACCGCATTACTAATGTTCCGCAATACTGCCGGTCACTACTTAGGTCAGTTAAAGTTGCAGGTGGAAAATTCGTTTCAATTTTATCAAAGAAGACTACTGGTAACTGTTTACACGTTAATAAACCATTACCAATTGGTCCAGAGAAAGCACGAGGACCTTTTGTTGCTCCATGTTAACTGATGACCGTAAGCAAATTTGAAACCTGGGAATGCGTCATATCCTGAAAGCTAATAAACTTTATGGTCTGGAATTCGAAATTCGTTCTTCCTGTTTGATGCCACTGATGAAACTGAACTCATTTTCTGGCAAATATGCATAGCAGAACACCACTAACATTGGAGGTATCTGATGAAGAAATGCTGCAATTTGTATCGACGCACCCAGCACAAAAGTTCGACTTTCCTAGATTCCCATACCACTCATAGACAGTGGAGCGTTATGTTAAAGTTGGGACTGAGGCTTGCAGTTGCAGTCTGCGACATCAAAGCTAGGAACGGTTTCATAAGAACAAGATTGGAATCCAGGCGAATAATGCCGACTTTTAACACTAAGAAAGAATATCGCGTAGCCTGACTCCTTAGGAAGTTAGGCCTACTTGCATTAATGGGATAAGACTACCACTGTAGTTTACCGTTACCGTAGTTTAGACTCAACTCACTGTTTCATCATTGGTGTAATGGACATAATGATGGAATAATATACCTAATATGTTTTACCAATATTGTATTCTACTTCTCATCAGATTCATACTGTAGATGCTTGTTTTTCTGGACATTACTCCTTGCATAACGTGGGCAAACACTGTGCGTCTAATATCAAAACTTCAAGGTCGTTGGGGCACCTCAAGGTCATGTGCTAGATTGATGAAATTGCACCAGAATACTGCTCACATCAAATGGCAACTACTTTGCACTATTAGAAATAAAAATGAGAAAAATTTTTTTTCTCCCATTATCATCGATGCACCCTATTATACAATCCACAAACAATAAATATCCTTTCATACGATTCAATCCAGATTATTGTACAGGTAAGGAAAGGTTGACATAGAAATTGATTTAGATTGAATAATATGAGAGCAGTTCTGACGTTTTCATGGTCCTAAAAGTTACGGGAGCAACAGAGTATTCTATAGATCTAAATATGAGAGAGAGAGAGGGAGGGAGGGAACGAAGGAAGGAACGAAGTATTGGAAGAGGCCAGAAAAGAGAAGTTGAGGAAGGGGAGCTTGAAGAGAAGCAGAAGCAAGGAAGGGGAAATTGGCAAGGGGAGATTGAAGTGTGGTTGGGTGGTGGGAAGGGAGGGTGGAGGAAGAGTGTGAGGGAGAAATGAAAGGTAAAATGATTTTGTAAATGTTAAAGAAGTGGGAACGGGAGAGGTCGCGAAAGGGAGGGGAGGATTAGAGAGAGGGAGCAGAATATGAAAATTTAGGAGTGATTTTGGAGAGGAAGGGATGTTTCTGAGGGAAATGAGGTGGAGAGGGTCGTGGGAGAGCATGAGGAAAATACAGAAAGGAAAAATGGATTTTATGATTTATAAATGTAATAGAGGGAATGAGAGAGTCCAGAGAAGGTTAGATGAGTGGAGATTGTGAAACGGGAGATGGGACGAAGAGGAAAGAAATGGGGAGGGGAGGATGCATTGTGAGAGAGGAGAGGGAGAGGGCAAAATGGGAAGCAACAGAGGATTTTCTCCAGTTAGGGACATTTTGCTGTACTAGTGTGCAGATGCTTTGTGAGTGATAGGATTATTCTGCACTTATTTCTGTTTCAGGCAAAATCTGATGCTCAGCTGGCAATGGATGCTGAAGGGCTGGCAGTGGAAAGAGTTTGGCTTGTACATAAAGGAGGCTTTGCATCAGCACGCTTACTTAAATTGGATGGAGCAAGCTCTCTGCCTGAGGGAAAATGTCGAATCACACTGGAGCATGGAGCAGAAGTGCTGGATGTAGATGAGGAAGATGTGGAAAAGGTGAATCTTTTAATCCAATCTATTGTCAGAAAATTTATTAGCAGTAAATCTTGGTACACCGGACTTTTGCTGTAACACGGCATTTGGGATCCATAGCCAGAACCATGTTGTAGCGAGTGCCGCGTTATATTGAAATAGTGTACTGTGACCAAAATTTCAGTAAGTGCATGTGTAGCTGTGTATCTGTGGTTTGTGAGTGGACAACCAGAGCGTTAGAACGCGGTGTTGTCACGAAAAAGCTTAACAAATACTCACCACAAGTGTATTTGGATTTGTCAAGATTTCCAGAACTGATTTTTTAAAATAAATTCATTTGATTGCTTAATAAGTTTGCTTGATTGGTTCATTGTTTTTATTTTGGCTTTCAGTGCCATAAACTTGTGACTGCATGCATGGAATGCTGTAGGTAAATTTATGAAGCAATAATAATAATAATAGATTAGTACAGATGCCAATCCTACATGGCATCTTCAAACCAGGATCTAACTGAAAGAAACAATGTGCAATGAGGAATTTCTTGCTTTATTTAGAAATTAAAGACAAGCAGATGAACTAATCAAGTTTAGGTTTTCGTTAAAAATTTGACCAACAGGAAAAGAAAGATCAGTGCATCCACCAGGATAGGCTTACTAATTTGGTGCTATATGAGTTTTTCTTCCAAAGACAAGATCACATATTTGCAGTGGTAACTTCAGGATCCATGACTGCAACCACTTTATATCCAAATTGGCATTATGTCGATGTGTTTTGTAGCGACGATCCAGTGTATTTAACCTAATGGCAAAGAATTTCTTGACAATAACCTTGGAATTAATCTGTTGTGAAAGAATTTCCTCACATTTAATTGGATTCAGGTTTGTTTGTCTGTATTTTGAGTTGTAAATTTATCAGCATTTGTACAAATCAGCATTGTCATAGGCTGAGAAATGGTATTTTAGGAGAACTGTTGGATTGTTTATCTGAATTGGTGAGATGTGGTGAAAATATGCATCCCATATGACTGTGGGGTTGTTTGGCTGTAGGCTAACCCACCGGCCTTTGATCGTGTGGAAGACTTGACGTCGCTACGACATCTGAATGAGTCAAGTATTCTTCACACACTTCGTCAGCGTTATGCCAGCAATCTCATCCACACGAACGCTGGTCCGTCAACCTTGATCGTCATTAATCCTATGCATCCACTGTCGACATACATGGACAAAGTATTTGCTCATTTCGGATATGTTTCCATCATCATCATCTTTTCGGTTCTGATTTTTTCCATTCACACCGTCTCGTCATTGTCTCCTACATAAAACTGTTGCTTTTGTTACACCTGAACTGGATATGGTTTTGATAAGTTTGTATTACAGCTGCTATTGTTTTTGAGTAAATTTGCAAGGAAGCAAGTAAACATTTGTAACTGTGAATGTATATATGTTTACAAGTAATGGTCTGTGTTCAGTTTATGACAACTGCATATATACAGGAGAGCTATTAATTGAAGGTAGCTTATACATTGTTAATGTTTGATAGATGTGACTTCATTGTCATTTGATTTGACTATGTTAATGAAGCATTATTGTAGAGAAATGCGAAAATGCTCTTCTGCAATGTGCCTGATTGTATTTTCTTTGAGGTTCCTAAAAGAAGCTACATAAATAAGCGAATGCATACATACATGTATTCATACATATATACATTTGTGCAGTATGGGTCCAGCATATGTGTTTTGAAATTACATAATTGTAATGTGCGTTTTTAGGTTATTCATATGTTTAAAGAGTGTAAGCCAGAGAACATGCCTCCACACATTTACGCAACAGCACGCATGACCCTTCATAATCTCTTAATCAGTCGTCGTGACCAGTCCATTGTTCTGATGGGACGAAGTGGAAGTGGAAAGACAACAAATGCGAGACATGTGCTTACCTACTATGCCATCACTGCTGGTGCTGCTCATGGCATCGTGACTGGTACAGCTGATTTCTTTTTTAAAAAATACTTTCGATTTCGTAGCAGTGATCAGTTTTCTAATTTTGTGCCAGGTGAGTAATCCTAAGGTTTATATTATGTTCCGTTATCAGCCTTACTAGTCCTTAAAGGCCTGGTCCTGTGACTGGGTTTGATGCTGACTCATCATGACAGGAGTAATTCAGCAGTTGCTTTATAGTACTTTTGTTTAGCTTGAGAATGTTGAGTGTGAGAATGTTAATGTCTCAAGTGGTTGTTCATTCAGCAATTAAAAAAAAATTGTGCCATTGTCTACTGCACTAGTCATCAACCGATGGCACAGCCTATATCCAAGGGTTTTGTTGTTTCATTCCTTACTGTTTTATGACATTTGTTCAAAGTTTATGGGAAAAAATATACAGTGTGTGGACTAATTAATATGAATTCATCGGGGAACAGGCCGTGCATAAAAAGGGACAATGCTATAAAATCACTAGTGCTACATTGCAGTTTTTGTATGGTGTTAACCAGTATGGTGTGTTAAGTTATATTTGTTTATTTTATTCCGGATATTTCTATAGCGCCTCTCGAAGTCGACTACTACTCAGAGGCGCTCCCGACTACAGCATTTGATACTGTGCCGGAATTTTCACGCCGAAGCGCCACGAGCAATTGCGAGTGAAGGACTTGCCCAAGGTCCGTACGCAGCGGCTAGAGTGGGATTCGAACCTGCAACCCTCCGGTCACAAGGCGCCGAACTTACCACTGAGCCACCACGCCCCACGATTGCCTAAGGGACGTAGCTCCACTTTACGCTAAGCGAAATTGCATGTAAATGAATCCACAATGTAATTGGTGTACATTAAATGGTCATTTGCTTTTGTTTTCAGTTGATAAGTTGAATGCCTGCTTTACTGTGCTGGATGCTGTGGGAAACAGTCGAACTATTATGAATACAAGTACTTCTAATTTCACTCAGATCACTTCTGCAAATTTTGACTCTGGTGGACAGTTAACCTCGGTCGCTATACAGGTAATAATAAGGGTAATAAGAAAATGATACATATAGTGCTGCAACTTGGTTGAGAGTAAAGAAAAGGCGCTATATGCGTCAGGAAATTAACAATTGTGTGATGTATTGATAATTAGTAACTGGACAGGAATGTTCTCAGGATTGTACAGAGGTTCTTCAGAAACATACAGTTATGTTCTTATTTTATCCAGTGTCACAGAACTCGCCTTCTTGTATCACATTTTTAAATTAATTTTTTTAGTTTATAACATTATTAGTGCTGCTCAGTTACTGGAATACTTGCAGATTTTGTGAACAGTGTTTTGATTGTTTCATAGGCTGTCATGCTGGAAAGAGCACGCCTTGTTCGTCGACCAGAGGGTGAACCAACGTTCCATGTTTTCTACCAGATGTTGGCTGGCATTGATTCAAACTTGAGGTCAGCACGATCTTTTCTAATTGTGTTAAACCTTGTGACTGATATAACTGGTAAATTATAAAGGTAAGGTGACAGGCTAAAAGTTAAGTTAACATTACAGGTTACAATAATATTATTTCTTGAAAAATTGGACAGGTGAAATGCACTGGGTTCCGTGAGCAAATGTGTGCTTTGTGTAGGATTCTGTCACATCAAAAAGGTTGAAAACCACTGTTGTAGAGACCTTAATGCACATTTGCTCTGTGACATCGATTGATGCGTTGTCAAAATATACTGGCACTTAATGCAGAAATAATAATAAGTGGTTTCGCTTGAAGTGATTGTCGACTGATTCCTTGTGCTCTTTGATTATGGTACTACAAAAGCGATTAGATTAGATTAGAGCTTCTTATGAAAAGGATAATGTATTGTCATATAGAAGGAATGATTTTCCATCACTGAAATTGCTGTTCTAGCTCATGCTTCAGATGAAAGATTTTCCGACCCAGGGCATCGGCTTTGATGAACTTGTGTGTAAATCAATAAACATCTAAGTCTAACAGGAAGTTTTTACTTTTGAGTTTCTGTTGTTAAACTGTTTTTAGAAAAGAACTTCATCTGGAGAATCTGTCCGAACATTGTCTTTTCATGACCCCACTGCAGAGAGCAGAAGACTGCCAGATGGCCATCAAATCGTGGTCCATGATAGACAATGCTCTGAGCACACTGGCAGTGAAAGAACTTGAAAGGAAGGCACTTTACAGTATCCTTGCTTCCATATATCACCTTGGGGTTGCAGGTACAATTAAAGGTAAGCAAAGAGATGGCAGAATACTTGTAATTAGACATCAGCCCATAAACATGGAGATGGTGGAATCGTTTATTAGTCGTCAGCCTTTTTCATGTTACATTTGACTGATTTATAGTGAAAATGTTTATAGAGTGATTTACCCATTAAAGTCACTGCTTCTTGAATCAGCAATGTTTGTTTATGAAATTATTAGGAATGGGGCTAATTTAATTACCTGTTAGGAATGTGGCATTTTAAGTTTTACGTGGGCTGGAAATTAAACCTTGTTCCTTAGCAGATTATAACCAGCACACTTACTCATGCCTAGAATTGGTTTTGAATCAATTATTTCTGTTCTGCTTAATGGATTTTCTTCTGTTTTGTTTTCACAATATAAGATGAAATGTTGTCGGTTTCCTTCATAGGGCAGAATGGCAACTTTCTGTTCGCTCGTCCGGCACATGGCCAGTTTGCAGCCGAGATTCTTGGAACAAGTGTTGATGACTTGCTGAAGGTCATCTTTGGACGCTGCCTGCAGCAGCAACCACAACAGAAAAGCATGTCTTTGCACAGGTAATGAATGCACCGGTTCATTCGATGTGGTCAGGTACTTGTTGCAGGGTTTTGGTATTTGATCACCTGATTCCTCAACTATAGTATTTGGTTGTTTTGTTCTGGGAGTTGAGGGATCCTTCAACATATGCACAACATTTGTTCTCTGCATCCAGGATTTAAATCTTGATACATTATGTGTTTTAATGGTTACATTGTGACCTATTAGAACAAGTTAACCAGTAGTTGAGTTGCTGTTAACCCGAGAGATCCTTCAGTGTAGTACATCCATTTAAGAAGTGTGTAATAAATTAGGAAGTACTGTATATTCTTTATCTTGTCTAATCTTACTTTAGCGTACTGGTACTTCCTCTTACCTTACCTTACCTCATTTCTATACCTTACATTGCCTCAAGTGACAGAGAATTGGTACACGTGTCATGCAGCCCATTTTTACCTAAATTTGGCACAGGATTCACCAAGTTGACAATGATTCTATCTAGTTAGGTTTGCAAAAGATTTTGTATGTTTTCTTTCCTTTGCAGATCCTCTGATCTTTAGGGTTGTGGTGTTTCTTAAAAAAATTTGTTTTGTTGGAATCTGTAGGCCTTCGATGGGTGGCGATGGCTCAGATGCACTTTCTGCGGCAGACGATCTGGAAAGATTTGCAATGGATTTATATTTTGAAGTCTTCCAGGCTTTGGTGACTTTGATAAACAGGCAAGTGGATGGAAACTGGCAGGATGTTAGGACAAACAAATGTAGCCTAACTCTGTTAAAAACTGGACTAAGCTCGTATTCATATTAAACTATACTTTTTTAAGGTAGAACTTTACTTTTTGTGGAGGTTATGACACAGGGTAGAAGAAATGAGATTAGGGTGAAATATTATGCCATCGTATAGTTACCATAAAACAAAGGACGTACATTAAGTGTCAGTAATCGTTGAAGAAACGTTATAGTAGAAACTCTCTTAAGACTTGCTTCGGGCTGTTTTGTGCTCTAGCGTAACAGCACTATTTCATATGAGGTAATACATAGTCACAAATTTTAAAGGCAAATAGGCATGTATGGTCATTCAGAAAGCAGTTTTGTGGTGAACTGTATAGATTGGATTTGCAAGGTGGCAGACAATTTGAAAAGATAAATTTTAACTGAGAAAATTTTTTTTCTCTGGTGCAGTGGGTCTGGCAACCGTGGCCCCTGCTAAATACACTGCCACTGCTGGTAGATATTATCACTGATTTTACTTGGTACTTCTGCTTTTTTATGTTTGTACCGAGACACTTAGCGTTGTGGTTTTAATTACACCACAAAAGTGTTATAACATTTCATAACTAGTGTTACTGTTTCAGTAAATTTGAATCTTGAAACATTACATGGAGTAGTTCCTTGTTTCATCTGCTGTTTCAGGTCTTTGTTAGTGTATGTCTGCCTCATTGTTTTACTGACTGTTTTTCTGGTTAACGAGCAGAGCTCTGTCTTCCAATATTCGGCCAACTGCTTCTGTTCTTATCTTCGATTTTCCTGGCTTTCGAAATCCAGCATCATGCAACCGGCAAACTGGTGCGACACTAGAAGACCTCTGCCATAACTATGTACATGAACGACTTCAGCTGCTCTACCATGAAACCATTCTGGTGTCTGAGAAAGAACTCTATACTCGGGTAAATGACTTATCATATAATTCATGAAATTCAGAATATGTGTGTGTGTGTGTGTGTGTGTGTGTGTGTGTGTGTGTGTGTGTGTGTGTGTGTGTGTGTGTGTGTGTGTGTGTGTGTGTGTGTGTAATTGTAATTGTAATTGTAATTGTAACCGAAAACTTATATAGCGCCACTCAAATCAGCGGCGCTTTCAACCCGCATCAATGCCGGCACCGGCAAAAAGGAAAGTTTTCAGGCGTCTACGGAACTGGAGAGGGGAGAGGGCAAGAAGCTCTTGGCGGAGAAACAAGGGGAGACAGTTCCAAGCAGAGGGGCCAACATAGGCGAAACTTCTGGATTGTGCCGTGGAAGATCGCATGCGAGGGACAACCATAAGGCCGCGAGCCGAAGATCGCAAGGAAGCCCTCGCAGGCAAGGAAGAAACTGGGTTGCAAAAATTCATTAGGTAAGACGGAGCAGAGGCAGTAAGGCAGTTGCGCATGAGAGTGAGGGTTTTAAACTGAATTCGCTGTTGAGCAGGGAGCCAGTGGAGGGAATCACGGATAAAGGCAGAAATGTGGGCAAACTTGGGAATGTCACCTATAAGCCGAGCAGCAGCATTAAGGATAGTCTGGTGTGTGTGTGTGTGTGTGTGTGTGTGTGTGTGTGTGTGTGTGTGTGTGTGTGTGTGTGTGTGTGTGTGTGTGTGTGTGTGTGTGTGTGTGTGTGTGTGTGTGTGTGTGTGTGTGTGTGTGTGTGTGTGTGTGTGTGTGTGTGTGTGTGTGTGTGTGTGTGTGTGTGTGTGTGTGTGTGTGTGTGTGTGTGTGTGTGTGTGTGTGTGTGAGTACGCATTTCATCCGGTCTGAGACCTATACCTTAGATTCACACGTTCTTTCCGAGACCGGGCAGCCATCCGCGTACGTGAAATCGCGTTCTCGGTTTGGGAGCCCATTATAAGCAATTTTATGATTTTATTACCTCAAATTTCTTTTCACAAAATATACTGGAAGATAGCTAATGTAAAGTTCTTCTAATTTTTTGAATTTTTTAAAAATCCGATCGGTAGCTGATTTTAAATTAGCGATAATGTGAAGGTCTCGGACTGTCAGTGGGCGGAGCCAGTGACTTGGCAACCTGAGAACTAAGACACACGTTTCCATCGGAAACACACAGTCATGTATTTTGGCATGTAAAATTTGCACTCGGCTAGTTTTTGGGCTTGTTTTCGGAGGTCTGCGCGATACACGAAGTAATACTCCAACGACCGAAATAAACATGGAGGTAGGTTATTATAAAATGGTTTATTTTTATGCAGTTTCTTTCGAGTTGTAAGATGTTAATAGCGGATCATGTGGACAGCGTAAAACAAGCTAATGGGAAATTTATTACCCAACGACATCAAAAATAGTAGGCCTAATCGGATGTTGGTTTAGTGCTGTTGCATGTGGTACCCGATACCGTCTATTCACAATCGGGCACGTGTTTGAGACACGCGGTTCAACAAATGTGATTGTTCCAACTTCCCCAAAATAAACCTGGGGGTTCAAACCTCGAATCCTGCGTTTTCTTCATGAATAACTCAGATTTTTAAAGCTAAAAATGGCAATGATGAGACTATACTGCGCCGTTCTGGCAACAGATACTGTCAAAATGTATCGACCTGATCGGCTACAGTATTTTGTGGTTTACACGAAATGCGCTATATCAATTTGACCAGTAGAGGGCTCTTATTATTGTAGCTAGGGCTGAGCGCCTAGGGAAGCAGCGGCAGTTGCAGGCATCGAGAAGGTTCGATCATCATGGAAGTGTTTCCGAGTAGATTTTGAGTGTTTCGAAATTAAGGTTTTATCGTAACTTTTCTGTAACTTCGATTTTCCAAGGTATGATTGAATGCCTGGCTCTGTATGTGACGCAGAGGTTTGTGTTTTATAATCGAATTGAAGAGACCGCAAGCGAAGTTTCTAAATTCTTGGTGACCACTATAGTAAAACGGATCGAGAAGGTTCTACGAGACAGCCTCCATTGAGTGATATAGCTCCATTGCTTCATTGATCTTGTTTCGTGCAGGGAGTACATTTGATTTGTTTTCTGTCGTAGTATTTCCCAAATGTCAAGTGCTTAACCCCGATTGCCCAAAGGTCCCAAATTGAACTTTGAGAACTGAAGTGATAAGAAATAATTAATATTACATAGCATTGTAAGCGCCCGTTGTGTTGACGTAGAAACTAGCTGTAGGCCCTGTGATGGATGAGAATAGACTATCGCTTGATCAATGACATTATGATTGATTTTAAATAGTGATTTTAAGTTGTGCAGACATTTTGAGATAACTAATAATTTTAAGTTAAATATTAAAATTAAACGATAGATTGATGCAGACCGGCTATTGAATTCTTTGTTGATGAGTCCTGCCATTGAGCAAGCGGTGATACAGCGATTGCCCGAAATGCTTAGTCAAATACTGGAGGAAAGTGGTAGCTTAGCTGGTAATTCTGTCACATCAGGCTAATACGATGCATCAAATCGGCTACTGTCCTTTTGTCTCCTCTCGCCTTGATGATGCTAATTTGGTTTTTGTTGGTCTGTTATTCTTTGAACTCGACAGGCTGCAACGCATCCAAAGCTCTTTAACTCGTGTAGTGCTGCTATGTGTCTTGGATATCAAGCTGCATCTTCTGGCAGCCGAGTATCCACACCTCAGATTCACATTTCAGTGTGACCATGAACACGTTGCAAATTTGATTAATAATAATAATAATAATAATAATAATAATAATAATAATAATAATAATAATAATAATAATAATGATAATGATAATGATAATGATAATAATAATAATAATAATAATAATAGTAGTAGTAATTATAATAATAATAATAATGTTTTCTGTATGCATCACTAGCCTAACTATCAAGTAACCTCTTCATCGGTCATCGCTATTTTCTGTAGTAAAAGACAAATCTATTGGCAATGTTTAAAACAATTATCCCAAAATTACTGCACTGTATGTTTGTCATTTAAATATTGATGGAATAAAGCAGAAAACTAAGCCAGGGATGTGTGTAGTACATGAAAATGATTTGCTGACTTTAAATCAAGCAGAGTGTTCTTCGAATGTACTGAGTACATTCCTAGATAAAAGCCCTTAATCTGGTAATTTTACACCAGATATTGGCTACGATTGTTTCTGAATAGACAAAAACTAATTCTCTGTTATGTTGAATTGAGAACTTGGTCAATTTGTAAGGTTTTCTGTGCATACATACACGCATGTGTACCGTGCAGGAACAGTGGGAATTATCTCATTGTGTGAAGCACCTGTGATATGCACATTCCTAGATAAAAGCCCTTAATCTGGTAGCTTTACACTGTTGAGCTATTGCCCAGATCTTGGCTACGATTGCTTCTGAATAGACAAAAGCCAATTCTCTGCCACATAATTGAATTGAGAACTTGTCAATTTGTAAGGTTTTCTGTTATACATAAACGCGTGCTTACATAAATATCTCATTGTTTGAAGCATATGTAACGTGCACAAAACTGTGTTCTGTAATGGTAGCACAGACTGGCTGTTGACTGCAAAGTATGAATGATACACATTAGAGATGTAGTGTCGTAGCAGTACTTTGGCATAACAATTCAATAAACAGGCTTTGGATGTTTTATAACAGGACAGCCATATGATGTGGACCTCGGCAAAGTGCCAATCGAGAGGACAGCAAATGTTGATGGCATCATACATGAAACAAGGTTTGCCAGCACCGAATTTGGCAATTGGTAAAAAGACTTCTGGAAAGAAACAAAGCAACAAGTATGACTATGACGCTGTTAGCTCCAGCACAGCAGGCTTGTCCTGATAGATGAAAAAGTGGCAAAATGATTTGCACTTCAAACAGCAGGATCCTTTTTACCCAGAGTTTGAACAGATGTCTGAGGAGCTTCCAGTCTTAGTTACTAAGCCAATGCAGCAGTGTAGAGAGACACTGTCAGATAAGAAAATGCAAGACGATAACAGTGCCTTAGGTCCAGCCGAGATATTCAAGGAAATCACTGCTTCATCACCTGTCTACTGTGAAATAAAGCAAATATTTCATCCGCTAACTCCCACTATGCAAAAATCTGCTACAACTGAATCTACAAAAGACATGGAAAAGGTGCTTGAAACTCCATTTATAATCAAAGAACTGGGAGGAAGTGTTGGTGGCAAACCTCTTGAAGGATGCTTAACTTTGTATGTATAAATTTTTATATGTTATTCATGTGTAAATTTTCAAATTTCTTATGATTGTATTTGTATTTGTATCTAGAAATTTATAAAGCGCCTCTCGCAGAATAACTCTTCAGAGGCGCTCCTAGCACAGAGGCCCCGGGGAAACAGAAATGCCTTTATGGAACGCGACACCGATGAGGAAATTCAGTCATTAGTTTGGCCCTGTGCACAGGGGGAAGGTCATTCCAGCAGATTGACACAGCGGACCTTGTAAACTGTATGAATACAGAGGCTTATCGGGATTTGAACTTTACTTTCCAAAGGATGACTTACACATTTTTTCTTTCTGCTTGTATAAGAAATGGATATGGTGCTTGAAACTCCATTTATAATCAAAGAACTGAGAGGAAGTGTTGGTGTCAAACCTCTTGAAGGGTAATTTTTTATATTTTATGCATGCGTAAATTTTCTTATGATTGACACAGCCTTGCAAACTGTATGGGTACAGAGGTTTGAAGGGATTTGAACTTTACTTTCCAAAGGATGGCTTACACATTTTTTCTTTCTGTCTTTACTATCTGTCTGAATGTTTTGCTATCTCTCTGTCGCTTTCTCACACTTTGCTTTCTCCATCTCTCTGGGTAATGAATGTAGGATCATTGGGGATCTCAGAACTTGACACCAAGTAACATGGAAAGAGTAGGTTGAGTGTAACCTATGACTTGTTTTATCTGGTCTTGCAAGTAATTATGTGGCTGATCCAATAATGTTGCACCTGCACATACCTGTAATAAGTAGTATTAACATAAATAATAATGATTGATATAAATCTGGTAAACTAAGAGCGAATCTAATCTAATTTAATGGCTTCTGTAATGCTCTTTTCATAATTGCATAAACCAGCAATCATTAGTCAATTCAAGGGAAATCATAGTCAAAATCATAATCTATTATGGAAGCATTTTTGAAATCTCATAAGGCAAATATGTATTGTATTGTATTGTATAGTATTGTATTTCAAAACTTATAAAGCGCCTCTACACAATGTCCATCAATCAGAGGCCCTCCCAGTGCAAAAGTCCTTGGGAATAAAGGCAAGTTTAAAGACAATGACAAGCTGTGGCAGGATCACCAGATGGAGGAAGCTGATTCCACAATGACATTTAATGACAATGAACTAATGGACAGCATTATCTTATCCTTTTTATACAGTTTGGACTTCCTGGGTGAAGGAATCACACAACCAAATACTTCTGCACCGAGTACATTTCTTGGACTGACAGATAAGCCCATGATGCTTAGCACAAGTCAAGATATTTTAGAATTTCTGTCAAAAGGATATGTACCTCCAGAGATGGTTCACGAGAGTTTGAATAATGAGTCAAAAGAAAACTTACCTTCAGAGGCGGTTCAAAAGGCTTTGAATAATGAGTCACTGACAGAGTTTGTAGTTGAGAGTGTCTGTGGTGATGGAGAGATAGTTCCATTCAATGAAGTTCTGCAGCACAACGTTGAACTACAATATCCTAGCAATTATTCACAGTCAGAAATTCAAATGAGTACAGTTGATTCTTCACTGAATTGCAGAAATTTGACTGGTGCTGTAGTGTTAAATTTGAATGATAAGGAGGTACATCTACAGACCGAATTGCTTTGCAGAAGTCCAGTTATTTCAGAGTCTATGTTTTCAAGCAAACTACATTTTATTCAAGTTCCACAGACTTTGAATTTTGAAACAGTTACTAAGCTTGATGATAATATGGGCTGTCAGAGAATTCCACTCAATGAAGTTCTGCTGCAACAGAGCAGGGAACAATTCACCAGTTATTTATCTAAGTCACAATCAGAGATTCCAGTAATTGAAGTTGAATCTTCACCAAGTTCTGGGATCGTAGTCATGTCTACAAAAAATGTCATTCTGAGTGGAGAAGTTGCAAAACGCATCTGGGATAAGGTTAATTACTGTGTTTTTTGTGGCAAAGCATCAAAAGGTCTTGCTCGACATCTACAACAAGCACACAAAACTGAAATTGAAGTTCAGCAGGCATTGAGCTATCCACTTAGATCTGTGGAACGTAGAAGAGTGTGGCAGAAACTGCTTCACAAAGGAAACTATTCATATAATCAGAAAGTTTACGAAACAGGAGCGGGACAACTTGTTGTCGCCAAACGAGATCCTAGTGGACAGCCTAGTGATCCTAGTAAATTTTTACCATGTGCGAAGTGTCATGGGTTGTTCAGCAGAAAACAGTTGTACAAGCACAAACGAAAATGTGTTGGCAGAGAAAGTGGTGGGACTGTGGAAAGTACGTCAAGCAAGGAGAGGCACCAGGCTCAGGGTGCTCGGCTTCTGCCTGTGCGGACCGATACAGCGATGACACAAGCATTCTGTGACAATATTTTAGCTCGCCTAGAAAATGGGGAAGTGGCTATGATTGTTCGAAATGACAGCACAATCTTAGAATTTGGAAAGCGTCTATACATTAAAGGGCATAAGGGGCTGTCCCCTCATGGTCAACAGGAAATACGATGTCGTTTGCGAGAGCTTGGACGATTTGTAATGGAGGTTCGTACCATTGACCATAAAATTCAAAGCCTCAGTGACTGCATTGACGTGAGGAAATTTGAGGCTGTTTGTGATGCAGTGAAGACGCTTTCTGGATATGATAGGCAAACTGGCACTTACTAAGTTCCATCATTGGCGCTGCGTCTTGGCCAGTCACTGACAAAATGTGCCCAGAATCTTCGTGGAAAGGCCATACGAGAAGGCTGCAGTTATTTAAGGAAACAGTGCGATGACTTTCTAGACGTTGCCAAAGAAGACTGGAGTTTACAAGTTTCAACACAGGCTAGACAAACTATCGATGAACGAAAATGGAACAATCCAAAGAAATTACCCCTAGCCGAAGACCTAAAACTACTTAACATGCATCTGATCAACAAAGTTGCTGAGGCAGAAAACAATCTGGCTTCATCACCAAGTCCTGATAAGTGGAGATTGTTGGCGTCATATACTTTAGCCAGGATTGTACTGTTCAACAGAAGGAGAAGTGGAGAAGTTCAGAGAATGACTTTATGTGTGTATAAAAACATAGTGAAGTCAAATGCCAATGTGCAAGGTGAAGTATATGATTCACTTTCACCTGTAGAGAGAACCTTGCTGAATAGCTTTTACCATGTCATTATCCGTGGAAAAAGAAATCGAGGGGTTCCTGTCTTATTTACACCTGACATGTACAAATCTACAGAACTTCTAACCAGGCTTCGAGGCGTTTGTGGTATTTCATTGAGTAATAACTACGTTTTTGCTCGTTGTGGAGACTCGTCAACCACGTTAAGAGCTAGAGACATCTTGCAGGAGTTAGCCAAAGACTGTGGTGCTCAGAAACCAGAATTGATTACCTCAGTAGGTCTTCGCAAGCACGTTGCAACCATATCTCAGCTTCTGAATCTCCATGGTCATGAATTAGACCTCCTGGCTAAGTTCATGGGCCACGATATTCGCGTGCATAGAGAATATTACAGACTGCCTGAGGACACAATGATGGTGGCTAAACTCAGTAAAGTTTTGATGCTGATGGAACGCGGCGATGTGCAACGTTTTTATGGAAAGTCTCTGGATGAGATCAATGTTGATGATGCTGATGAAGATGACATAGACGTTGATGATGCTAACAAGAATGAAAACCACAGTGATGATGATCATGAGGAGGAGGAGGATGAGAATGGAAACTACAGTGATCACAACGATGATGTTGACAAGAAAGAAGATCACGACACTGATGATGAGGTCGACATGAGTGCAAAGATTCATAATGGTACAGTGGTTGGTTGTCTGCTATTTAAATTTCTACTTAAATTGGTATTATGATGTACCGTTCATAATTAATACCTTTTTCTTTATATTATTAGTATTATTACTGTTAGTGTTGCTATTGTTGTTGATGTATTATTGGTGTGACACGAGTGGTTAGAGCGCTCGGCCTGTAACGCAAAGAGTATGGGTTCGAGCCTCACCCGAGGCAGTGACTGTGTAGGAACCCGAGCAAGTTCTTTACTCACAATTGCCCTGCGCCATCGATGTTCTGTCATATGTATTGTTGTATGCACTTGTGAACTTTTGAGGGAGGGCAATATCAACTACAGTTCTATTGTATTACTGTTGTATTGTATTATTATTGTTAATAATATTTATTCGAGGCCAGAAGGTAGGGAGACAGAAATGGAATCAGAATGAGGTAGTTATAGAGGGAGGAAGGATTGTTAGCATTTATTTTATGATGTGTTAAGACTATTTCATTTTTGGTAATTAAGAAATAACATTTAAGGAGTTATGCATAATTAGCAGCAGATGCTGTGAGTTTGGCTAATTGTAATATAATTGCTGTTGCTTGCTTAAACATGTTTTATGGGGTAACTATATTTACTGATAGGGTAAATATAGATAGACCATAAATTACGGTGTTGCTGTATTTACACTATCACTAATTGCGTGAAATGTACAATATTGTATTGTATAATGTTTACAGCTCATCTGGGCAGCAGAAAGTTCTCAGGAGAAGTTGCAGTGGGCCATCGCAAGCAAATGCAGAATACCAACCGAGAGTACGTGAAATGGTCTGAAGCAGAAAAAGAAGCAGTGAACAGACATTTTTCTACTTTCATAAAGAAAATGCAGTGTCCTAGGCAACTTGATTGCTTAAATGCAAAAGCTAAGGAACCAGTGCTTGCCAATCGCACATGGAAAAATATAAAATTTTATGTAAATACACAGATGAACAACTATAAGTCTAAAATGTCACATAGGTCTCAGAATTCATGAATTATAGCATGTTCTGAGCTTTGAGCTTTATAACTGCATTTTTGCAACAGATTAAATGTTTACTGAAGCTCCTCTGGCACATTGTTACTAATTATTAGCAGACATTTTATTTTAGTTAACTTGTTTCACAGCCTCATGTGTCAGCAACAGAGCTAAGGAAATTGCTTGTGATTGACTGCTTAGTACATGTAGTGCCATCCCCAAATCGGCAGTCATAAACTTATTGAATTGAATTCGATAGTTCAATGCCTGCTGAACTTTAATTTCAGTTTTGTGTGCTTGTTGCAGATATATAAGTTTTATTGAAGCCCCTCAGGCAAATTGCTATACATTATTAGCAGAAATTTTAGTTAACTCTGGTCACAATCTCTTGTGTTGGCAACAGAGCTAAGGAAATTTGCTTTTGATTGACATGCATTACAAACTGTCCTGTGTGATGTTCTTTGGTGAGCAATAAGACTGACACCATAGGGTAATAATTGACCTTTCAGCCAGTCCATTGCCTAGTTAATAAGTTACCAGAAAGACCTCACTGTCTGTGTTTTAATGTTTAGACTTTAATGTCTATGACTATCTATGTCAAAATGTCTGTCCACAGTTTGCATGAAGTACATGGAACGTGGAGTATCTATTGTCCAGTTTACAGCAAACTACCATGCAACCCCAAAACTTTGCCTCTAATGGCTAGTGTTCATTGAAATGTGTAATTAAATTAATAAATGATTACATTACTGGACAGTTCCATGCCTTGTTCCTGAACTGCAGAAGTGACATTAATCTTTTAGACGTGGATTGCTGTTTCCAAATTTATAGTCCTTACTTTTCTTGAGATCATTTAAAATAGTGTCATCCCCAAATGTGGGGTAGATTGCAAAAATCGACAGTCATAAACGAAATGAAAACATGTTTGAGTTATGTATTTTTGGTGTGTTTTAATAATAGAAATTTTGCTAAAAATTCTGTCGTTTTTAAAATCTTCTACTGCTGTAATTTTTCCTCTCTATTGTGCAGCTCCAGAGATTAGTTTTAGGGTCGTGTAGTGTCTCATTGCAATTGCAGTTACATTTCTCACAGTGTATAACTTCTGATTTTAGTGTAGCATAGTATATGTGTGCATTTATATACTTAATGTACACAGTTAAATATCGAAGCACTGTTACATTACATACAGATATGCAAATGTTACATTACATACAGATATGTTACAATTAAAATTCATTTTACTGATATGTATTTCTGGTGTGCTTTAATAATAGAACTGTTGCTAAAAATTCTGTTGCTTTTAAAATCTTGGGCTGTAATCATTTTCTGTGTGTATTGTTTGTGCCTTTGATTGAGACCTTTCTCAATTTGTCTTTTCTTTGTAAAATCATTCTCTGGCTTCTAGAAATGTTGTTCAGTGGTTGAATCATATTCAGTTTACACCAAACTACCATACAACCCCAGAACTTTGCCTCATATGGCAACTGCTACTGTAGTGTTTTCTGGAATTAGTTTTAAGTTTGTCTATAGTCTCATTTAAAGAAAACTGAGTAAGATGGTTTTCTCACAGAATATGTTAACCAGGCACGATGTACTTGTGTAGTCCATTTATGCAATTGCTGTAATCAAGGCTGCAGTCGTTATGAACATTTCTTAAAGTCGGTTTCTATGGTTAATTCTTTAAAGTCAGTCCCTGACTCCCTATGATTGGTTTTACTCTTTTTTTTATTACAATGTAATCATTTTGCAGGCTGTCTGTTCTGTTAGTAGTTAAGATTTATCGCATAACATGTACATGTACAGCGCAGTGCGTTTGCAGGCGCTTAATTAAAGAATAAATATTATTATTATATTGTAATCTTACATTATGCTTACGAGATTTCAGCTGATGGATCGACCATTCACAAGTCTTGTGACTATGTTTACGATTTAAGTGTAAAACTTCTGATTTGTATGATGTGTATGCATTTATTTACTTAGGATCTAGTGTAATGTTTTATGTACACAGCTAAATATCTAAGTTCTGGACATGTTGTTAAATGCAGATGTTACGATGCTACATTATATACTGACCTTTCTGTCTTACGGATTGATCTTATGGGTGTTGACCTGCTTACAGTTTGGTTTTGGTTGATGTCTCATGCACTAGACACCGGCGCAACAGAAGTTACTAACCACAATTGCATCAAATTATTGTTTATGTTTAGGATTTCAGTGTAAAACTTTTGATTTTAGTGCGACATACTACATGTGAGCATATACTTAGGATCTAGCTTAATGTACAAAATATTTTAAGTTCTGGACAAGGTGTTAAATGCAGATGTTATGTTACATGCAGATTTGTTACAATTAAAATTCACTTTACTGGTAAAGTTTTGTGTTATGCATTGATGTTGTAACACATAGTATCCCACAGATATCTAAGTTTGTGGATGATACAAAACTCTGAAGACCAGTGGGTGGTGTTGAAGAAGAAGAGATACTGTGAGAAGACTTAAGGATAATATTATAAGAAGGACTATGGTCGGTAGAGAAAAGGATACAATTCTGAGGTTGTACAAATCACTGTTTAGTCCACAATTAGAATGGTGCAGGTGTGGCATCCATACCTGAACAATGGCAATGACATTGACTTGTTTGCGCTTCGGAATGTGTATTGGATAGAGGTACACTAAAATACCTTAAAACCTGTGATTACATTACACTGAACAACTAGAAAAGAATGCAAGGGAGAGCTACACAAATTATTTTGGTCTACAAGGATTTGAGATAAAAATATTTAAACTACCTTTAGATCTGTGATTATGTGAACAACTATAAAAAAATGCAAGGGAGAGCTACAAACGTTATTTGGGTTTACAAGGATTTACAAGGATTTGAGGTTCAATAAAATACCTTAAAATCTGTGAATGCATTACGTTACATTGAACAACTAGAAAAAGAGCTACAAAAATGATTTGGGGTTACAAGGATATGAGCTATAGGGGCCTAAAGAAATGTTGATTAGCCCTTTCGAAGTTTGGAGAATAGGATTACGACTTGGCTATATGAGTGTGAATTTGTTACTAAATCGACTTGCGTCTCTTGCGAGAACCAAAAATTACATAATACAAGTTCTGAGGGTGGATAAAATGGATGTTCTCAGTCCGAATGTAGACAGAGGTGTGTCTTCGTGTGTGTGCGTGTGTGTGTGTGTGAGTACGCATTACGTCGGGTCCGAGAACTCAAGTATGTACACACTGCTTCAATCTGAGTGCTAAAAGCGTTCTCGGTCTGGGAGCCCATTGTAAGCAAGTTTGGGAATTTATTAGACCAAATGTTTTCCAAAAAATATTCTGGAGGATAGCTAATATAAATTTCTCAGGGGCGGCACATTGATGCTTCGCACCACCTTTGAAAAATCCACCCGCCGCCACTGAATTTCTGTGTTATGAGTTGATTTTGTATCACATAGTAGCCCACAGATATCACTGTGTAAAGCATCCTAAAAGTAGCTTGCTGCTGACGGTGATAAATTGTTGTAATTACAATTACTTTGCCATATAAATCTTATAAAATCAGTGTAGTAATGTGTTGTATTATTGATTTACACAATCTAATCTTAGATTAATTGGTAGAGAACTGCAGTTCATAATTTTTATTAAGGACATAGGTCATGGGATTTTATCACAAATTTCTAAATATGCAGACGATACACAACTCTGTAGAGCAGTGGATGATGAAGAAGAAACGGAGATACTGTGAGGAGGAGTGTTCAGATGGTCAAAGGACTGGCAGATGCTTTTTAATTTGGAAAAGTGCTCAGTAATGCAAACGGGGAAGAGAAACAAAGAATTCGTATGAAATAAGTGCTAAGGTTTTGACATTAATTCAGGAAGAAAAGGATTTTGGAGTGAGCATGCAAACCGGTGCTAAACCTTCAAGGCAATGTTCTAAAGTATCAAAAAAGATTTATATATAGCCAGTAGAGAAAGTACTGAAGTTGTACAAATCAATGGTGAGGTCACAATAATAATTCTGCATCCAGGTGTGGATTCCATACCTGAACAATGACACTGACTTCTGGTTTGCTCTTCGGCATGTGCAGGCCGACCTCCATTGGTTTTCCGGTTTAGATCTATTTTATTGGATAGAGGTACACTAAAATACCTAAAATCTGTGATTACCTTACATTGAACAAATGGAAAAAATGCAAGAAAGAGCTACAAAAATGATTTGGGTTTACAAGGATTTGAGCTATGAAGATATGTTGAAGACTTGTGTAGGCCCTACTAACATTAGAGAGGAGTAGCAGAGAAGAACTAATTGAAGCCTACAAAATTATCACTTCAGAGGAGGCAGTGCAGTTTGAATTAGCACCAAACAAGGCGACTCATGGACATAGATCCTGTATAAATTATTTCAGAACCGAAAGGAACATTAAGCAGAAATTTTCCGGTGCAAGAGTTGTGGAATGGTTCTGAACCCTTTAAAACCCTTGTTAAAGTTATGTATGTTCAAGGAATCAAAAAGCTCCCTGTGGCTTTCAAAGAATATTTGCTGTTCAAACAGACGGTCTGATTAGAAAGATGTTCAGTACTGCTGTGATGAGAGAGTATAAAGTCTTTGCAGGATTTAGTTCTACTAATATAATATTAATAATATTATAATTGCTGTGAATAATAAACCTCGTTTCAGTTAATATATCAGTCTTTTATTTACCAAATATGGTAGCACAGAAACAAATGATACAGCATTATCTGGACAATAGACCTGTCCGTACTATACTAATTAAACATATTACATAGAGTCCACGTTTCCTTAATATAAATTGTCCTAATGTGAACAGGAGATCACACACCAAATTTACAACAGTGTTCCCTATAATTGGGCCTCTTCAAAAGAGTCTTGTTCTTCATGACATCCAGCAGTACTTAGTGCTGCATAAAGTTCCTGTGGAAAGTGCAGTAAGTCATCAACACTGCATTGACTGACCTTGAAGATCTTACAGATAGCATTGATCTTTAGTGTGTTCAGTTCACTGTTGCTGAAGTTTACAGCTTCCATTCCGTACAGCAAGAATGGCTTACAATAAGCACTAAGAAGATGCAGCACTAAAAGCACTAACAAGATGCTCAGTGAACTTGCAACATTTGTTATACAAAAGGTTGAAAGGTTTGCAGAACTTGACTTTCATTTCATGCAAACTAACTTTAAATGACTTGGCAGAAACAAGAGAACAACCCAAGTATTTAAGTTTCTACATAGTTAATTTGAACACTAGACTAATCGAACTAGTACGAAAAGAAGTTAATATTGTTCCATATTCATTTAATAAATTTCATTCGACAGCAAATGAATATACACATTACTGTCCTTGAAATAAATTTTCAGTAATTAAATTAGATCAGTATGTCAAGAAATATTAACTATTATTTTTATTTCATGTTATATTATTGGTATTATAAAAAAATTGTTTAGGCAAACTACAGGCAAGCTTTATTAAAAGCAGAGAATAAATAATGTTTAGGCCCTACGTGCTATTATAATTATTACGAATAGCTTAACCTATAAAAATATAATTTTTATTGCTTAGACAAACTATATTAAAAGTAGAGAATAAATAATGTTTAGGCCCTACATGTTATTATATTACGAATCGCTTAACCTATGCAAAAATATAATTCTATTAAAAGCAGAGAATAAATAATTGTTATTATATTACGAATAGTTTAAACTATACAAACAATATGATTTAAATTCGAAACAAAAGTAATGTTTAGACCCAACATCTAATATCGTATTTGTAGCTAATATCTCGATGACGGCTTGGCTATAGTGAGTGTGACTGTTACTAAATCGACTTACGTCTCCTTCGAGAACCCAATATAATATTGTAGTGTGAATTTGTTTCTAAAGCGACTTACGTCTCATACGAGAACCCAAAATTACACCCACGTTGCTATGCGTGCTACCTAATTTATTATTCTGCGCGTCCCTATCTTTAATACAGCGTCCGAGAACGCGCTCGGATCGACGATCTCGTTAATGGTGTAATTTATGTAATTGGTTATAATTTGAATTTTAAGACGTGTATCTTTTAAAATAACCGCCAGTGATTGGCTACTCATTCAGACGAACATTTTGATATAAAATTTGTGGGCGTAGCCATAGGCGAAATAGACGTTCTCGGACTGAATGTAGAGATACATGCTCTCGGATATGCATTAGAGGCATGTATGTGTGTGTGTGTGTGTGTGTGTGTGTGTGTGTGTGTGTGTGTGTGTGTGTGTGTGTGTGTGTGTGTGTGTGTGTGTGTGTGTGTGTGTGTGTGTGTGTGTGTGTGTGTGTGTGTGTGTGTGTGTGTGTGTGTGTGTGTGTGTGTGTGTGTGTGTGTGTGTGTGTGTGTGTGTGTGTGTGTGTGTGTGTGTGTGTGTGTGTGTGTGTGTGTGTGTGTGTGTGTGTGTGTGTGTGTGTGTGTGTGTGTGTGTGTGTGTGTGTGTGTGTGTGTGTGTGTGTGTGTGTGTGTGTGTGTGTGTGTGTGTGTGTGTGTGTGTGTGTGTGTGTGTGTGTGTGTGTGTGTGTGTGTGTGTGTGTGTGCGTGCGTGCTTATGGGGGTATGAATGAACAACTGAAGGCAGTAACTGCTATTATCTCAAATCTCAAAACAAATTGCTTGGGAATCTAGTCTAAGTATCTTGAGTCTCAATGACCAGTTAAGATAATTTGAAAATCAGTCATGTTGTGTGCATATCTGAATATTTATGTTGCCTCTGACATATCTTGTAACTAGTCTAAAGTTCAATGTAGTTAAATGATGCTTGCATAGCTTGTGTGAGGTCTCCTAGCTGGAGGCTTCCATGCAAACACAAGGCCATGACTGGTAACTGAGTCTGTATTGAGGTTCTTCATTACCTGATTCAGTCTGTTTTATTCTTTCAATATAAAACTTATTTCAAACTTTGTAGGAGAATATAGACTGTGGCTATGAATTGAATGAATCTCCATCTTCAGTAGTACACTTGATCGATGGTCAACCGGAACATGTGGTAAGTAACTTATTCTTTACAATCTTATAAAGAGTAAGCCGCTAATTCTAACCTATATGAGCATGTGGTTAGTTGATTATCTGGGAAAAACCATAAAGTATGTTATGTTATTACACAGTTGAGTTATGACGAAATTATCGAATTAGTCCATATCCACTTTATTATGTATCATATTATATTAAAGTTTGTTTTAGTAAGACTTGAGTATTATATTATAAGAATACTGTTGGCTATGGCACTTCTCTTAGAAAGGAAATTTTCTCAGTTAAATATATTCATTGTCATGAGTTAAATTTTGTTGTGTTTCATTTGATTAAGGGTCAGCGATTTAGTGACCAACATCAGTCAAAAGGTCTTCTTGTAATGATCGAAGAGGATGCTGGATCCGGGTCTACAGACAGTTCTTTTCTTGAGGCTCTTTTGTCTGGTTAGCAAATTTGCTGTTCATATGTCTCTGTGTGTCATTGCCTTTGTCTTTCAGGGTCTTTAAATCCTCATTAAATCAGATAGAGTTTGTAACTAAAAACAAATGCTGTAGTTGGAAGTAACAAACAAGTTTATAAATTACTTAGACAAGTACTGTCTGATGAATTAATGGATCTGTGTATTAGAACATGTGACATGTAACATCATCTCGCAAGTGCAAACAATCATTTATATCCACAACTGTCTAGGGAATAAGAGAAGAGGTCAGGGAGAGAGGTAGAAGGGGTGGAAAGTGGAGGGGGCTGGGAGAGAGGGGGAAAACAAGGAAGTCATTTAGATTAGATTGTATTTGATATGGACAAAACAATAGCAATCCAACACTAGAAACATGCTTTTTGTGTTGCTATTGTGAAGTTTGTCACTGGCAATTTTTTAAACAGATACTGAACAACTGCATAAAGGCCCAACAATGGAGTCGTTTGTAATCAACCATTTGCAAGGAACCAATCCCGTATATTACGATGTCAGCGGATGGCTGAGAACGTTCAGAAACAGCCTGATATCCAGGGAACCAGTTACACAAATCCTGCATCAGTCCAAGAAGTATGTTCCGATGATCTGTCTAACACTGATTGCTGCTGTTGGGGATAAATATGTCTGAATTCATTTATGTTCACAGCTGGATTTGATTAAACAGATTGCAGGTATCTGCTTTAACTTCTGAAATATCAGGCTAAAGAAAACATTTTTATAAAGATAAACCAAAAAGGTCATTATAAATTTGGTATTAGCCTGCATATAAAATTTTTAAACTAGACTTTTGAAATTTTCATTACAAGATAAATACAGTTTTTCCAGTACTTCAGCTGCAAGCAGTAAATACTGAATATGCTTTAAAGAAAATTTTTCACGGCGTTGTAGCTACCAAAAATGTAAGCATCATATGTGTAATTAGAAAGTGAGAAATTTTTTGCATTTTAGAAATATTTCCGATGTTATATCATGTCACTCGGATTGTCCGTGTGTATCAAGAACACTGAGATGCACTTTGTTATTTAATTAGCTATTCAGTTGGTAGATTGACGAACTGAGTTGTACTGCTTACTTAATTCTTTAGATCTGGCATTCGTACTCTGTTTGGCAATGATGGTGCTGATGGAGTCAGTGTTATCTTGGATGGATCTTCTTCCGTGGGTCTGAGGCGAGCTGGCAGCATGCGTAGAGGTGCTAGTAGTCTCAAACGAAGGGGTCTATCATTCCAGATTAAGCTTCAAACAGTAGGTTATTTTTCTTTGTTTAAATTGCAAATTTACATAACTGTTTTGGAATTGAAACAGTAGAATCCTGCTTTCAATCAACATTCTACAGAACTGAATAAATTACGCAGTAAAATTGTTTTATAAAAATGGTCTAATGGAGGAGAAGGTTTCACCAGCATTATGATTTTCTTTGTTGTTAGTGTCAGCTGGCATTTAAAATACTTTGAAACTATTTGTGTGCATGAAATTAGTTTCTGTGTTAAAAGGTATTTCTCCATTTTTGTAGGACATGGTCATCGATCTGTTGCGTAAAACTCAGATGCATTTTGTTCACTGCTTTCTACCGCAACCAGATGCAGGACTTTGTGAACTTAAAATGTCCTTGACCCCGTCCACTCCTCAGAATAAATCATTTGTGTTGGAAGAAACGATGCTCGACGTTCCGCTTGTCAGAGCGCAGTTGCGAGGGGCAGAAGTCTTGCAAGCGGTCCGGTTATATCGACAAGGTAAAATTTACTGCCTCTTAAGCGTTTTTATTTAGTTGACTAAGACAAAGGAAGTAAATCTTCCATTGCCTGTAGTGAGAGGGTACCAATTTCTTTTTCTTAGGCTTCAAGGTAACGAGAGATGAATTCAAAAGTTCTGGAGATGAACCAAAAAAATTGCAATACTTGTTTACTTTCAGCTCATGCATATTATGGGTCAGGTTTAGCAGTTCATTTCATCTAAGTTCTTTGATGGTTCGTCTCGTGCTCTCATTTAGTGAATGGGTATGCAGTGAATTAAATTTATACAGAGTTGTTTAAAATTGAAGGAGATTTAAATATAAGCACGACTAATTGGTGATGAATTTGTTAAGTTTCAGTAGAATATCATGTTGCATATTTTGATTTGCAACTAAATAATGTTTTTGTTCTTTATGCTGACACACTGGTATCACTTTTATTTATACTTATTTTTTTATATTATTAACAGTGTTTATATTATAACACTGTTCAAAGTAATATTCCTGAAAGTGAACTCTTAATAAATTAGTGATCCTAATAAGGGTAGGAAAATATTTTGGAATTTTATGGTGTTTATTGGTTTTTATTTTAAATCGGTAGCAATGTATTTAAGTCCATCTCTAGGTACCATAGGCTGGTGAACAAAAAGTTATGCTGTAGGTTACCCAGAACATCTTCCATTCCACGAATTTCTCAGGCGATTTGAAATTCTAATCCAACAAAATGAAAGGCCAACAGCAGAAAGTTTTCTTGATGCAAAACAGGTCAGATCTGACTGTATATTTTCTGCAGTGTCAGGGATATATTAGGCAGTTTTGCATTTGTGGAGAATTTGCTACATGTACTGTAAAAAATTTGCTGAGTTTATTGTTTGTAGGCATTTAAAAAGAAATAATTCTACAGAATTGTTGGATTATGAATAGACAGACTGTTTATGAGTGAATTAAGGTAATTCCATAGGTGAATAAATAAGAAGAAATGTATGTGATAATGGATAATTTGGTCGTGCAGGTTTATAAATACAAAATATGTCTCAGTATACGAGGATACCTTGAATAATGGGTAAAAATGTAAGGTGATTATAATTGTTGTGGGTCATTATGATGTTTTATGCCTGATTTGGGGAATTTAATGAGTGCCTTTACAGCTGTGTTGAATAAGCACTCTTATGTGGCTATGTAAATTATCTGAACAGGAAATGTAGATTCAGCTAAGCTGTTCAAATTGATGTGCATGTGAAGTGCTCGAATGGACGAGAATGTACAGTGTGCTCAAGTTCTTGTGCAGTTTCATGTGCAGCAGGGCACAGCAAATGCTGACGTGGCTGACTTGAAACTGGAACATGTAGGTGTATGTCTGGGCAGTTCTGACCAGTGATGCTATGATTTGATCCACTCAACAACAGGGATCAGTGCAGTCTTTCTCACATGGACTGTGGTATGTGCTTGAATTTTGGCTGATTGGCCTCTACTCAGACATGGCAGGTGAATACAGACCGGAGCTGATGTGTGTATGTAGGTTAAATTTAAACGAGTTTTGTTTTTTGTTGTTGAAACAGGGTGTAATTCAGCTAATGGAGAAACTTGACTACGATAAGGCATCGTTTAGAATTGGTGAAACTCAGGTTGGAATACAGTGAATTTATTCCTTCTTTTGATCAACATCAGCTTAATATTTTAACTGGATGTATATGTCTATGTACCACGGAAAATAAAACGAGGGTGTTATCTAATTAAATGTGATGATTTGAATTATGGCACTATTTTTCTCTGTTATTTTAATCAAATCCAACCTTGTGTTAGTTATGTCTTGCTGAAATTCAAAATCATCTTGGTAACAAGGAGGCTTGTGTAGTCATTTATGTAAAAAATTTCAAATGGTCAAGTCCAAACCTATTGGTCTGTGTGATGCCTTTGAGCTTTTAGTACATGTGCTATATGAATTTACCCATTGATTACATTACCTGATGCATATAGTAAATCAATGTAATTTCTGTTTGGATATTGAAAGGTGTTCCTGCGAAGTGGTGGACTGGCTCGTTTGAATGAGATGCGAGAGAACTGTGTTCTTGGTTGGGTTGTCAGCCTTCAGGCCATCTGCCGTCGTCACCTAGGTCTACAGAAACTGAGGAAGTTAAAGGTAACAAAAGCCTCCTCTAATTACACGTTGAAGAATGCCTTTAACCGCTGTTATTTTGGTTCTTCAAATTTGAAAGAAATTTAAAAGCTAACTTTTACGTAATTTATGTTACTGCACTTGTCTATTTTGTGTTAAAAGAAGCTTTCATTTGCTTGTGAGCCTATCCATTACTTTTTTCATGATTTTGCTGGGGTACGTATACAATAAGCAATACATGTAAACCTCCTCCTTTAAAGCAGAAACTATTCAGTCACATTTCTTGCAACTCCTTTGTTTGACAACAAATTTTAAGCTTTAAACTGGTGAGAATATTTGTGATTGATGAAGAAGAAGTGCACTTATTGTCTTTTTAGCTGCAGCACTTGGCTGCTTCCTGTATCCAGCGTAATGTTCGGAAGCTCATGGCCATACGTGAATGGTCGTGGTGGAGACTTTACACGAAAGTCAAGCCACTGCTGGATGTTCATCGTACAGAGACAGAACTACATGATAGTCAGGTAGCATATACACTCAAAACCAGATTTCTGGAGTTGTTAAGGATCCACATTATTTTTTAAAGAAATTTATTATTCAGCACAGGTGTATTGCATGTTTTGGTTCTCCTTGTGGTGTAGTATCTGTATACTATATTTCACATTTAGCCACGCATTTAACTTCATGCCGATCTTGTATTGAACTATAATTTTTTCAAAGTTTTTTATTTTATTCCATTCTTTTTTGTTGTTTGACTATGTTTCTAAAAATATTTCTGCTTTTAGGTGGAACTGGAACATTTAAAAGCCAAGTTGGAAAAAGCCGAGAAGGAAAGACAGGAATATAAACTGACAGCAGAGAGACTTGATGCCAAGGTAACATGCATGACAAGAAGGAGGAAAACCAGTTGCCTGTCATTTTTTGTTCTCTGTAATAATTCGTTCACTTTCTATTTTTCCTAAATTGGTTAGATGTACATAGTGTTAATCTGTGAATTATTGTTTAACTGTTTTACTTACTGTTTTTTTTATCAAAGCATTCTTTACTGTTATTTTTCTTTATTCATCTGTTGTTTTGAAGTTCTGTCATGCCTAAGTAACATGTATCAAAAGTGGATTATTTAGTTTGATTTAAGATGCTTTACTCTGTGTACCCGTATATCTAAATGAGGTGCACAATAGTCGAGTGATTAGTTTGTTTGATTGTCAACCAAAGGGTCAGAGTTAATCGTGTTCAGGGCAGAAGGATGTTTTGAATATTTGCTCCATTGCATCTCCTAACGAACTTGGCTGTCTCTTGGGGCTAGCTTAAGGTACTGATTTTTTTATTGGCCAAGGACAGCTGAAACAGATTTAGTTTTACTTTACCTTTGGTTCATTTCTTTTATTTCAGTTGTCTGAAGTGATGAGCGATTTCCAGGAAGAGAATTCGGCCTCAATTCAGATGTCAGAACTGTTGGAAAATGAAAAGTCAGAGCGACTTCGGCTGGAGAAAGAACTCAAAGAAGTCCATGTTAGTCATGGTTAAATTGTTACTTGGAGCTAGAAATTTGGTCACAGATAATAGCAAAAATTGTTAGTTACCCAATAGTTGATATATTAGAGATGAGCAAATAATACACACCTGGAATGTGACAGAACTTACTATTTACCAGATTATTTAAGTCCACTTTTATCTTCTGTGAAATAATTTTTCAAAAGTTTATTGATTAAGTATTTGATTTTGGGTTCATGTAAGTCCCAAGCAAAACCCCAGCTCTTTATTGACTCAGTGGTGACAAGAACTGCTTTTGTAGAAATTATCAATAATTATGAGGTGTGCATTTCTTTTGTACATGTCTTTATGTTATTAGTTTAGCCGATATAAAAGCTGCTGAATACAGAATTACCTAAATGGTATAGAACAAATGGATTTTTAATCATTGAACCACCTGACTACAATTTTGATTGCAAGATGTATTGTGTCACCTGGTGAATGAATGACTGTTACTGTACATGCATATCAGCTAACACTTCATTTAAAATACAGCCAAACTTGCAAAGTGGACCAATACATATAATGAGAAATGTAATAAAAGGTTTTTGTGCTTGCTGCACATTTCCATACAACACTGAAAATATAAGTTTGTTACACAGCACTCTACTTTTTTCAGTTGGACATGCTGCTGATTGCCCTTTCAGCAAAGTTAACAGTTTTCATTTTACCAAAACATTATTTTTTTCAGTTTGGTTAAGGAATTCAAAGTATTCTTTTGTGTGCAAATTATCAAAAAAATTTCAGCTCCATCTTTAACATTGCAGAGTAGTCCGTCTACTGATCTATGTGACTCAGACATAATTTGAAAGTAGTACAAAGTAACTAATTTGTTGCTTGAAAATGTAATTTGTTACTGCTGTGTGTTTTTTTATAGTGATTAGTTTTAGTGTTAGTTATTAAGGATATTTGTTTTAAGTAACTCAGTAATGCACAACACTGGAGGCAACTGTCAGGTGATGCCTGGCAATTTGCAGTAGCTGTACTATAGAAGGTTATGCATACACAGCATGTTTTTATACGATAAGCAGCCGGCAGTTGATGCTGTAGCGTTAAGACGATGTTACTACAGAAGTATCCCATTGCATTAGAATGCAAACTTCTTGCTTTTGTTATAATTAGGAAGTCATTGAAGATGTCTTAGTCTTCTTGTGTGATTCCCGCTGTTAGGTGAAACTTGCAGCTGTGCAACAACAGCAGCACCAGACGGAGATGGAGCTGACAGATGCCCAGATGTTGCTGAGGTCAGTTGGTAATGGTGGAAGTGATGAGGATGATGACATCGATGATACAGAGTTTCAGCAGAAGCTGGGAAAAATTCGTCGAGATGCAGATCTTTCAAAGAGGAAACTAGAACAGCAACATGCCGAGGATGTGGAGAGGTTGGAAACAGTTAAGAGGCAACTGGAGAGAAAGGTGAGAGTTGAGTTAAACTGAGATTATTACATTCTTTGTGCACACTTCTAAACAGCATATTACTGCAATATATATATACTTTTTAAAAGCCTGTTATGGTTTACATCAGTATGCATTATATGTCTTATGTATTCCAAACAGAATGATAGCAGTTCTTATTAAACAGAAACATGTGTCTTTTGTGTTTGAAGCTAATGTCTTTCTTTCTAAGTTGTAATGAGTTGACTTCCAAAAAATTGAAGGTAGATTCAATTGTTAGTATGTGTTGTTTTTATTATGAATAGAATCGTAGCAGTTACTATTAAACAGAGAAGTGTCTTTGTTGTTTAAGGTGAATTTTCTCGGGTTGTAGCACTAATTGAGCAAAATTACTTGAAATTGTGTTTCAGTTGGCCGAAGCCATATCTATTAACGATGAACAGAACCAATTGATCGTGGCTACAAAGCGAAAGTGTGATAGATTAAATCAAGAAATGATGGACATGCGTCTCCAACTCGAAGGACAACTCAGTCGCAACGTTGAGCTGGAAAAGAAGCAGAGAAAGTAAGTGCAACACGGAAGAGATTTATGCAGAAACTGATTCTTAACTAGGCGATACAGTGTGCTCCAGAATTAATTCATTTCATTTTGAAAGTAAGTGTCAAGACCTGAGCTGAGACTTCTCTCCTTCGTCTTTGCTTGCTGAATAGAGCGCAGAGCTTTACTTTTGTTTCAGCGAAGTATTGTGTTTTATTTGTTGCCGATAGTGAATTTGTTCTCATGTTTTGTTGAAGAGGCAGACACTCTTGTTTTAGCATTTGACATATTCAGGCTTACTGGAAGTATTTGTTTTGAAATTATGCTTGCTGAAGTCACTTTTTTATATTTCAGATTTGACAGTGAGCTTCAGAAAGTTAGCGATGCGTTTCAGGCTGAGAAGATGCATCATGAAAGAATACAGCGAGAGAAAGACGAGGTTGCTGTACAGAAATATTCGTTGGAACAGGAATTGAAGGTAACTTTTATTTGACCTTGTAGATTTCATTAGGGTGATATCACAGTTGTCAATAAATTCCTAGCACCGGTGTTGGAAAGAGTAAGGAAAATGGTACTGGTAGATGGTTTGTACAGCCTGATTTTGAATTCCAAACAATTAATTGAGGATTAGTCAAGGCATCAATAAAAGATTTCATATTTAATATTCATGTGTAATATTCTCACAGAGTACTGGCCAATTTTGCTGATAAAATTATAATTTCCTGTGAACTTTGTTCACTCGTTCCTTATTATTAACCAGTGTATTCTCTTACTTGAAATTGACTTCTTGTTCATTGTAATCAGAAACTCCAAATTTATAAAGCGCTACTCTAAAACTAAGTGCAAAACAACAGCTTATTCACGAGAGTTCATCAAAGACTTTGGTGTTAAAAAAATGATCAACTATTTAATGACTTCTCATGAAATAAGTTTCTATGTTTTTTTTTCTGTTTCTCTGTGGAATAGGAAGTAAAAGTGGATCTTGAAATTCAAACTGGAAAGATTAATTTTATGGAGAGGGAATTTCAAGATATAAGTGAAAGCGACAAAGGCAGCCAAGAGGTCAGTAGTTACTCGTTTTCTACTTATGGTTTTGCTTTATTATGCCCCATTGTTCAACCACAATACCTGGTCTGTATGACAATACACACCTGACATATGGAATGAATTCGGCCCAAGTAACACTCTTGTTATTTGTTAACACGCACCCGTGTGAATCCCTTAGGCAGCCATGTTCACAGCGTTGTTATTAGGTTCTTAAAATGTACTTTATAAAAGATACATACATATATAAATATGTACATACATGTTGTTATTTCTGATGGCCAGGTCGTCAAGCTGAAGCAGCTCAAGAACAAATTAGAAGACAAGATGAGAGAACAAGAAGAAGAGCTGGATGAACAGGCTGGCACAATCCAACAGTTGGAACAGGTATGGCGTTCTCTAATTAAATACATTCTGTAGCTTATGAATGCTCATCAATTGAGTCAGCTACTGGAACACATGCAACAATACGATGTTAGTATGGTCCTTTTCAAGTATTGTGCAACTGCCCTATACACTAGTGGATCTGTTTACTCGCATAACTCTCTTGATTCACAAGTTGCCATACTTCCAGTAGTTCATTTTACTTCTTTTGAGACTTCTGTAACTTTGAATGGCATTGTTTCACTTGAAGTCTTTACAGTATGACTTAAAATGATTTCTTCAGGAAATGCAGTTGGCTCAAAACCAGACCCAAACTCCTCTGCATGTTCATGTGGGTTGTGGACATTGATTTTATTGACATTTGATGAAAAATGTTTCCAGGCTAAACTGCGGTTGGAAATGGCACAAGAACGAGTGCGTCAGCAGCACTTGAAAGAACTGGAAGACAGGGATCAAGATCTCGATGACTTGAGAAATTCCAATCAAAAAAAGGTGAATGACAAGGAAATTTAATAAATTTTAATTTATGATTTCATTTACATCAGTCAAACATTTATTTAGCATTTGTTGCCTTGCAGTCTCAAAGTTTGGGAATATGACAGAAATTAACTTAAAGTTTTGGTTATGACAAAGAATTAGTGTGATTTGTTTGCAATACTGTTCCCTACTGCATTGCTGTCTTAGATTTTGTCATTAAAACATCAGTAGATGACACTGCACTCATTTACCATTGTCTGGAATTCAGTTCGTCAATTACATATACATGTACCATAAGTAAATATAAATCCAAATCGCTAGTCACTTGGTCATCTTTGAACTGCTTTGCATTGGGTAATAATTAGTTTTGGTCTGATAATATTGTGTCTGAGCATTTGTTGTGTACTGGTTAAAGGCTTACTAGCTCATTTGTTTAAATTCATTGTTTTCTTAGCTCTGATTTTGAGTTAGCATTTAGAATTTAGAAGATTATTGTAGTCTATATTCTCTCTTATTTGTCAGTTGAAGGCATTGGAAGTTGATCTTGAAGAAGAACGTCAAGAAAGGCAGAAAGTAATTCAGGAGAAGCGTGAACTTGAGCGTCAGATTCAGGCCCTGGCTGAGCGGATGCCAGCACGAAATACTGGCAAGTCTCTGGTTTATTTTGAACATTATGAGGAAGACATTGTTTGATTTTTTCTGGTGTTAATAGATACCATCAGTAGAGGTGGCAGAAGTTTGGTAAAATATGGCCCGGGTGCCAGACACCATTCTGAGCAGGTACACAAACTACCCCATCCCTCCATCATTGAATAATAAATCGGTCATCCAACAGGTTGCATGTGAGTCATTATATCAAATTAGGCCTAATTCAAGGTTAGTTAGGCAGTTACTTTCCCACATAGCCATGGTATCTTTCACCACCAGTATGACTTTTCTTTTTCCACCATTACGACTAATTTCTATTGAGTCCTAGAGATAAAGGAATTTGTTATTCTGTACCATTCACTGATTAAACACCGTTGATGGCAAACTGATCCCTTCTACCCCATGGCTTCACAGGCCATACACAACTGCACATTATATTAAGCTGCAAGCCAGTGACTAATACAGCAAACTCTCTAAAATAATCATTATGCTTCTTTGACCGGTTTTTGGGTATGATTCACAACCCAGGTGCCACCTTTTGGTCGTTATCCGGGCCTCTGGATGCTCATGAATAGGCCTAATGATAATGAATATTGTAGTATAAAAAACAAATTAACAGAATATGACCATAACTAATGACTGGCTTTCCTCATCAGTCTCACGTTCCCTAAGGGCATTTCTGTTCCCCGGGCTTCTGTGCTGAGAGCGCCTCTGAATAGTTATTCTGCAAGAGGCGATTTATGAACTTCTAGATACAATATTATAAACATTATGGTATGGTGGTGAAATTTGCATAGCCTATTGAAGCTTATGTTACACTTGAAACCAACAAATCTCTGTATCATATTGCAGAAATGACACTTCTTAGCAAGATAAGCATTTGTGTGGTTTTATTCAATTATTGTGTCACTCACTACTTTTATGGTAGAATTGGAAATAGGTGTAGATAGCTGGAGTTGGAACAGAAAAACAGTGGTTGGATTTGGATTAGTAGAGATCTTAGCGGTACAACTGGGAGCTGTTAAAAGGTTAAACTGAGGTTGATATGATAATATTATCATTTCTGAATTTCTGACTATTTTCTGGTTTCAGATGTTGAAAGCAATCTGCGCCTGGCACTGAAAAGAACAAAGGCTTTGCTTCGGGATGCACAGCTGATGTTAGACAAGCAAAAAGAAGGAACCGGGAATAAAGCGGTTATTAAACAGTTTAGAAATCAGGTAAGGAGTTTGAAGAACAGTTACTGCAGGAATAGATTTAATTGTTAATTATTGCCAAAGCATTTTACTAGAATGTTAATATTATTTCTCTGGTTTAAAGGTTGACAAGTGACCATCAGTGTAACTTCTGTAGAATATGTTTTACCTGTTTGGGTAAACAACAAAATATTTAAGTTTCTTGAGTTGTGTCTTTGTTTGATTTAGCTGGAGGATGCAGAATACGCCATGGGTGTGGCGGTGAAGGCCAAGAAAATGGCTGAAATGGATATGCAAGAGCTTAAGCAACAGCTGGATGATGTCACCAAGGCAAAACAAGAGGTCAGAAGGTTTACTTTAATCCTGTTCGGCAACTCTAAACATTTACGGACTGGGAAATGTTCGGTTCTAACTCGTACGACAATAAATTGAAGCACGGGATCTAGGGTTGAGTATGTAAGGTATATTGTATTTTACAGAAGTCTATCAGAGAAGACTTTACAAGATCTTTGGGGAGCTGTTTCTATTATTATTTGTGTTTTTGTTAATATTGTTTTCAATATTTATATTTTTTATCAGTATTTGTCATTTTCTTTGCATTATCCTTTTGGTAATGTTATATTTATATCAATATTTTTTGTTAGTATTTGTCTTCTGGTTATATTTAGCTTTTTAATATTAATTTTTTAACTCCTCTACTTGTTAATGTTTTTTTAGCCTTTGTTTTTGATATTTTTCTTGTATTTCATTTCTGTTTTTAAATATTATTGATATTTATATAGCGCCTTTGCAAGATGTTTTGGTTTGTCTATTACACATGAGACATGCATTCTTGCTTTGCATGTATATATGCATTCATACATATATACGTTAATACAGTAATTAATTAATGTTAGAAATGTTTTGATGTTTTTCAGGTGGAACAAAGATGTCATCAGGTTCTTCTTGAAAACAATAAGCTCCAGAGTCGATTTGAAGAAAATGAAGAAGAAATAGCTGAGCTTATGAAGAAATACAAGGCATCTATTCAACAGGTAGAAAAGTATTTCCGCGCAAATTTAGTTATATTTTAACAGCAAGGGAGGATGCAGAACTAGCCACGTATACTAATATGACAATGCTGAGGAAATGATGTTCTGAAGATTTCATGGCCTTTATTGCCTCTTCGAGTTAAATTAAGGGGGTGAATCTACGGTCTTCATCTCTGTGAGCGTGCTTAAGGAATTTAATAAATATATACAATGTAAAACATTATTTTCGTAGTATGCGCAGCTTATGTTCATTATATCAATATATTACTTTGAAAATTTATGTGTAGAACCTGTTGATATTCATTGTAAGACTTTCTCTATTTAGAATGCGGTGGAGCGAATGACTTTCCAGGACCATTCCAACCAACTGGAAGCACTGATGCTGGAGAATGAGACACTGAAGGAGGAACTGAGTATGATGCAGAGCAGACTCGATCATCTCCAGGTTTCCACTGTTGACAAAGAAGTTGTGCTGAGACTTGAAGCCAAGATCTGTGACCTTGAAACAAGACTTGATCTTGAACAAGCAACAAGACGTCGAGCTGAGGTGAAGATTCAGATCTTGCACTGGGTTGAATCTGTGATTAAATCTCTTGATATTCATTTTTAAACTGTTGCTATCTTCTGATGTTTTTGCTCTATGAATTATGTAATTTCTGGTCTAATATTTGGGTTATATCAGTTGCGCCCAATTTACATTTATGCGGCTTTCTACTTTTACAGCTGTTTCTTATAATTTGAAGTGGTTTACTTACCTAACAATTAATCGTAATTGTAATCTCCAATTTTCTAAAGCGCCACTGTAAAGCTGAGCCCAGAGCACCAGCTTATTCACGAGCGCTGCAACGTATCCGAGGGGTTGTCCAGAGATCGATATCCTTTGGTGGTCCGAGTCCGGTTGCCAGAGAGACCAGAGAGAGCAGAGCAGCTGTTACGGAGGGTTTCGTTGAGGATGAGATAGCTTGGAAGGCAGAGGATCAGATGGATTAGGATAGGAAATCTTGAAGAGGTAAGTTTTCAGTTTGGAGTTGAAAGCCTGTGGGGTGATGAATGAGTAGAGGAGCCCGAGGTAGATGACGATGAGTGAGTGGCGGTATTGGTGGAGGAATTATTGGTGGTATTGGTGGAGGCAAAACATGAACAATTACTGGAATTGAGTATTGTAAGTGGTATTTCTTCTTAATTGAGTAGTAAACGAGTGTTATTTATTTATAAATTCATTTATTTATTCATTTGATCATAATTGTGACTGCATGTTTTCCGTTTAAGGCTCAGTTGACTCGTTTGAAAGAGCAGGTGGAAAAGGAGAGTGAGGAGAGGCAAAACATGAACATGAACAGATCAAGGTCCGAGGAGTTGACCAAGCGCCTTGAACGCAGACTCCGAGATCTTGAAGAGGAGCTCAATGAAGCACAGCGCAGGGAAAATGATGCCACCCAACGGAAATCCGATACGGTGAGCTTAAGTATAGATGTCTGATAATCAGTGTTTCCTTATTCATTGTTTCAGCTATTCTTGCCAATGACCATGTAACGGTATTCTTGCCAAAAATCTCAATTGTTTTTCCTTCTTGTAACTTTGAATATTTTGCTAATTGCCAATTTTTTTGTTTTGTCTGTAAATGTTCTGTATATGTGAACTTTTTGTCTGCAAAAGGAGAAGAAACTGGAATGTGTTGAAGAAGAATTGGAGCGAAGTCAGGTAGACCTGCAACTGGCACTGAAACGAATTGCTGATCTTCATGCTGTGATAGAAGATTGTATGGAAGGTGATGAAATAGATAGCGACCTCAACAGGTATGCTAATTTCCTAAATTCTTATTGTTTCAATTATATAGAATAATAATATTTAGGGCCAGTGTGTTTAACGTTCTTTTGATGGTTATTTAGTAGCACTGATGAGGATTTTTAAAAGTAGTGCTATCTAAATTTAATTCCCTATTAAACTACATTTGATTGTTACAAACCAAAGTGACAGTGTTTATATGTGAACAAACGATTGGGTTAGATAAGGGTTTATTATTATTATTATTATTATTATTATTATAAGAATTTTATATAGCGCCCCTCAGAGGTAAAGTACTCAGGAGCGCTCCCAGCCCAACCTTGGTCGAACAAGACAGTTTTAAGAGCAGCAAGAAACGAAATAAAAAAGCCAGTAGGTATTTGGCAAAGCATGACAGGGAGCCAATTCTAGGTCACAGGGTCCACCACAGAAAAGGCATGGCGAGCCTGATAGATGTCCATGCACTGAGAACAATATGCTGTTTAATGTGGGCCTGTTAAATTCAAAATCAGTGGTGCCTTATTATTATGCAAAAACTTGGGCATGTCAAGAAGACCCTGTGTACCAGCCATTTAGCCCTGTAATGACAAGAGGGATTAGTTTTCCATACATTGTAGTTCGCACTCATTGTTAGTGTTAAACAATTGTCTTCAAATCGCGTGCTTGAAAGAAAGCAACCAACTTAGTAATGCCGTTTCACTGGATCTTAGCTGAGTGTTGAATAAAACCAATCAACATCTCTCTACTGCTGCTCAATCATACCATGATATGTACAGAATCATTTCTTCTTAATGATGGCACAAGCTTCATTCTACTAGTTTGTTAATGATCATTTTGTGATATACCCATCGGTTATATGGCTTGGTTTGTTATGCAGAGAGTACAGGTTCAAGCCCCCCCCCCAAGAAGGTTACTATGTAGGGACCACAAGTTCTTCATGCACAGTTGCTCGGCACCTGCTCTGTCATATGGTCACGTGTACAGTTCTGAACTTTGGAAGGAAGGCAGTATCAAATACGCTTGTAATGTGTTGTGTCTAGTCAAGTATTGTATGTGTATGTACATTTATTTATGTTTGTATGTGATGTAGGTATATGGACATTCGTATAGCACCTTCTAGGGACCTGTCAATGACAATGTACTAGATAAACTGGCCTTACCAGCGATTACAGAGAAACAGCAATTGTTACTTGACACCACAATCTCCTAGGATTTGGTTTACTGTTGATCAATCCATAACAGACATATAAAGCTATGTATTGGCTTCGATATAGTGTTTAGTTAGTAAAAGCTTCCACACTGTATGTGAAATGCCAAATATTGATTTTCATGAACAGAAAACAGAATTTTGCATAGCATACACCAGAGGCGTGTCAAAACATCTTAATTAAAACATGAATTATAACGTGGTTGGGGACATGGATAATGAGTTTCTGGTGTAGATGGACCTAAAAATGACATATCTCATGAAACATTGCGTTAGCATGTTCAATATTTCACGGCTGATATGTTTCTGTTCTTTGCAGTTACAATGGAGATGAGAATGACTTGGAGTCTGATGATGATGACTAGTGCAGTTCTCACTAGTGTCTGAATTATGCACCACATAAGAGCATTCTGCTTCTCAGTCATTTACCAACAAAATAATTATAAATAATTGCTATATTTTACCATTTTTAAATATGCTGTGGTACTTGAATTTGCGAATATGTGTGTGACAAACTTCGTGAAGTTGCAGTGATTGAGTATTTGAACAAACATGCTTTTCTAAAAATTCCAGAACAAGTTTTCATACTCTTATTCTATCTGCTGAGGAAAGCATGCTGATGTAGGGTGATTCCAGAGATGGTTTCAATATTTAAATTTGATAGTCCAGTAGTAGGTTAGTGTTTTGTCATAATTGTAACACTTTTTAAGAATTTTCTTCATAGCTTTCAAAGCCGCTGTTGTTGATTTCTGCCTGTGTTGCATTTTAAAATTGGGAATGCCTTAACCGTGATATGGTGTCTCAGTGTTTGCTTGTCTTGAAATGCTGTGTACAAGTCAGAAAACAACACAGGATAGACTGTATCTTTTTAAACCACACAGGCCGTACAGTCTTGAACAGCATTTGTTATATTTTGTTCTCTTCTGCTAACGAATGGCATTATAATGCCAGAAAACTGCATGCTGAAGTCAAATGTCCAGTGGTGAAACCAACTTCCAAACTAAAATATTAAGCTCTAGTTAAATTTCTTGGTCTAGACTTAAGTATATTCATTTGATATATTTATTTGATAATGTTTTAAGCAAAACTGAATGAGACACTAGGTTGCTAAAATGCTAGGAGTAAATACAGTTCAGCATGACCTGCCACTTCAGGCTGTCCACTTTCCTGTAAAAATGTTTGCAGGGGCCTGCTACTGATCAAGACCCTGTGCATTCAGCGCTCGTGAATAGGCTGGTGCCCTGCACTTGGCCTTCGAGTGGCGTTTTAGAAAGTTTGGAAATTACGATAAGCAAAATTTACATGCCTGTTGACTTGGAGGTTAATTTGGCAGTTTCAGTTATTTAGCCTAGCATTATTCGTGATCCACAGCAGTGATCTATTCTTGTTGCAAGGTCTGTGTGCATCTGTCTTGTCCATTTACTGCTAAGTGTTTGCTTCTGTGTCATTTCAAATGACAATTGAAATTCCTTGAGTGAACATCTCTGCCTGTTTGGAATCAGCTTCATTTTATTATTGTCTTGTGTGATCTGCATCAGTGACAGATTTGCCAGTGACGAGACAAAAATTTAAATAACAAATGGGACAGTGTATGTGGATGTTCAGGTTATGTGTTAGCTAATACAATGCTTTTGTGTTGGAAAAGCTACAGGTGCTTTTACATTTTAATTCGAACCAGATTCTGTGTGTGTATTTCTAATGTTTCTTATAAGAAGACTTGAAGAAAGTTAGAAACGGGGTATATTGAGGAAGTTGTTTCTGTCTGCACTGGCTTTGCGATCCATCACTGACTATTTGCCTTATTAAACTTTGCTGTCTTTGACAGAAGGCTGTGAATAACGATTAACATATCACTATAGGTTGTTTAGTGTGTTCTGTTTACTAATAACCTCTCAAATGAAACTCAGACACTCAGGCTTATAGTGCAAGGAGAGCATATCTACAGCATCTTTTTTCCACTACTTCTGTTATTTGAACATTACTGTAATATCAAAAAGTGTTTCATCTGCATAGCTTACACCTCAGAGGTTGCTGTCAAAAACAATGAGAGTTGGAATAGATAGGGTTAAAGCTAATCTATGAATGCCAGAATAATTTCTGCAGTGGTTACTTTCTACAGGCAGTGTGTAGAGAGTTCCAGGTGGCTGTCGATTTCTTTTATTAACTTAGACCCAGTTATTCATTATGAGATGAAGACGTTGTGAATGCGAATCTACGAATGTTTTAATGTGAATCCATGAATCCACTACCTCACGAATTCACAAGATGAAGAAAATTGACTGCATTTCCTTTAACTTCTATCCTTACATCCATGTTTGCTGAGCTCGCACCAGATGGCCCCAGTGGCCCAATGCAGGTTAGCTGAGGGCCCTATGAGTAGGGCTGTCTTGGATATTTCTTTTGAAAGTTGCCATGTAATGAGAAAATATATTGTGCTGCTACATCGGACTAATTGGACTGCTTATGTTTACCAAATTTTACAGTTCAGTTCACTTTGACTTGTGTGTTTCTTTAGGAAAGTACCTTCACAATGAGAAAGATTTATTGTGCTGCTTGACAGGACAAAGTGAACTGGACTTTTAAATGATCTAATTCCAGCAGGATGTACAAGTTTAGTAAATTGAAAAGCTACTCTTTATTGCAATAGGGACCAAGCAGGATTTAAGCTTTGGCATTATTGACTTACTTTTGTAACTGTAGCAGTTAAATATTTTTTGTACTCAAATGAACGCCTGCAAGTTAATTGCATCTGATTAAGAAATTAAGCAGAAAGATGATGCAAATGATGTACCGGTAACTGCAGGGAATCTGTGCTGCTTAATTTAAAGGAGTTGGTTGTTAAAGCCTGGTTGTTGCAATATAGAGTTTGTTCAAATGACACTTTTCAGTCTAACATGCTGTTGTAGTAATTTTTTTATTTTTTTCTGATTAACTAATTTGTTCGAACATTTTGCCAGTAGATTCACCAACTTGTGTTCACTGATTATTCCACTACTGTAAAAATATGTGCTCACCGTAAATATCTCTTCACCACCTGTTGCATGCTGAGTCATGTCTTCTAATTTACCGACTTTATCAAGCTTTTGCCGTTTTTTATGCAGGTTAGAAATTAAATGTTTCTTGATGAAATGAAGTGTGCACGCATGTCATGCGTTAAAGTTAATGATTTGCCAGTCTGTTTTGACGTGAGCATGTTTTGAATGCGTATCGCATGCAACATATGTGTGTGTTGTCGGTTGTCTTTGCTAAGTTATGTAATGTTAAGATTTTGTGTACATGTTAGAAATGGAGAAATTATTCTTAAGGAAAGCTGTGCCTAATGCTATGTAACGAAAACTGACAAGTATGTTGTAGTGGCTTCAGAAACAGGAATATTACAAACAAATTTTGCTAAAACTAGTCATTCACTATGTCACAAGGATTATGAATATTGATAGAAGTAAAAGCAAAAGCACAGCTTAGTTCATAAGGGTAGATTGTAGGCAGTGTTTTAGTTGTCCAAAAACAACTGGGGGGGGTCAAAAATTTGCAGATTACCAAATCACATAATCACATAGACCAAACAGCAGTTTTCTGTAGTAAAGTAATCCCCCAACATATTTTCAGTTACTTAGCTGAGGGGGTTAGAAAGAGAACTAGGGGGGTTGAACCCCCAAACCCCCGACAACTAAAACACTGATTGTAGGGTAGGAAATGATTTTTGGTATTTGATTACTTTGGTATGTTTCTTTAAGGCTTCCACATGTTGACCTTAACTCGTAACTGGAAACCAATTACTGAAATTTTAAAAATCTGTTTCCTTGCCAACGAGTACGCCTACTTAAGCAGATGTAATTGCTTTGCCAGCTGTCTAGCTGCATTGTGACATAATTCAAAACTGAGAAATGTGGATGCTTCTGTTGATGAAATTACAAACACTGATTTGATAGATTTCCATATTTCAATGAAAGTAGGAACAGAATATTAAATAACAGTGCTCTTAGTTCTTAATGTCAGCTGCTTGACTGGCAGCTTGGTAATTTGGATGTCACGCAGTGAAATTAAGACATGCCAAGCATGATTAGTGCTGCGCATCCAGTATCCATTTGCAAATGCTCTACCTTGTGCTTCCAAAAGACCTTTTCCAATATATACTGCTCAAAGCAGCGACTTCTTATATAAGGCTATCTTGGAGAGGTGCTATATAAATACCGAGCGAATAAATGAATGCAATGGGTATACATGTGCTGGATGTTCACAGAATATCAGGCAACCAAGTCCAACTGAGCCCTCTGTCCTTTTGAGGTCAGTGTTTGAGTACCAGTACAAGTTGTGAGGTGAAAAGTGATGAGTTTATGAGAATTTTCTTAACAGATGTTTTAACAACTGTATTACCTACTTGTATCACTTACACAATCAGCGAAGGTATTAGATGAACTATATGATGGTCTTTCTGATGTCTCAGAATTATGGCTTCCTCTGACGTAGAAAGATGCACTGCTTACGTTTTAGTATATTACATAAGAAGAACATCCGTTCCGAATATGGCTTTAAGGAATGAAGTAAGGTAAGATTTGTATACTGTACTGTGGAAACAGGGAAGACATACCCCGTCTCTTGCGAGAAATGTATTTGATACAAGGATGCCACATCGTTATAAGTCATTACAAAAGTGATGTTTGTTACCCTACTTGTATTAAAAACATCTATTGAAAGCAGCTCAGTGCATAAGCCATTGTGTGAATAAAACACCAGATAGGAGTTGCTGTTTCATACCGGTATTTTACATTGGGTGTTGTCTCGTAGTTTTTAGTTCGTACGCTACCTATTCGCTGACTAGGTTATTAACCTCATAACTAACCACCGTACTTTGTCAAACTTTTGTACTTTATCATATACGGTAAATACCAGGAGTAAAATAAGCTAAGCATCTTACACCGTAGTTTTATATTATAAATCATTTACAAGTGGTTATGTAGTTTTATAAGCAGTATAAGTTCATGTAACTTTCGTTTCTTTTTGTTAGTAAGTTCCTGTACACTTGTTTTGAACATTGTTTTTTTCTAGGGAGGTTAAACTTGTGTGCAGTAGGAGTACACTTGGTTCTGAATAAATAAAATACATATTACTGTAGAATTAAAGTTTAAACTGTATTTTTTGTATGAAGTTGTTGTCCTTTGAGCTTGCAATTGAACTGGTCACATTACACTTGTTGTGATTTAAAGAAACACTGCTAAACCTGATCTTGTTGAATTACAAGTGATAGCAGTCTCTTCTGGTAAGCTCATGTTCACTTAAGTCTTAAGACTTAGACATGCCGTAGTGGTCGAAGTAAATGGAATGATATTAAAGACCATTTTGTTGAAACAAAATTTTCTATAATATTCCAATTACTTAAACAACATTACTCCATCTGAGTTGTTGCTCTGGCAAAAAAACTGAAAAGAAACAAAGGTAAAGTGGCAGTTTAGTGCTATCAAGGCACCAGACACCCCATCTCATCCAGCCATAGAAGCCGCCCATCACCTGGCTGTGTCCCAGGTGACCCAGCTGCCCCACACAGTGCAATGCTATTGGAGCAACTGGCAGCTTTCAGAATGTGGTTCCTTATAGAACACATAATATTATGGGTTCCATCAAATGTCCATTGGTAGCCTATGCTGGCAGAGGATGGACCTAGCACTTCATAACCTCTCAGGTGAATGCTCTTAGGACATGTGCTGTATTATAACATACGAACGGTGTAGCGACCTTGGACAAATTGCTCATCTACAACTGTCCAGCGCTCATCAATAGGCTGGTGCCCTTTGCTTGGCCTTCGAGTGATGCTGTAGAAGTTTGGAGATTACGAGATTACGATAGCCGTTTGATAGTGGTCGATTTATTGATGCTGATAATTAAGTTATAAATTATAACCAACATAATTATATACGATTACGTTTATCCACTGATCGTTTGCAATTCTAACTTAATTTTCATACACAAACACACCTTCGTGTGTACACGCATGCAGTCAGCCGAAGTGGAGTATAGTTCATTCATGGGGGTCCATAGAGTAGTGGTAACATCACTGGCGTGAAGTGCAGTAGGAAGCGGGATCGCCTACCGTAAACCTCTCAAGATCCACTCAGCCTATCAATTCGCGAGATGGCGCGTTTCTGAAAATGAGATGTAGGACGTGAGCCTACCCATATATGATTTCGATCGGGCTTCTTCAACGACCACCGGTTAAATAACGCACATGTGTGGGCCCCTACTGGTCTACTGGAGTTCCCATTAGCCTATCAGGCAGATTGGCCTAATCTACAACTCGGCCAGAAACGCTAGTAAGACCTATTTTTACTTGCTTAATTAAACACTTACTACCTAACCGGAACTCAAGTGCTATGTGACGCATTATTAAATGATGTGACGAATAACGTTCACGTTTTATGTGTCCTTTTGTTGTGACTCTGTGGGGCTGGGCCCACAGATTTACTGAAAAGGGCCACCACATTTGTTAATCTGGTCCTGCCAGTGTATACCTAGAAAAGGCGTACAGATAACAGAAGTTTTTTTTATAATATAGGCCTATATTTGTGAATAACACGACTGGCCAAGGACTGACGGAATTATTCCTAGTGCGAGCAGAGGGCACAGTTCGGTCCCTGTGCTGCGCACACCTTGAGTCTGGCTCTAGAAGACGGTGCAAAGTCATTGCCACTGCAGTGTCATTCTTTGGCAAATGCACTACACAGTATTTTCTTCGTCACCTGCACGATGGACGATTTTGACTAAGAATGTCCCAGTCTCACTGAAGATGGCAATCCAGAATCAATTCTGAGAAGCCGCTTCGCTATTACTTGGACAAGATATATAGGCCTACGACGCTCTGGACCAACTTGAAGCATTCTTGTCTTGTGCTGTCGGCTCTAGGAGCCCTAGCGATCGTCATGACACACAGTCTCCTAGCTTTGCCGTCTTGCTACTTCCCCAGTAGCCCTTGAGTCGCGCTCCGGCCTGGGAGTCCCACCATCAGCGCTCCGGCATGGGAGTCCCACCATCAGCGACCATCGGCGTGGTTTGGTGTGTCTCATGACGATTTTCTTGGCATGTTAACAGGGGTGGTTTGCCATTGCCTTCCCCTGGTTTTGCCTGCCGTGCCCGTTCGTTCCCCTTCCTTTGGAAGGGTACCAACAGTTCCCCTTCCTTTGGAAGGGTACCAACAGTCCGCACCACGTGAAGATGGGCACGGAGGACTTTGGTTCACCAGCCCAGGTCGGATCCGAGTCTACGCTCATGAGAGACGTCGGTCAGGTCGCCTCCCTGCTTTACTCTGCAACAGAGTGACTGGTGAACCTTTGCGGACTTGAAGCATACGCACTAGAAAAATGATACAGCGATGACTTAGGAAGCGAGTTCATTAGCAAATTATATTGGTTCCTGGTCGTTTATCATCTGCCTTGTGGTGTGGTATGATGTCTTATTCCAAATGAAGAAGACGAGTAAAATGATGCAGTCATCAGAGTTTGCAATTGATATGCTGGAACGTGAACTACAGGCCAACGAAGACTTCTTACAGAGATATCATGAAACCAGATTTGAATCTGCTACTAGGCCTACAAGTGCACTGAGGATTCTTCTGACCACCCTATAGTAGGCCCCAGCGACGGCTAGTGCTGAGCACAGTTTCAGCACATTGAAGCTAATTAAAATAGATTTAATAGTTCCACGTACCATACTCAGCAGCAGGTTATCATCACTGGTAATGATTTCAATTGAAAGTGAAACTGCCCGAAAGCTGAACTATGACCAGCTATTGGACCGATTCGTGGAAAAGAAGGCGAGAGAGAAAGCTGGGTTTCCTGAGACATGAGCTCGAGTAGGCCTATCGATGCCATATATTGATGCTTAGTTTGTTGACTTAGCTGTTTCTGTTGTCGGTGCAAGAGCCTGGTTAAAGATACTTGACGTTCGGTCGTTCTCGTTTGCAGTGTATTTTTCGTAGTTATTGGGGGCCTGAAATAAGGCTTTGAGGGGGGGACCTCAAGTACCACAGCGCCGGCACTGATTATTCTGACGCACAGACACGCTTACTATACAGATCTATGCATAATATGGAGGATAAGGAAGTCCTAGTTTGATGTCTGTATTTTTTATTATTTATATCTTACAAGGATTTTTCTATTAAATTTGTCTAAATGCCAATACTTTTTCTAACCTCAAAACCCTTGACAGGAAAACAATTTTCTTTCTCCGAAAATCCGCTAAAACTCACCTACCTATGGTTAGGGGGAAGGGAGAAGGAAGAGGACTCATGCACCCAGAGAGGCAGAAGTCGAAACCCAGAAGTCGGCGCCTATGAATCAGGCTCTTAATAGACCTACTAGTACTATAGCATTTTACTATGAAAGCAATAGGCTCTTCCCAAATAAAACGCCTGCAAACAATTAAGAATGCCCTCGCCCGCGCAGTCACCAAAACTCCCAAACACCATCACATAACTCCTGTTTTGAAATCACTTCATTGGCTGAAAGTCCCTCAACGCATCCATTACAAAATCATATCTCTTACGTACAACGCCCTTCAAACCTCTCAACCTCTCAACCTTCTTACATTCGCCAGTTATTTACCATCCAACCGCCCGGGTCTACTCGCTCATCATCATATCTTTCTCTATCTCGGCCTTCAGTCTCCTCAGCTCTGAAATTCTGCAACCGCTCCTTAGTCTATGCTGCACCGGCTCTTTGGAACAATCTCCCAAAAGATCTCCGCCAGTTTGCTCATCCTCCCATATCGCCTGTTGACATCACTTCTCCTCCGCTTGCACTGTCCTCCGCTGCTTTCCACTCACGACTGAAAACCGAACTCTTCAAGCTATCCTATCCTGATTCCATTCCTACGCCACCACACAACCGCCATCATCACCGATTACCACCGTAGCACCCTGCTGTCTCCTCGGCTTGACCTCCCCGGACTCTGACCTGGCACCGGAACGGATAAGGCGGACATGGCTATTGCGGACTTGATTTGATATAGCGCCGGTGAATAAGCTGGTCTCCCTGACGTGGCTTTTGTGTGGCGCTGAGAAATTTAGGAGATTTACATTACATTACATAGGCCTAGGCTAATATTTGAATATCTGACAACTGAAGACGGATGTTAATAATTAAAATATTTTAGCATTCTTCTAGTTGAAAGTTTTGTTAGTGGCTAGGCTATAGACAATAGCGCGGGTTCTGTGATTTCTATCTTCTAGAGTCTATACACAACCTTGCACAATCGGAACTTTAGCAGAGCTAGCCTATCTGAGCCACTCAGACGTCTAATCGATGTCATGTGTAGGCCTGTCTAATGCTCGCCTGGCGAATGCTTAGTTAAGTTGTAGCTTGAAGTAAACAGTCAGCAGCAGAATTAACTAAGTCTAGCAGCGAAGCCATTGAAATTGGTTAAATTTTCATTCTGTCGAAGTTCGGTTCGTTTCCTGGAAAAACCAGTTCCAGTTAAGGAGAAGCCATTAGTGAATACTAAGGCTGCTTGTTAGGAGACCGAAAACGAACTTCACCAACTGAAAATCTGAAACTTCGGAACTCCATTCTGCTCTTACGGGGTCTTAGGCCTACTATGTTGTAATGTAGTGTAATGTAATCAGATTTTTAAAATATGTCAAAGTACGTTCTGCAGGCTCGAGCGTCTACACCATAGAAACCCTGGAGCAAATGCTCCATCCAAGAAACGGGGGGGGGGGGGAGGGGGAGGAGATCTCTCAGTGTGTGCCACCATTAACTGGGTTGGGGGGGTTGAGGAGGAAGGCGGAGTGGGAAGAAGAGTGGAAGGGGAAGTTGCTCCAATGACTTGGGGGGGGATAGACGCCTTTGTCTGCAGCAGGTGAGTACGTACACGCTCTCCAGAGGTGAGTATAGGCCTATACATTAAAAAATCTGTTGCGAGGTGATTATACATTATCTAGAGGCGAGTACACGCTGCATACCCGCGTATACAATCCTGATTTAAAGTGAAAAATTCAAATTATTTTCAAATGAATGCATTTAGGCTACTCGGCGAGATAGAATTTGCTACACAAGCCGTTTAAACAGGTTCTACATAAAACTAAATATATGCATGTAACGTACAAATTTTAAAGAGCCCTCAAGAAATTCAGAATCTGAAGGTCCCCATGCTGCGGATTGTGAGGTTAGAAACGAAAAAAAGTTGAAACAAAAATCATGTCAGGGGTATCGAACCGAGGTCCGAACACATCTGGTGAGTGACACGGTGGCAACCAGCCACGAGGCACATCGCCAATAGGTATGGTTTTAAGCAGTATTTATGCTAGAGAAGTTGATAACGTCTTTGTGACGTTATAATGCTGTCGAACTGTGGGATTCGGTAGGCGGGACTGCATAGTTTGAAAGATTTCAAAGTACAAATTTGATCGTCTGTATGTATAATTATGTAATTGTTTCTTAAATTTTGATTTTGAGGAACGTATCGAGCTATATTATATTGCGCTCTGTGTCAAGCGTTAATATAACATCCCTCCAAATACATAAATTTAGCGCCGCCAAAGATCAACTTTAACCAATAACGACCAAATTATTTTGTGGTCTCGAAAAACACTCCAATATAATATTTATTACAAATATATTATGTTCAAAATGACAATTTTCAAATAAGGGATTGTTTTAACGTGCATTGATGCACAAAATGTGCAGCGATAAATTAAAAACTCCAGTGATGAAAGGCTGTTTGGGGTCCATAGAGTAGCGGTAACATCACTGGCGTGAAGCGAGCAGTAGGTAGGCAGCGGGATCGCTTCCAGCAAACCTCTCAAGGTCCATTCAGCCTATCATTCGCGAGATGGGGCATTGTTAAAATGAGTTGTAGGACGTGATGGGCGCCTTGTAAGGCTGCTGTATACAGTTAAAATTCGACTCCTGTAATAACTTGTGATCATCCGTTCATACTGATATGTAGGCCTGTAACGAATCGTTACAAGCCTTAAGTGTATTACTTTAGCTAAGATTGCGAAGTCAATGTTATTCGCTAGAGGCCACTGTGGTAGTGCAGTACAGTGCATGCCAGCAGTAGATCTGTGGTATGCGAGTCAACCAATGAGAAGACGTCGCGCTTTCTGTGCTTGTTCGTGATTGGCTAGAGGTGAGCACGTGCGAACATTTGCGCCCGTTTTCGTGGCCTGTATGCAGTTTCAGCCTAGAAGTGGACGAGGAAGGAAGGACTTGGTGTCCTTGGAGCTATTTTTTAGCGTGAAATGTTCTTAACTGCGCAATAAGGAATTTTACGATTAAAACGATGGAAATTGTCGAAATTCGGGGATAATATTTCATCACAACTACATCTTTGAAGATCGGGCGTCGAATTTATCGACGGGCGTTCGATATTTCTTCGAATTTGGGGAATTATGGCAAAATTACGGGAGGCCATGTTTTCGATTGAATTGGTGCAACGGAGCTCCTGTGACCTTGGATAACCTTGACGAGGATTGATATTTACTGGATTTGACCGGAATCGCAAATATTGGCAATTGAGAAGAATATATCTTGGAAGTTCAGGGAGTACAAACCCTTATTCTTTTGAGTCGTATATTGAAATCTCCAGCGATACTTAGATCGTTAGATTAGATACGTATAAATTTGTTGTGAAGCGATAAGACGATAGGTTAAGTTCATGTGCTATATAAATGTACACGTTAACTTAGTCAGGAAACATACAGCGATAGATGAGTCGATAGTTTAGATTCACTTGTGCTATATAAATGTAAATGAACATATGGCGAAAGTATAAGTCGATAATTTCATTTCTGTTCAATAAATAATTATAATGGAAGAAGAGATTTTATCTGAACACGAAACTAGCCAAATAGGTGTCATTTTGGAAAGGGTGGTAGAAACCCAGGAAAAGATTGTAGAGCGCCAGACAAATCAAGACTCGATACTAGGGGCATTTGTAGAGCGCCAGTCGACTCGAGAATCTGTATTAAGTACATTTATAGAGCGCCTGACAAATCAGGAAACTCTTATGCGTTCATTATTCGAATCTCAACAGACCTTCATGGAAACTCAACACGTATTTATGGAGCGCCTGTTATCAGATCGGGTCCCTGAGAGAAGAGAGCAGAAGAAAGAAATTGAGTCTGTTGTGAGAGCGCCGAACCCTAGTGAGGGCTTGATACTAAGCCCTGCTGCGCCAGCAACGGCAGCCGCGGACATGCCACTCGTCATCCATGGTAGAAGAATGCCTCAGGGACCTAGTATAATGCAACCGGACGTGAAGCCTCGCTCTCGGCCTAGTAAGAAAAGGCGACAGCGGTTGCAGCAGATAGAGAGAAGAGAACAGGCCCACAGCGCCAGCAAGCTGGGTTCAAAACCAGGGCTTGTATACTCTTCAGATGTTCTCTCACAACAGCGCGGGCACTCGCAAGAGCGGGACCAGCACGCTACACTTGGTACCAGAAGTGTGGTTAGAACTAGAGAAGATTTGGTTAGAATTAGAGAAGATTTAGTTAGAACTACAGAAGAACCGAAGCCAGCCTACTATACAGAAGATAATGAAATTTTCTATAGGATGGATAGGGCAGACTTAATGGACTTAGGACCAGCAGAGTTAGAAAATAAAATGTTTAACTGGGCTATGCCTACACAAACAGAGATAGAACTAAATTCTGCTTCAGACGCGGATGCAATTGAGAGTCTCAGTGAAACTAATAGTACAGACTCTGATGTTAGTAATGCTAGGTCAACACAAAATGTAGATACTAAGGTTAACCCAGTAGGTGTAGATCAAAAGAATATACGATCATATACTAACCTGGAGTTTTCAGTTGCAGGTGTTGGTCAAAGCTTGGGAGAAGACTCTCGACGGCCAACAGTACGAGAAGACTTGGTTTCTCAAGTCTCTCAAGGGGGAAGAACAGGCAGAGATGCGCATCCCAGTCGTCATGTACCTGTCGACATGAGAGCGACCACCTTGCCTAGAACTTGGACAGAAACAAGGCCTACAGTTGGACAAGTCAGTTGGAGCCAAGATGAACGACTTCAAATGACGAATACTCCTGTCTACGCCATGTCATCTGAGCCAAGAGTAGTAACACTTTCTCAGCATCTGCCTTCGTCGTCGCTGACTATGCCTCGATCTACTGGTGGACAAATCGAATCTTTGATGATGCCGTCAAAAGTCGCAGCGTCTTTTCCTCCTCAGTATGTTAGTATTGTTGATGCAGGAGAAATGAATAAGTCAAGCAACATGTTTATGCTTATGCCTGTTCATACTCCAGACATTAATGGGCCTCGGATATCCACAGCTGCCTCAATGTCCAAACCGGAAGTTGTTTGCAACATGGAGCCAAAGCCTCAACAGAAGATGATGCTTCAGAAAATAATGACGTCAGTGGCAACCCAAACTGTTGTTCCTGATGACTGTTTAATCGCAATGGAGAATAAACCGGTTGTGGCTAAAGTTAAACAAGCTGCAACGGGAGAAACTATTTCTACTGCAGAAGCTACGGTGAAGCCAATTCTAACGTCTACCTCGACGAATGTAACACCGGAGAGAAGTAGACAATGGATTAAGCTTGGTTGTTACAATGGTCGAACCCCAATAGAAGCTTTTCTTCGAAAATTTGAGGTGTGTTCGAGAAATAACGGTTGGACAGATGAAGAGAAATTAAACCAGTTAACGTGTGCTTTAACAGAACCGGCAAACCAGCTGTTATGGGAATTCGACTCTGCTACTATGGTTACCTGGTCGGACTTGGTTAAGAAACTTCGATCTCGTTACGGAAGTGCAGAGCAAGCTGCGTTATATCAGACTCAATTGAGTACAAGAAGACAAAAAGATGGAGAGGATCTTGGAAGCTTAGTTCAGGACATTCGAAGACTGCTAACTTTGGCATACCCTGGACCACCGTCGCAACATAGTGAAACTATTGCGATACGTGCTTTCGTGGATGCCTTAAAAGATAAAGAATTAGCCTCGAAGCTACGGGAACGCGAGCCAGAGACACTTGATCAAGCGTACAAACTTGCTTTGCGTTTAGAAGGCTATTCTCGAGTCGACAAGGACAGTTCAGAACAATTTGAACATCGACCGGCACGGGTGAAGGCTGTGAAGGAAAATGATCCGAATTCAGAGTTGATGCGTCAGTTTTTAGAACAACAGAAACAGTTGGAGCGACTTATAGAAACACAACAGAAGAAGTTGGAGAAAATGGAGAAAGCCTTGGAATCCTGGCAAAATTCGTCAGCCTTTAGAATTCCTCCTCCTCCTTTTCCGCCGCAAGCTCAGCGAGAAGTTCCGCCTCGTTGGAGAATGGAAGGTGCAACTAATTATCCTGATAGTGGACAAAGGCAAGACAATCGAAAGTCATGGCGGTCTACCAAGCTCTGCTTTGAGTGCAATCAACCCGGACACTTAGCCAGGTCATGTCCGTTTCGACAGAATGTTCCGACCGATGTAGATGGAACTCTGAACCAACAAGAACCGGCAAGCAATCGACATATTCAGGGATGTAGCAACGCCTATCTCTCGTTGACTGTGAATGGAAAGCCTACCTTCGCATTACTGGACACAGGGAGTGAATTGCCCTTGACTCCAGCATCGTTGGTACGTAAAGAGGATATGAGAGAATCCCGACAGTTCGTTAGAACGGCGAATGGTTCCGAAATCCGCGTATTGGGCGAAGTTACTCTTAATTGTACGGTGGACAATTTCTCTTTTGAAGTCAAGTGTTTGGCCACTGAACAAGTTACGGAGCTTATAATCGGAATGGATTGGATGGAGCAAAATAATGTTCTATGGAACCTCGGAGCGAGGTGGGTTCAGGTTCAAGGTCACACTATTCCTATCCAAGGTCGACGTCAAGTAGTAACCTGTCGGAGGATAGCATTGGCTAGCGACGTGAAAGTGCCTGTTCGAAGTGAAATGGATATTAGAAAACGCTCGATCCAGATTCAAAGACATACTCGACCTACTCAAAGAATCTATGGAGCTTTTACATGCTAGAACCGGGTGGCGTTCTTCTCAAATTCCACGAAAATGGGATGCGCATCTGCCTTCTGCATCTGCCGTTGTCGAGGGGGGTATACTTCGACACAGAAATAAAGGAATTAAATTGCTTATTGTGAAATCATTGCTTTATGAATATGATTGCTTTGTTAATTGCAATTGTATCTCTTGCATTGTGAATTGTGTGTGTTGGAACATAATTTTTATATGGCGCTCTAGGTCTAGAGTTAATTAGAAAACCGGTAAGGTACATGTAAGGTTGACACTGTATAAGTATGAGATAAGGTAAGGAGATTTGAGACTGATGTATTGTAATAATACCACTACCCTGTGCCTGTCACTAGAGAGTTGGTATAATGTGACATTCATAAGGATTTAGTTTTGTAAGTCTAGTTCTGCGCCGCTTAATGGCGACTATTGTTGAAAGGAGCGAGATGCTATGTCTCTTAGTTTTATTTTGATGAATAGGTGTTTACTTTATTGCTAGTATAAATTTGTTAAGCTATTGTACTTTGCTTAATAGAACCGTCTTACCTTAGCTTGACATTAGTTGTGTAGGAGCTCTCCTGCTTCTGATGTAATGGTAGTAGACATTGTTGACTTCTCGCAGGATTGAGTGATGCTTATGAAACCTTGCTGTTAACTAGTATCGATGTTGTAGTTAAGGAACATTGTACTAAAATCTGGAGATTTCCTGGATGACTCTGGGATTGTTCCCAGCAAATTTCCAGAGTGTCTGGAAATTTGAGCTAAGTGGGGAAGGGTTTAACGAATCGTTACAAGCCTTAAGTGTATTACTTTAGCTAAGATTGCGAAGTCAATGTTATTCGCTAGAGGCCACTGTGGTAGTGCAGTACAGTGCATGCCAGCAGTAGATCTGTGGTATGCGAGTCAACCAATGAGAAGACGTCGCGCTTTCTGTGCTTGTTCGTGATTGGCTAGAGGTGAGCACGTGCGAACATTTGCGCCCGTTTTCGTGGCCTGTATGCAGTTTCAGCCTAGAAGTGGACGAGGAAGGAAGGACTTGGTGTCCTTGGAGCTATTTTTTAGCGTGAAATGTTCTTAACTGCGCAATAAGGAATTTTACGATTAAAACGATGGAAATTGTCGAAATTCGGGGATAATATTTCATCACAACTACATCTTTGAAGATCGGGCGTCGAATTTATCGACGGGCGTTCGATATTTCTTCGAATTTGGGGAATTATGGCAAAATTACGGGAGGCCATGTTTTCGATTGAATTGGTGCAACGGAGCTCCTGTGACCTTGGATAACCTTGACGAGGATTGATATTTACTGGATTTGACCGGAATCGCAAATATTGGCAATTGAGAAGAATATATCTTGGAAGTTCAGGGAGTACAAACCCTTATTCTTTTGAGTCGTATATTGAAATCTCCAGCGATACTTAGATCGTTAGATTAGATACGTATAAATTTGTTGTGAAGCGATAAGACGATAGGTTAAGTTCATGTGCTATATAAATGTACACGTTAACTTAGTCAGGAAACATACAGCGATAGATGAGTCGATAGTTTAGATTCACTTGTGCTATATAAATGTAAATGAACATATGGCGAAAGTATAAGTCGATAATTTCATTTCTGTTCAATAAATAATTATAATGGAAGAAGAGATTTTATCTGAACACGAAACTAGCCAAATAGGTGTCATTTTGGAAAGGGTGGTAGAAACCCAGGAAAAGATTGTAGAGCGCCAGACAAATCAAGACTCGATACTAGGGGCATTTGTAGAGCGCCAGTCGACTCGAGAATCTGTATTAAGTACATTTATAGAGCGCCTGACAAATCAGGAAACTCTTATGCGTTCATTATTCGAATCTCAACAGACCTTCATGGAAACTCAACACGTATTTATGGAGCGCCTGTTATCAGATCGGGTCCCTGAGAGAAGAGAGCAGAAGAAAGAAATTGAGTCTGTTGTGAGAGCGCCGAACCCTAGTGAGGGCTTGATACTAAGCCCTGCTGCGCCAGCAACGGCAGCCGCGGACATGCCACTCGTCATCCATGGTAGAAGAATGCCTCAGGGACCTAGTATAATGCAACCGGACGTGAAGCCTCGCTCTCGGCCTAGTAAGAAAAGGCGACAGCGGTTGCAGCAGATAGAGAGAAGAGAACAGGCCCACAGCGCCAGCAAGCTGGGTTCAAAACCAGGGCTTGTATACTCTTCAGATGTTCTCTCACAACAGCGCGGGCACTCGCAAGAGCGGGACCAGCACGCTACAGGCCTAATCATGCTGCGTAATTGTCAGTTTGAAACTATTAATTAAACGATGATTATTATTATTATTGTTTGTGTAGGAAGTGTATTGCAATTCATAATTATTTACGATTTTTATTATTGACCCACTAGGCCTACAGAGTCGCGAATTTGCGCAGTGATGAAGTTTTCTTAAAACATCCCCTGCCACCAAAGCCCCTATCGATTAGTATTATATATATATACTTATACACTTATTAAAAGTTTCGATAAAAGTTTAATGTTCACCAAAGTACGGTTAGCACTTAGTTCAATAAAGGATATACTTTCTAACTTACTTTATTATACACTAATCTAATGACTTATATAACGCCGTTATATCTGGGAAGGCACAATAATAAAATATTCTTTGGCATTGCTCAAAAAGTGGGGGATACTGTACCCCAGTCCAAAAAATACGGGTACCCCCACAAATTACGCCTATAGGCCTATATGTTTTAAAGTTTTGTGAGACTTCAGGTGTAATTTTTTTTATCAAGGGACCTCCAATTAAGTTTTATTTATATCCATCTATCTATCTATCTATCTATAGGCAGTCTTGTTGTCAAGACCTTAAACCTCAAGACCAAGACCAAGACCTTGAACCTCAAGACCAAGACCAAGACCTTGAACCTCAAGACCAAGACCAAGACCAAGACCTTGAACCTCAAGACCAAGACCGAGACCAAGACCCCAAAAAATCACAGTCGTATCCAGACTTCTATTCCTTACTAAAAATTGTCCAGTCGGACTACTCGTTATTTTAATGAAAACATGAGTTTTTTCTTTTATTCAAGCAAAACAACTCTAAATGGAGACTGCAGAGAATTCCGAATTCGTATTTACAAAAGTCCTTCATGCGAAATGTTATTCCAAATGCCTGTTGAATTTTATAAAAACCAATTTGCTCAGAATTTTCTGACCAAGACGTGACCTGTGGGGCCTCATACAAATTCTGCCATGTGAAAAAACACGGTCTACAAGACAGTGCTGAAATCGCTAGCAAACAAAGCAGCTTTTCAAGAACCGGATGTAAATGTACAAATTAATAATGAGTCTGTTTTGAAATCATTCCATGGTAAATAACCAGAAGTCAAAATATTGTCCAAAACAACAGTGAAGCCTCATTCACACCGTGTAAATACTAAAGCAATAACTGTATGAGTAATTGTTGGATAAATTTTTTAAATTCTTGCCGTTTGTTAAAATTAATGACTGTTCGTATTGACAAAAGTCTTGGTCTTGGTCTTGCAAAACCAAGACCAAGACTTTGAACCTCAAGACCAAGACCAAGACCTTGAACCTCAAGACCAAGACCAAGACCTTTGGTCTCAAGACCAAGACCAAGACCAAGACCAAGACTTTTAAAAACGAACTCGAGTGCACTCGAGACCAAGACCTTGGTCTCGAGGACAACAAGACTGTCTATAGGCCTAATGAAATCTATTCAGTGGCGCTCCCGACCAAGGCCCGATCAAAAAGAAAGGTAGACTATCAAGAAGACCATAGAAAGTACCTGATAGGTCCCTCGGGAAGGAGCGAAGCGAGAGAGGGAGATCATTCTAGACGGTAGGACCCACCACGGAAAATGCCCTACGCTGCGCCATAGCAGTACGAGCATAGGGACAACAAAATCACCCTGAGAGGCTGAGCGTAAGGCACGACGTTCCACACAAGCGGAAGTTTAAGTAAAGAGCTCGCTGAGACACGCATTGCCACGCCATGGTGGAGACCCTGTAATGAATGCGATGCTGGACAGGAAGCCAATGGAGGACGTATCGCATAAAATCAGAGACGTGGTCAAACCTTCGTGTATATAGGCCTATATCTTAGAGCTCAATAGTTTAAGGTTAGGCTACCCACATGGGCGGCGATCTAGGGGGGGGTCGAGGGAGACATGACCCCCACCTTTAAGAGTGGGGGGCACGCCATACATTTGTCCCCCCCCAAATTTTGAAGAAAGACTGAAAAGGGCAACAAATGTAATTGCGAGTGAGGGTTTCCAGAGCCTTTTTTGACCAGACGAGGTAAAAATGAAATGTTTAAGGAGAAGTGTCCCCCCCCCCAAAATTGTGGGAAAGTAAGAAGAAATTCGTGGGGATGACGTTCTAAAAAAAAGGTAACGAGATTGGTGCGAGGCCCTTAAAAAAGTCGAAAAAGAGGAGAATGACTAAAAAAACAAGGTCATCAACTTTTTTGGAGATGAATTCCTCAAAGGTCCTAGAAAAGTCAGGAATTTTTTCAGAAAAGGACAAAAATTATTTATTTGTTGGACAAGAAATTTCCTTTAAAAAGGTAAGATCATGCCCGACTTTGTCCCCCCCCCCACCTCTGAGACAAGATCGCCGCCACTGGACGTGACGGGCGCCTAGCAAGGCTGCCGCATACAGTTAAAATTCGACTCCTGTAATAACTTGTGATCATCCGTTCATACTGATTTGTAATCATAGGCCTACTGCGTAACTGTCAGTTTGAAAATATTAGACGAAGATTATTATTATTATTATTATTATTATTATTATTATTATTATTATTATTATTATTATTATTATTATTATTATTATTATTATTATTATTATTATTATTATTATTATTATTATTATTATTATTATTATCTGAAGCGCCATTTCAGCGTCACTCAGACAGAGGGGGCAGGGTCCTGGAAAGGCAGATGGCGTTTCCACGTTGCAGGGCCACTGAAATCCGTTGGAACAAATACGATGTCTCCAGTGGATCGTGCGTTGAGTCTGATATTCGGCTTCCCAGCTCCACAACGAACTGTAGGCCTAGACCTTCGCCACTCCAAGATGATGATCAAGATCCGCCCGTCTCCAAGTATACCCCGTGATCGATCGAGTCAGTCGATCAAGTCGATCGAAACTCGGCCAAGTCGAATCGGTCGAAAAACCTTCGACTCGATCGACTTGCAAGTCGAGTCGATCATATGTTTTGACAAGTCGAGTCGATCGTTGTTTCCTCGACTTGACTCGACTATGAAATATTTTCTTACTATTTTTGCTGCTACTTCACAAATTGACTCACATGATGTGATGACGTAATGCTTTGTAAACGCACAACTACCGTATTAACCTGATTTGAAGTTCAGTGCAAACTATGAGCCTCTTGGCGATTTCGTATAGTGGAAGCTGCAGATACTTTTTTCACAGTTTTACGGTGAAATTGGAAAGATTAAGATGCGTTAAAATGCGCTAGTTTCAGGAAATTTCAGCTTTGTAGTCAGCATGATGTAAAAGTAGTTGTTATTTTACATAATGGTAGTCAATAACGCCGATCTCAAAACTTTCGAATGTCTGTATGTTAGGACGGGACTGAATGCTTCAACTTTGGCACAAAGCGCCAGCCAAAAGTTGTGTGAGCATGCTTGTGCTTCGGCGCTACAGAACCAAAACTTGTGAGAATTGGCACCTTTGGCGCCATGGCTACCGGGCCCCTGGCCCAGAGATAAAGTCCAAGTCGACAAAGTCGACCAAGTCGATCGTTTATTTGCCAAGTCGATCGAGTCGTCGAGAGGTCGACTAGTCGACAAAGTCGATCGAGTCGATCGTCGGCCGAGCCAAGTCGATCGTAGCAGCTCGACTCGATCGATCACGGGGTATATCTCCAAGGCGATCGCCACAAAGGTATGGGTGTTAGTGATCGCTGCGTATTTCGCCCTCTTGATCAGAACTGCACGTTCCGCGGCTTCGCCAGCTCCGATGGATGTGTGGGCAAGGTGGGAGGTGGCGTAGGTATCGGGCACTGTCACGTCCCATGTCAGGCATCGTCCGCGACACTCCGCGTGACCAAGTAATCAGCGTGACACCGTCTGGTCGCTTTCCATTGCCTCTTGAGAGGCCGAGAGGCTCTTTCTGAGCAGGGATTTTCGCTCTGCTCAGCGCTCTCCAGATCACATCGTTGAGCATAGCGTGCCGCTGTTGTTTCCCTCCTCCTCCTCTACAAACCAGACCATGAAGCCCTCTTGCGTCGACATTTTCTCGGCAGTGGTGGCACAAGTGCGGCTCACAGAGTGTCGTGCCTAGCCTCACCCCGACAGCGATCCGTATCTCCTCGTCTGAAAGGCGAAGGCCCAAAGCAGTCACCGGAGGAGCTAGCATCCAGTCACCAGAATGAGGTGCTCGTGAAGCTAGCAGGCGAGCACGATCGCGAGGACAGCTGGTGGACTCGAGCAGGCCTGTCCGTGCCTTGTCTGTGTATCGGATATCCCACTCCTTTTGGCGATGAGTTGCTGTTCCTGTTGGTGGTTCTGCATCTGTCAGGGTCTTCCACGCGGTGAGTGCTGAATTGACCAGTTCGTATGGTATCTTATTATTATTATTATTATTATTATTACTATTATTATTATTATTATTATTATTATTATTATTATTATTATTATTATTATTATTATTCGACTATTGTCATAATTAGGCCTATGATAATAAGTCCGGTTGCAAAAGTAGCAGACGCATTAACCTCTCGTCCATCTCAGCTGTTGATGACGTCACTGCAAAATTAGCCTTCAGCGCCTAGCGGTTGACTAAGTTGAAGCAACTGCTCTTCGAATGAAAACGTATTTTAAAGTGTTATTTTGTGCAATATGAATTATACTAAAGTCAGACTGAACGTTTAATATAGTCTCACAAAATTTACGCATATTTTGTTAGTTTTTGGATTTATTAAGTTTTAAATTAGAAATGTATCGCGTGCCGTCAGTCACATGGTGGCTCTAGAGGAATTTATCGTTAATGCAAGGTAAATAAATAAATCGTGGAGGAAAAGTCGATAGTTGTTTTGTAATATTTAATTTTTATACAAATCCTCTTCAACTGGGTAAGTGCACTATTTGTTACTGGTCGCTCTGCATAGCTGGCGTATCTTCGTTAGTGGATAACTAGAATCTGTGCTTTTTGAGGGAGCTGTCTGTGACAGATCGCTAGCACACGGTCGCTATCGAAAAACGTGTGCTTGTATCATATCGTACGTATCGTATCTAGAAATTTCTAAAGCGCCTCTCGCAGAATAACTATTCAGAGGCGGTCTCAGCACAGAAGCACCGGGGAAACATAAATGTCTTGAGGGAACGCGAGACCGATGAGGAAAACTAATCAATAGTTTGGCCCTGAGCAGAGGGAAGGTGGTTCCAGATCGTGGGCCCCACAACAGCAAACGCCCGGTGCTGTGCTAGATCAAGTCGATGCGCAGAACGCAACGAGCGAGAACAATGTGCAGATAGCGGCTTTTGCAGATAGTTCGAGAGATATTTCGGGACAGTACCTTGCTGAGATTTATAGACGAGGAGGAGGATCTTATAACGGATGCACGCGGCAACAGGGAGCCAGCGCAGGACATCAAGCATGTAAGTAGAGGTACAGACAAAGCGGGGGAGTCGAGCGATGAACCTAGAAGAAGCATTTAGAACAGACTGAAGAGGAGAGAGATGCTGTTTAGGGAGACCCATGAGGAGCGAATTACAGTAGTCCAAGCGCGAGCAGACAAATGTGTGAACTATGGTGGTAAAGACAGAAGGTGACCGAGTTTCTGATGGCCCTGAGACGCCTCAGTTGAAAGAAGCAGAGTCGCTTGTACATTTATATTTATGCTGCATGGTTTGATCTGAAATTCCTTCCGCAACTGAATCTTCACAGTATACTACAAACGTGAGTCTGTACACACTTCTTGAGGTACAGTAAATAACTGATATGTAAAACAAGGTGAAAAGTTGTTTGAGTTGTGGGTTTCACGATGCTGCAAAAATTGGTCTCTATTCGCAAATGCTCTTTTTCCAATATATATACTGCTCAAAGCAGAGACTTCTTATATAAGGCTCTAAGCAAGGAACAAGAGCGGACAGCGAAGTTATGGAACGCACAGGTTTTGCTTATATAGCTAAGAATGACGGAAAGTATTTCAGTGTAGTGGGAACTATTAATTCGGTCTAAAAGCACACTTTATAAAATTTGTTTGAAATGGAACAACAATTAGGTCCATGTCTTTGAAGGATCTTTGGATGGTGGAAGTGCAGGTATTAACTCAGCGATCCAAGAACAGAGAACGCTTATTAACGTTCAGTGTTGTTGCCTGTTACAAAACCCCAAAGGGTGGAAAACTGAGTTGGCTTCAGCTCTTGTATTCTATATGTGGTCACCCATCCAAATACTAATTAGATTTGACTTGTTTAACTTGTAAATAATGTAGTTTTCTTTGTTATCTCTATTACTGCAGGTTCCTACAATGACAGTTTCATTAAAGCTGTAACTCTGGAAAAGTAATTCATTGACTGATTGTAGTTAGAAGAAGAATGTGTTTGAGAACCATTTTGTCATTGCATCTTTTGTTGACAAGTGGTAAGTGCATGTTTATGCCTCACTAGTCGTTTAAAATTGCATTTCATCCTTATTACTTTTTAAAATCGATCAATCAATCAACTACACATTTATACAGTGCGCTCTTCATGGTAACTATTCAGAGGCACTCCCAGCCCAACCTCGGTGAAAGGGAACAGCCTTAAGCAGTGGCGGTGATCTTATTTGAGAGGTGGGGGGGACATTTTGGAACTGATCTGGTCAAAAAAGAGTTTTGAACTGATCTGGTCAAAAAAGGTCAAAAAAATTTTTCGCGCTCACGTGCGAACAAATTTCTCAACCTCAGCACTACAAAATTTTATGACCTTTTTTTGGTGTTTCTTCAAAATTTGGGGGGTCCGATGTATGGCGTGTCCCCCCCACTCTTAGAGGTGGGGGGTCTTGTCCCCCTCAACCCCCCCTGGATCGCTGCCCATGGCCTTAAGGGCGGAGAAGAAAGAGGTGGATGAGTCCCGAGGGAGAGACCGCAATTCGAGATGAAAATGGTTTGATTGGTAATTTACGAAGTCATTTGGTAATTTGTAAAGTCATTGCTGAACATAGATTATTTATTTTCAGTTATTAGTCTGAGTTTGTGCATCGAGTGCTTGTCCTAGTTGTTTAATTAAATAATTAATTAGGAACATCGATGATGTCTGAAGTTGTCTATTATGTACCAAAACCAAGCTGCAAACCAGCTAGTGTCATTACTAATAATAAAAAACCAGTCAAACTTTTCCAGCTGATGTGGATTGCCCAACAGCAAAACTTCAAGGAGGCACTTATTAGCCACAATCAAAGATTGCACCTCCTCAGGGCTGTAGTCGAGGGTATACGCGGGTATTCAGCGTGTACTCGCCTCTAGAGACCTTATACTCACCTCACAAAAATATTTATACTTGCCTCTTATTGGTTTAGGAAAACTAATCATTAGCGTGTACTCGCCTCTAATTTGTTTAGGAAAACTAACTGGTAGCGTGTACTCGCCTCTAATTTTACCACTACAGCCCTGCACCTCATAGGTGCATAGATGCTTGACAAGACAAACATGATTGCCAAGTACTGTAACCAGTTGTGTGGTGTACATTTCGAACAAAAGAGGGCCAAGCATCGAACTCTAAGGGATGCCACACGGCAGCAAGGCATTGGACGAGTAACTGCCATGTAAGAATACAGATTGAGTGCACAGATGTAGTAAAACCAATTCAGTGCAGGACCAGAGATCCCTAACCATTTCTGGAGGTGATGCAAAAGAAGTCAATGGTCCACAGTATCAAAAGCAACAGACAGGTCCAGAGAGTGCACGATGCCGCTGTGAACAGCTCAAAGTGCGGACAGTCCTCTGGTCAACCAGCAGTGTTTGATGCTAGGTTTCTGCATGAAGTACAGTACAGATTCTTCAATAATATTACTATAACAGCAAGCATTCAAAAGTCTTGAATGCAAATGTCGTAATATGTTTGCAAAGTTCTTTGCATTTTATTTTGACATTGTCAGAATTTTAGACTGAATTTTTCGTTTACTTGCAACTGCAGGTTATCTTGAGTACAGTTTCTTGTCTTTTTCAGTTTTTTGTCTTCAGTGGGATTACAATGAAAAAGGACACACTGGTAAGCAGCTTCATCTTTGCTTTATTTAGAGTGCATCTTGTGTTCTAAGAGAACTGAAGAAAGCAACTGTTGTAAAAGAGAAATCTAACAACATTGGTTACTAGTTCTGTGTAGAACCTTCCGTTAAAGTAATCCCCTCAGATGTATCTGGTATTTGTCTCGAGTCACTTGTGGATCCAGACAAAGGCCACACCAGCCATGTTGCTTTCCATCTCAGTTTTGGAGTAGGAGCATGGCCAAAAAATGACACTCTTTGATCTGCCCATGCACCTGCTATTTGGTCTTTGCCAACTTTCCCTCACAATTTTTTCGTCTTGATGCATAGGCCTATCATGTGCAGAGTAACATTGAGGGTGTGCAATGTGGAACATGCAAGACTGCACACACTTAACATAAGGTAGACCTGCATTAGATTGTCTTTCATTTGTCGTAGTGATTGACAACAGGCATACACATTTTGCAAGTTGATGTTTTCACGAAAATGGTCAACCTGAAACATATATGTATTTTTTCTTGCATTCGTGAGTCGGACTGCAGTGCCCCTATGCTGTTTATAGAGCCTAATATCAACCCATGCTCCTTACAGAACTGTCATCTGAACGCCCTCAGTGGCTCTAGGGAAGAAACTGGATGGTGCTGGAGGAGAATCATGCACAATTTATGCCTGTCCAAAATAATTTTCACTCGTCCAAAGGACGGGTGGATGGGTGGCTGGCTAAGGGGCTGGTATGCTTACAAAACTGTATTGATTGAAATGAATAAACTTACACTCTGTGTAATATTTTCTCAAAGGTCCAAGCACCTGGGGTCATTCATATCCGTTGTGCTCTGGATCTAACCAGTCTCCAGTCAACATAGACAAGCAGAAAGTTCGTTTCAATACACACCTCATCACCTTTGACCTTCCAGGGTATGAAACAATTCCACGAGGGGCACACTGGGAGCTGCAGAACGCAGGCAAAATGGGTATGTCTAGGTTCTTTTCAGAAATGTACAGATATGTAAAGATGTAGGACATTTCTTTGTCACTCTAGGTTTAAGTAACACAAGAAATGCAGTCTAATGTTTGCAAATTTATATTAGATGAGCTAGATTACAATTTGTATTTAGGTTCGTGATTTTACATAATGTGAGTCCTGACAACAGCCACATTTGTTGAGCATACATATGGCCCATCGCTGGTCAACTATTTCCACCAACAGCAAGCCAGCAGTGGACCCAATGAACGCAGCAGTCTGTGATTGATACACAGCTGTCATTTGGTGCATGGTTGCTTCATGGTAACATCTTGGCCTGTTATCTGTGTTTTCGTGGTTCAAAACCCAGTGAGTCATGAGAAAATTCATGTCCATGTGAACTGTGTGGAAATTTTATTCGGTTTTTGAAATGGGCTTAATTTTGGTTGTACTTCAGTTGAAAGATCCGATAACCCTTGAGGGTTCATAATAGATGGATCTGAAATTCTGTGCGTTAGTCATTTGTTGTCTGTTTATTCATTCAGTTCAGATTCTTCTGAATGGAGATTACAAAGTGAAGGATGGAGGACTTGTTGGCGAGTATAAGGCCGTTCGAATGGATTTCCATTGGGGAAGAGACGATCAGAATGGGTCGGAACATCTGATTAATGGAACACGATTTCCTATGGAGGTACAATTCACACAAGAATTTCACACGATGACTTTGGATTTGTCGTAAATATGTCTGCTGTATATATCTGTATCACATAAATGTATTTCTTGCATGGTGTTGAGTTTCTCTCAAAGTGGTGCTATGTAAATTTACAATTACAGTTACAAATTAAAGAGGTAGTTCTGGGCTTCCATGCCTTCCTAGTAACAAGCACTAGGAGTTTGTCCACTTTGCTGACTCTAAATTCCTGACTTGGTAACAGAACTTCTCTAGATTGCTTATCAACCAGAACCATCATTCTGGTCTTTCTGTCCTCTCATATTCTGCCCTTCTTTCATATTCTGTATGGGTTGGAGGTAGTCCATTTCTTCTCTTGGGTGCTAGAACCAGCATGGAATAAATCCCAATATTCCTAGAAGGAGGACTTGCTGTTTTGGTACTAAATTGCATGCCTTGGTAAGAGAGAACTGTTTTGGTACTAAGCTGCATGCCTTGGTAAGAGAGAACTTTCCCAAATTTTAAGACACTGAGTGCGCTCAGACCTGAAACTCATTGATAATGGGGCAAACATTACACTACATAGCAGATATAGCTGACATTACATATGCTGTGAATCTACATATCCATAAGCAGTATGATGTGAATTAATATTTGTGCCATTCAGAAGACACTTGATTTTTAACTACACAAGCACAGACCAACAAAACACGTCTACAAGATGAACTTTAATATCTATCTTTATTTTGCTAGTGATGCAGGCATAATCTGTTCGTGTTTTTCAGTTGCAAATTGTCCATTATAATTTGAAGTATGGATCCTTCGATGAAGCTATAAGACAGCCTGACGGATTGGCGATCTTTGCTTTTCTCTTTAAGGTGGGTTTCTGTATTCAGAGGATTTGATTCTTCCATTGTGCTTGTCTTAGTGGTAATAATTGACCTATTGCTAATGTTAATTAGTTATTACTTTCTTAGCAGAATACACCATATAAGGAGGCCAGCTGTAATATAGCTGTGAGGAATGGTCAGTTTTGGGTTTATATAACCTCACTGTGCTTTGTTAGACGTGTGAATTCTGACGCTGAAATTCATCTGACAATGGTTTGGCTTTTGCTTTAGATCAAGGAACATGACAATCCCATCTTTACGCAGATTGTGAACAACCTTCAGAATGTCCGATATCGTGGTATTTATCAGCTCAATTTGCTAAATATACCACATTGCCAACTATCTTTACCTATTTTAAAATATGATTTATTAAGTTATTATGCACTAAATGAGTTGTCAGACAAGGCAACATCTTCATTTGTTGCCACATTTGTCATTTAGTTTTAAGTTTCTTCCAGTAATTTTCTGCTTATTATTGATTTTGCTGCACATTTATTGATTGTTTTGTTAATATTGTTCACAATTGTATTAGCGATTGTCTTATTAAAATTATGTCTTACTGATTGCCTGATTAATTGTTGCCTTACAGATGACCAAATGCTTTCCTTAACCAGCAGCTGAGCAACAATCTCTATGATGTAACAAACCACTGGGTACAAGTCAATGTGCCCATAAACTTTGATCTTATTGTTTTAGGGATGCCACTGACTTTTTTATGTCCACCCATCATAGTTTACAATTTTGAAATGTTGTTACTTTTCATGCGAATGTCTTTCTTGTTGCAATTTAGACCAACAGGCAACTCTTCGTCCAGTGCCACTGCTGTCAATGCTGCCAATTAATCTGAACAACTACTACAGGTATGATGGCAGTCTGACAACCCCACCGTGTGCAGAAACTGTTTCCTGGACGGTTTTTAGTGAATGCATTGAGATTTCTTCTCGCCAGGTGAGTGATTATGCGGTGCCAGTAAACTTATTTAGCAAGTTGTGATAGTGTTGTCTTGGAACATGATGTTCATATACTAGTTGCATAAATACTTGTTTATATTTTGTTAATTGACACCGAATTGGTTAATAGTCCAATTGAATTGTTTGGTTGTATGATAGTGTTGAATGCATATGGCATTAAGTGGCTGCAAATTCTTGTATAATCTTAACTACATTGCATCATTGTCGGGCAGTATATACAGTGCAAATGCTTTCACATTGGAGTGTTTACGTCTCGCAATTTTTAGCCACTTTCATAAACATTACACTACTTTAAAAAGTGTTTGGAGTCTAACTTTCCTAAAATTTAAGCAGACAGTAATCAAATCGGTCATCTTCAGTGGAGAAATACGTTTTATCTTCTTTTTTATTCGTCTTTTCAGCACCATGAAGTATAGACCAATTTTAGTCAAATTTTTTTGTACCTGTATAAGTCGCCTTTTTGAAATAGTTGCATCCTGGAAGTTCGTGTACTGTGACTTATAGTCCAGAAATAAAGTATCTCTTGGATAATGTATAGGGACATTTATATGGCACCTTTCTAAAACCAATCCTTTTGTCTGTTGGGTTGACAGATGGAAATGTTCCAGAGATCTGTCAATTCAAATCCTTCTGGACAACCAGGAAGCAACAAGCAAGATATTCCACTTGGAAACAACTTCCGACTGGAGCAACCACTGAACGACCGCATCATCTACAGCAGCAACATAGATGATGCTACGATTTGGACGGCGCCGCTGTCGCCCATCAGCATCACTCTGGCTGTCCTGCTTGGATTCATCATCTTGTTCCTGGTACTTGGCAGGCAGCAGCGCCTCGATGCGGAGGCAGATAAGACAGATTATCAGGAATATGAGCATGATGGAGACGCACACCAGGACTGAAAAGATCAACCAGCTACGGATGCTGTTCTCATTTTGAATTTCTTCAGCCGTAGAACATTGTGTCAGGCTTGTTAGTTTTGCCTGTACTTGTTGCAGGCTTCTGTATGTTACTATACAGACAGTTTGCAAGCTTATCCTATTCAGGTGTGCTCTTTTATTTTAGCACTTTTGTTTAGTCATTTGTTTTGCTTATGTTTTTTGCTAAATTTTTAAAATTTTATATATTATTTATTCCACACTCAGTGTGTTTTGTTTTATTGTGTTTTGCTAATTTTCCCGTTTGTATTTATGTGTTCAGTGACATTTTGTAGCTTGTTTATGCTAGATGCAAGTATGTGTTCAGAAGTGATTGTAACTGTAGTAGAACATTTACGTAGCTCAACTTAGCACCACTCTTAAGCTTAGTCTCAGCAGTGACTGAAAGTGACACTTGTGAAACCAAATTTAATTAGAGACATGCACTCGTGCCGTATTGGTTAGAGATCACATTAGTGGCAATTTGATTGCAGTTCTTCGTAAGTGTATGACTCTGAAGGTTTTGTGTTTGACTTTGGCCAGAATTACTTCACAGTGTTTGGCTATCGGGTTTGCACTGAATAACTAAATTAGAGAAGTTATGTCTTGAGTTGTTGCACCAATGACACCATGTGTTCCTGAGTTTGCCCAGTTTAATTGTCTTAGTCGGTTGGAAATAAAATTTCTGTGTCGGCATAATGCAGGGTGTATAATGTGCATTCCACATGTACTGTGGCACTTGTTATTATTGGCACATAGGTATATACCAGAAACGGTCAAAAGCAGATCATTTCCAGGATGCACAGCTTATTTTCTGGAATACATGTAAACATGGCGATAGAGACGGTTTTCCATTGAGTGGAGTTAAATTTTTGAAAATTTTTTGAAAATTGCCGGACTGTTTCAATGATGTGGGAGGAAGCGGGTTTGAATACTTCTGGTTCTAGTTATCATCATGTCAAATATGGTGACATTTGGTATGAGTCCCCAAGATATTACTGTACTGGTATATAGAATGCATAGTCGTAGTCTCGAGTTTCTACAGTGTCCAAATAACCAATGCGTGGAAACTAGCTTATATTTACAGGTGCTCAGGCAAAAGAAAGTCTTGGATAATCTTGGATTCACCATTTACTGTGTAGAACATTGCATCTATAATTGTGTCATCTGCAGATTCTTTTCTTCTACGAAGGCAGCATTTTTGAAATTGCTTACTCTTGTATTGGAGATCATAATGAAGACTAAGCACATTTAGACCTACATGTAGCAAGGTTGGTATTTGTAAAATGGGGCGTGGAACAGCTTTCAAAGGTTCCAGTATTTCGGTTAGTTAATAAGGCAAAGGAGGCATCAGTCAGCTAAAACTAGGCCAAGAGCAGTGAATTGCAGGGTAGGCCAAGAGCAGTGAATAACAGAATGCCCTATAAGTCGATATACTACCTGCTATTGCAGGCTGTCTGTTCTGTTAGTAGTTAAGATTTATCGCATAACATGTACATGTACAGCGCAGTGCGTTTGCAGGCGCTTAATTAAAGAATAAATATTATTATTATTATTATTAGTCAGTAGTTTAATAAGGACTAAAAATGCAATGACATTAAACATTTGATGCAAGTTCAGTGAAAGAGAGTTATGTTTGCATGTGTTTTGCTTTCAGTGTGGCTGGGCCATCTACTGTTGTTTGATACAACCGGAAGTTCAAACTACAATTACTGAAGTTTGGCTTACCAAAGATGCACTGTACAGTGTACATGGATAAATTGAGTTTCACTGGCTGTATGCAACATCTCAGCGCTATTTTTAACGGGTTTCATTTGTGGAAGGAGATTAATGATCATTTGTAACTATTGTGTTGAGTTTCATGCATTATTTAATTAATTTATTTATGCGGTTTTAGTTAGATTATATCTAGCAGCAAAATCAAATGGTCATTGTGCCACACAGCTTGTGGGTGTAAATATTGCACCCATGCATTTTTATAGAAATAGGTGTCTACCATTGTTTTAATTGTCTGGTGCTATAGTAGAAATGTTAGCCTAATTGCAACTGTACTTTGTACCACATTGCTTCTTGGTCATCTACTTTTTTCTTCTTATTTCCTGCTTCTTATGCATCATAAAATTCATTTTGTGATGGCTATAGTTCAAACTTTGGCCTGCTTTCTGGTACATGTAGTATGGTTTGTTTCTGTTTTTTGCTGGTCCACAGTGTTTGTGCTATCTTTAAGTTTTCATGAAATCTGCTGTTTTCTTTATATTATTGTATTTATCTTTGATTTAGACCGTAGTTTTAAGAGCATTTATTGACTGTCAATCGTGATTATCTAGTCTGACATAAAGATGAACATCTGATGCCCTAAGTCAACAGAATGTGTGGAAAATCAGGCGGGTAAGGCCGACCAAGCCAGTGAATTTGCATCCAGAGAAATAATGCTGTACTTGAATTTCTTTGGATTTTATTTGTTGTCATCATATCAACATCATTTGTATTTACTTGTTTACTGGGAGTTTGATATTTTAAATAAACCATCTCTCACAGTTTACGTGCTGGTGGTAATATTCCTCGCTCATTAAGGTGGTGAATCTTTAAGCGTTTTTCGGAAACCATTGGTTATGCTAGGCCATGTTTTAAAGACGTTTGTTTCTGCATTCTTGTCGCAACTAATACTATAGTGATATTGCAATGTCAACCTTGTCTTCTGTTTAGCCTACGTGTTTATCTTTTTTTTATCTGTTTATCCTATGAGTATCATGTACTAGGTATGTCTTAGTCGGTTGGAAATAAAATTTCAGACTTTACAAAATGCTTTGCACTTACAATACAAAACAATACAATACATTACTTGTTTAATTCAACGGATCCAGTTGACAAAAATGCAACAGGTTGCAAAGTCACAGTGTGTAGGCCGAGCATAGCGTAAGTGATTAGGTGAGGTTTATAATAGTATGTATCTCTGAATAGAGGTTGGGGAATGAAATTGCGTTTATCACATGTTATTAGGATGAGTATTTTGGTTGCTGTTCAGAGTCATATCTGTCATAAATGGAACTGGTTGCAGTCTAATTTTGTGACTGATCTCATACTAGGGAATTGCCAACTCACCCTAGATCTCATACCAGGGACATAGCTCTCATGCTAGAGAATTACCAACTGACCATTAATCTCATACTAGGGAATTGCCAACTGACCCTAGATCTCGTACAAGGGAATTGTCAACTGATCATAGCTCTCATACTAAAGAGTTGCCAACTGACTCTTGCTGTCCTAGTAAGGAATTGCCAACCAGGGTTGGACTGGCTTGCAGAAGCGGCCCGGGAAATTTGGTCATGGGCGGCCCACATTATCGAGCGCCGAAGCCACGATACCTTTCATGATAAGGGCCTAAGTGGTGCCTGCCAATGCTTTTTGTAACATTGAACATAGAATGGAGGAATTTTTAGTTCTTAATGGGCCAAATATGGCATTATATTGTTCAATAAATATTAAAAGATTCAGAAATTAACACATATGCGTTTTAATTTGTGATTTGTCGTAAATTCGTAATTATGTTTGGAACCAACATGTTACATTATGTAGTGCACTGTGCACAGTTTAGTTTATTTAAAAAACTTGATATCATGATAGAATTAGTAGACACAACTTCACACAAGCACTTAGTATAGCCGTTTTTTTCATCGTATCACATATTGATGCCAAAAAACGTCAACGATTTCATCATTATTAATTCTGAGAAGGTCCTTTTCACAAGCCATCAGCATGAAAGACTCTAAAACAACTATAATAGTGCTGTCAAAATAAAATAAAAACTTGTCTAAAAACCAGGGAGAGTTTTCGCTCTGTTCCAAACATCATTATTCAATTTGTTGGAATCAGAAATATCATGATGAAATGCTGTAGCATGTCTATGTACAAGAAATCGATAACTTCTGTTTCTTTGTTGCATGCACGATAATCAACAGTAAGTTAAAGTGAATATTGGCATGTAGCACACGCTTCACGTGGCAGTGCAAGTTTCTTGGTAACAACCATGCACGGCCAATATTTCATAATTTATAACACTAGAATTAAGAATTAGAACTAAAATATCATAATATTTGTTAATCATACTTTTTTTCTTTTTTGGGTGGCCGGCCCAGTCCTACCCTGGGCGACTGGCCCACTGGGTATTTCCCGGTGTCCCGGTGGGCCAGTCCAAGCCTGTTGCCAACCAACTTGAAATTGCTTGAATTATGAAACTACACGTTACTTAGACATGGGCCTAAGCGAGAGTAATGTTGCCGAAGTTCTGTTACAATGGACAAAGGTGCAAGGCGAGGTAAAGTAGGCCTAAGGTATAAGACAATATATTCTGTAGAAGTTATCAACACATTGAAGGTAAAGTCACGAGGTTCTCCAATGCTTGCATACAGGGATGTTGGATTCAGTAAACTGGTGGTCATGACCCACTGACGGAAGCTTTGGCAGACAATGGTTTGAATGACAATCGCTATGTATACAGGCTTAACTAAACGATGCGAATCAGACTTTCGAAGGCAGCGAATGAGCATAGAAACAGGACATTTTCCAAAAGGAGGTCCGCTGTTTGGCGAAACTCAGTATTCATGCAGGTCAGCATTGTAGACAGAAAACAGATGGGGATCCCGACCAGAATCTTCTGTTCGTGGATTTCAAGTCCGAAGAACTACATGCTCTGATGGCTGTTGAGGGAAATTAATTGATTTCATTTGGCATCACAGCGAAGGAGACGTACGTGTTTGATAATGGTAGCGTGTGATTGATGGGATAAAGAGTGATAGACAGCGAAATAAACACGCATATATGGGAAAACAGAAATAGACCTTTTCAGGCGCGAACGATTACCATGGTAAAAGCTGTCCCGTGATGCATCACGGCCAACGCGCCATTTTCGTGTAGGGCAAAACATTGCCTTCTACATAGGCCCTACTGATGGGCAAAAGCCGCTGTAGTTGTTGTTCAGTCCATTTCGCGTTAGTGCCCAGACAAAATATTATACCGGCTTGCCAAATTACACATTTAAATTATTTTTAAAATGCACAGAAAACGAAATCAAACAGAATTTTACCAGACGGAGCCCTCCGGATCAATTGTTTTCAACGTTGATAAAACACGTCGGCGGTGAAGGATCGCGCCCGATTAATGCATTGGATAATGAGCAGGGTCGAGGCGATAGCGTCACTATATGAAAACGTGTAGGCCTACATTTACATTTTACATTTGCGTCAAAACCCAGGGATGGAAGACTTGACATAGGCCTATAATTATCGCTTTCACATAAGTCTGACACCAGTTACTTCAATATTTCCATTAATATCTGTGCAATGATTGAGGCGTACACCAAATAGTGTGGAATGATTATGTGACCCACAACAGATCATTTGGAACTGCCTCCTGTTTTCCAAAACGAAGTTTTTCAACGTGTCTGATGCATCATTGACTTTACCGAATTCTTCATACAAAGGCTCATTAAAGACAAAAGCGTACACATTTTCCAACTACAAGCGTCACAACAGTACTGTCAAGTGCCTGATTGGTAGGGGGCCTATAAGTCCATCTGGCTGAAAAAAAGCCCTGTTTAAAATACTGAGTGACACAGTGCCAATAAATCTGGTAAAGAAGAAATTAAGGTCAAAGCAGTGAAAGCACTGTAACACTATAGATAAATTTGTAACAATAGCTGCAGCCGTTGTGAACATGAATCATTCCATACTGTGATGCTTAAAATTTTGAACACTTTTGCACACTAAGAATGGACATGTCTTGAAACAATTTTTTTTAAATTAAAAAAAAAATAACTGCATGTACTAAACAGCATCATAGTCACTACATAGTGTAAAAGAGAAGTAGTCATTCTGGTCTTGACATAGTTCCTTTAACTTTGGTTTGCATATGACAGCACTTTGAAAATTACCAGCATACCAATGTAATCAACTGTTTACCCTACATGTTGGAAGATCCAATTCCCTTAGGTGTACAAGTTGGTACCATTAGTTCAGCAGTGCACAGTGCTGTCAACCAGTTTGGAATTTACTGTTGGTTAGGCAGCGGTAGCAGTTGATGTGCTGCCTTTGCTCTTTCCATAATTTTTTATATAGGGGCCTACTTTGTTGATGTGTTAAAATTCTGGCAGTACACATTTTGTGTAAAATAATTCTAATGTGGCCAGCATATTTTGCAGAAAATCTCATTGTGATAGAGATAGATCTGTTCCATGTGCAGACCAGCTGATGCACATGTATAACACAAAAAGTCAGCAAATCAAGTTCTGAGATTGCTAACCAGTGCTCGAAGTGGGACGGTATGAAACGGTATGCCATACCGGCACCTCTCCTGGCCGGCTGAAAGCATACCGGAACTTCTCCAGGCGAAAGATCCATGCCGGTATGGCCCAAAGACATATCGGTATCGGGCAGGGGAATGGTTCTTATATCCATACCGGCACCTATTGTTTCCCACTTCGAGCCTATTTGCTAACTGACCCTGCACTTGTGTGTAGTGACCAAGTTTCATTTTAAGAGAAGAGTTCCAAAGTAATAGCTGTTGGCTATGCTTATTAAGAAAGAAAGTGCTATCCTTAATTGACATGGTAATACTGATCTGTATTTGAAGGAACTTTTCATTTCCAGAATCTACATCCCTTGACAGTCACATGTGCCATGCCGATCAGAAGTGCAACCAAGATATGGATATTTAGGATTAATTGAAATTCCACAGGTCTCAGCTGTGAGATTCACATGTAAAGCAGAACACTTTTCCAAATATTGCTGAGCTGCTGCATTCATGCTTTCAAGACCATACCTCATAGCAATATTTTAAAATGGCAAATTGCAAAGCAGTATCTTTTGCAGAAGGCTTTTTGTGGATTTTGCAGAATTTTGCATATTTGCAGGCATGTTATCGTGAAACAGTGACAAAGTAAAACGGCCTTTCTGATATTCATGCCACAGGCCACTCTCACATTGCAATCGTGTTGCCCCTTCCAGAGCAGTAAGCTCTACTTTCACTTGGCGTGTGTTTTTGCATACATATTTCTATTCTGTTTCTGACAACGTCGCATAACTGGAATTGAATAATTTCCCAAATGTTTACTGGAAATCTAGGGCAGATCCTTATTTTGAGTTCTACCACACCAACTATGCGTAAATAGCTCCCACTGGGTAACGTCGTTTACCCACTTCGATGCATCATCAATAGCCTATATATATAGGCCTATGGGTCGTCAATGTCCACTTGGAACCCGATACTACTTAACTTGAATAAGTAACGATCTCTTGCTCCCTTATGCAAAGATAAGTAATAGGAACTCATTTAAAAAAAGAGAATTTCACGGTGAATAAATCATTGGTTTGCCACACGAACTAACCGCTTTTTGCCCTACACAACTTACGCATGCGCGACCTGGTTCAAGAAAACTAGGTCAAATGACGCGGCCGAAAAGGTCTATAGAACGGTAATGATAGGAAGAAGAGAGAAGAGGGAAAGAGAGAAAGCTTTAAAAGATAGGACGAGAAAGGAACAGAGAGACACCAGAGAAGAAAGAGAAGATTGAAAAGAAGCAGTTGGAGACAAATGCAGAGAGGAAGTGAACGAGAAGAGTTTGGGAAAGAGGGATAGAGAGACAGAGAGAGAGAGAGAGAGACAGTGAGACAGACAGACGGACGGATGGATGGGTGGATGGATGGATGGATGGATGGATGGATGGATGGATGGATGGATGGATAGATAGATAGATAGATAGATAGATAGATAGATAGATAGATTGATAGATTGATTGATTGATTGATAGATAGATAGATGATAGATAGATAGATAGATAGACAGACAGACAGCGAGAGACAGAGAAAGACAGAGACAGACATACAGACAGACAGACAGACAGACAGACAGACAGACAGACAGACAGACAGACAGACAGACAGACAGACAGACAGACAGACAGACAGACAGACAGAGGAGTCGGACAAACGCATCAATCATCCTGAGGTGTTCTCGGTGTTTCGACCATCCTACCGGCTATGCCGGGAACCCCAGGTATAGAAGTAGCAGCTGTACCCACTTCTGATGAAAGTCAGGTAAATAACTTGGACACATTTCAGCTGTTTATTTCTCATCTGATCATCGGTCGACAGGTGTCACTCGTAGTCAGACAGAAACGCCATCTGCTGCAGGAGGAGAAAACAGAAGAAAACAAACACCAGG
>OY744602.1:80169214-80221714 GCA_963556255.1 Allolobophora icterica | reverse complement strand
CGTAAAAGTGTATCTTGTTTGCTTTTACATTCGAAAATTTCACCAAACTTCTGTACCAATGGCAGATTGCCTCATAAAATTGTTTCGTTCAGAGTTGCCACTTGCCTCCAGCAAAGCAGCAACTGCACGAATCCGTGCAGGCGTGTCCTGGTTAATGTAGATCCGAAAAAGCTCTGATGTATTACCAAACAGTGTATGTCCATGAGTGTCCAGGCTATACGCATAGACCTATCAACATACATGTGCGTATGCATGTAGGCCTATATACGGTACGTGCATACATGCATGCCTTACACGGAGGTCAATCGCATACACAATGACACAATCTGACGATCAGAAATAAAGGTCCACAACTACTAGCATTTTGATAATGGACCGTTTGGACCGTTTCATCAGTCGCTGTCTAGAACACGGATTAGTTTCATACTTAATTAGCTTCGAAATCAGCTGCGTGCAGTACATAGGTTTCTATCTTACTATTTTAGGCGTAAAAGGCAGATCCAAAAACAGACATACACAGACGGTCATGCGCATAGAAACACACACAGAGACAGATACGTATGCAATGGCAGACAGAGGCACGCAGGCATACACAGACGAGGACACTGATGACGAGACTCGTCGAAATGTGTTGCTGCATTCTAGAAAACATCGATGGTTGTTGTTGGATCTTCGCCAAATGCCTTCCGTCTTCTGCTGAGCAGTAAGCAAACACTGCACAGGAGTGGCATGCCTACAACTGGACGGCTTCAAAAGACCAGATGCCCTACAAAGCATAGCACTGCCCAGCTAACATCACACCGTAGTTATAAGTAAAACACGTGATACATAAACGGATCAAGTGTTGCGTGTATACAGCATTAGCCTTAGATGCTGCAAGTATGTAGATTGACGAAGTGCAGGCCTCGACCACAGAGTAAAGAACACAGCAACCGCCATTTACTTTCGTTCGTTTAGCTGTAAAAGGCAACGCTGCGGTCGGTGTCTGATAGTTTCAAGACCATCTCATTCTCCAGATTTGACCTTGATAGATCTACAGGGCGCACGAAAGTAAACTAACTTTATGCAACTACTTTAACTTACATTACTATAGTATACTTGCATACGTAGGCCTACTTCTATAGGCCTGCAGGGTGGCTAAAAATGTCCCACCGGACTAAATGCAATTTCTCGACAAGCGATAAAGATATTTTGGTCTTGAGGTTCAAAGTCTTGGTCTTGGTCTTGAGGTTCAAAGTCTTGGTCTAAGTCTTGAGGTTCAAAGTCTTAGGCTTGGTCTTGAGGTTCAAAGTCTTGGTCTTGGTTTTGAGGTTCAAAGTCTTGGTCTTGGTCTTGAGGTTTAAGGTCTTGACAACAAGATTGCCTCTTTGCCAACGAATTCACTGCAGTTGGTGGAAATACGTCTTCAAGACCAAGACCAAGACTTTGAACCTCAAGACCAAGACCAATACTTTGAACCTCAAGACCAAGACCAAGACTTTTAGTCTCAAGACCAAGACCAAGTCTTGTAAAAACGAACTCGAGTGCACGCGAGACAACAAGACTGCAAAGATCAATGGTCACGAAACTCACCAGACCTTAGTCCTCTTGATTTTCACGTCTGGGGAGCTATGTTTGAACGCTACAAGACATTAAACATTTTCATCCCAAGCCGAAGAACATTGATGAGCTGTAGATAGTCTTGCATTTAATATGGGACCAGGTCTCAGTCAGTAAGTATACTGAGCTTCACAAAAAGACTTCGAGCTTGTGTGAAAGCTGGGATGGACACTTCGAACATGCTTTGAGATAAACTGTTTAGGCCTAACAGATTTATGAATTTGCAATGAAACGTGATTATATTTGGCACTAAAAATTACACGTGATTGTCCATTTTCTGCGTAATTTTGAAAATACGGAATAGAATATTTAAACAGCTGTAACTGCTGAAGCAATGAAAATTTTCCAGTTAAATTTTCAGGCATTGTTGAAAAATCTCTCCCCAGGAAATCCAGAAATTTTTGTAAAAATCTCTATCTGTTGTCGAGAAATTGAATAGTGCTGGTGGGACTTTTTGAGCCACACTGTAAATCATTTTGCCCATGCCGCCCTCTCGTAGGGCTTCTATGAGGTACTTAAAATGCGCTGTATTTAGTGGCATCATGCATACATATATATATAGACCTACGTGCATACATGCAAACATACAAAATACATACATACATACATGCATACATGCACACGTATACATATACATAAACAGGCCCGGCCTTAGGGCAAGGCGAACGAGGCAGCCGCCTTGGGCCCCGCGCTTTCAGAGGCACCGCGCGGCTGGCTATGATGTTTTACTGTGATGAGATTGAACTTCAAATAATTAAATAAAACAAAGTTATTACTTTCATAGTAAAATGCTACAGTATTAAGAGCCTGATTTGCATTTTGTGTTCATGAACCCATTTAATTTCGATTTTGCATTATTTTAATACATGTGGTATTGCCAATACCGTATTGGCAGGAAATCAACTGCGCAGTGCCATTTTTTTTTTGGGGGGGGCCGTTCATTGCTTGTGCCTTGGGCCCCGCACACCCTAGGGCCGGGCCTGTACATAAATACTTACAAGCACGGATACTTACATACACACTTATATACATATATACATGCACACATACATACATACATACATACATACATACATACATACATACATACATACATACATACATACATACAAACATACAAACACGCATACGTACATAAATGCACACACATATAAATACATACCTGATGTACATGCGCTGTCCTTTTGTCTTCATTCATTGATCTGTTTTTACACGTCTTTGCTCTTTGCATGTCCTGTAAAAGTCTGCTCATGTTTCAGTGTTTCTCTGTTTCATGTCTTTGTGTTCGTCTATAAAGGCAGATCCGCTTCTGCTGATGTCTGCCTGAATCTCTCCGAATCTCCGTCTCTCAGTCATTCTAATCGTTCGAGAGACACACTATATAAACGTCGCTATATAAAACATCCGGATACGTAACTCCACCACTATACTTGTAATCTGATAGTGCCAGTCCCAAGCCTGGATAAAGAAGGAGGGCGACGCTAATGATCTTTGTTATCACACAGTGTCGTTAAACTGAAACTGCTGCTAATAGGCTACTCTTGATACGTATCTATGAGGCCTTTTAATAGATTGAAGAAGGAGCTTTGCAACTATGCTTCGTTAGGCCATAGTCCATTGAATATAGGGCGCCATCGAAGTCAATGGATAAAGCCATCCAAAACACTAGATGGCTATGAATGCAGCCAGACTGACAGAAGCTTCTGAATGGTCCGTTTCCTGGAGTAGTCGTCAGTCGACGCCTACAGCGCATGCGCCTAGTCTGCGCCTTCGCTTAAGTTCAGCAAGACGAAGAGTTCTGCTCTGTAGAAAGCTCGCTTTGTAGGCCTGCCTTATTCGACCCCCATCCAATCAGACGACCTCACGACTTCGCTCATGCATATTCATGAGGCGAGGCGACGGGGCCGGCGAGCGGCACATGGCACAGCCTTGTTAACGAACGAGCAGCTGCAGTCAGTGGCTGACGAAGCGTCTTCGTCAAAGTGGTGCATTGACCAACGCTTCTCAATGTCATCGTCGACTCATCGACGCGCCAGAAGCAGACGAATTAAAGGCAGCAGCAGCAGCAGCCGATCTCAGCATCATTGCAGACACGGCACCGTCCTCCGAAGAAGACTCAGCAGACGAGAGGACAGAATCAGGAGAACTGGAAAGCTGGATTTCGAAAGCCAACCGTCTACATTGAAGAACGGCGCCGGCGGTAACTTCATTGTAAGATACGTGAGTTTAGAGGATTTAAGAAAAACACGACAGTTCAACCGCGGTCTAGAATTTGAGGTTTTAATCTGAATCGTCACTTAGACTAAAAGTACGCATTTAAACACGACAACATTCAGAAATAGGGGATCGGAATTTTTTACCGATTCTTCAACGATTTCCAGCGGAGAATCTAATCAACGAGCTCAGAGAATCTAATCAGAGAATCAGTCGTTGTTGTGATACAAACCGTTGACGATGAAGCGCTTGTCTTTCTTGTACTACATCTGTAACTTAGTGGCGCTCCTGACCAAGGGAAGTCCCAGCGCCTCCGCTGCCCCAGCGTCCTCCCTGGTCGCAGCACCGCAGCACAGGCTGTCCGACCCCTGTTACGACGAGGATAGCGTTCCCAGGCGATGCATCCCGGACTTTGTGAACTCTGCCTTCGGGAAGGAAGTTCAAGCGTCAAGCACCTGCGGGGATCCGGCGAGCAGGTACTGCTTAACGACAACGGACCGAGACGGACGGATTGGACGCAGCTGCTTCATCTGCGACGCCAGCAACCCAAAGAAAAGACATCCCCCAGCCTACCTGACGGACCTTAACAACCCCAACAACCTGACCTGCTGGATGTCGGAGCCGCTGCACGGTGCCTCCTCCGCCGCCTCCGCCGCCTCCGCCGCCCAGGACATGAACGTCAGTCTGACGCTGAGTCTCGGTAAGAAGTACGAGATCACTTACATCAGTCTGCAGTTCTGCTCCGCTCGACCGGACTCCATGGCCGTCTACAAGAGCATGGACTTTGGAAAGACGTGGACCCCGTTCCAGTTCTACTCGAGCCAGTGTCGCCGGGTCTACGACCGAGCGCCGAGGATCGTCGTAACACGCGCCAACGAACAGGAAGCGCTCTGCACAGAGGCCTACAGCAGCGTCGAATCACCGACCGGTGCAAGGGTGGCGTTCAGCACCCTCGAAGGCCGACCCTCTGCCCACGACTTCGACAACAGCCCCGTCCTCCAGGACTGGCAGACGGCCACCGATATACGCGTCGTCTTCAACCGTCTCAACGCCGAGTCAGCGCCGCAGCTGCAGTCCTCCATCGGAGGGACTGCAGAGGGGGCGACCGGTGAAGCAGGAGCGGCAGCAGGGGCAGACGGAGGCTTCTATTCCCTGTCGGACTTCGCCGTCGGAGGAAGGTGCAAGTGCAATGGACACGCGGCCCAGTGTATCCCTGATTCGACGGACGGAAGACTCGTCTGCGACTGTAAGCACAACACGGATGGAAGAGACTGCGAAAGATGCAAACCATTCTTCTACGATCGTCCATGGGCCAGAGCCACAACTCAAGACGCCAACGAATGCATAGGTACATTTCATATCTTACTCACACACTTGCTTCTCTTCATATTTACCTATTTCCTTACTCACCTGTTTTATTTGTCTCCGTGATTGTATTACGTTTTCTATAATTATGTCAATACTTAGACTACATTCCACATACAGTATTAGTGCCAATATCGCGCGTTCTAATCATGCAGTTATACTTGAAGACAAAATAGTTTGTCTCCAAAGCCTAATTACATCTTACTCTGATCGACACCGTAACGGTCACTGTGAAGCCTGTAAGTCTGCCGCACCATTCATGCCTGAAGTAACCACACAACAACATTATGAAGATGTTGCAAATATATATATATAAATATATATATATAATATATATAATTATAGTATATTAATATGCTAATAATGATATATAATACATAGTGTATAATATGTGTAAGTAGGGCCTATCGGAAATTATATGTATAGGCCTATATTATGTAGGTCTATCTAAATTTTCTCAGGTCCCACAAAAGCAACACCAATCATCGGCGATATATATATGTCTGCAGATCAAGTTCTTATACGAGTCAGGTTCAATGTTTGATCGGTGTCAGTGCGAAGTTAGAATCCGGAAGGACGAAGCCGAGAAGACAGAGGCATGGTGCTACGGTGGAAATCGTCGATAATGGTCATAGGGTGGTGCAGGAGTGCAACCAGGTTCTATAGGCCTATGCTATATAGCCGAAAAGTTCGTTTTCAGTCTTGAATGAAGTGCCAGAGTATAGGCCTACAAGCGGGGTAGAGTGTCGATATAGCGATGCAGATAAAGTGACAGAAGGAGGCGATTTTAGGCTTTTATGAGATGGAAGAACAAGGGTAGAGAGCTAGAGTGGATTTCAGATGCCATTTCTTTTTGCATGTATAGCTTTCGCATAAAAATCCTATAGACTAAATGGCTCGTTTGAAGATTATTGGAAGAATTTCAAAGTTCCATAAATATGTTGTCAGACAATTCGTCAGTCTTGTTGTCAAGACCTTACACCTCAAGACCAAGACCAAGACCAAGACTTTGAACCTCAAGACCAAGACCAAGACCTTGAGCCTCGAGACCAAGACCAAGACCAAGACTTTGAACCTCGAAACCAAGACCAAGACCAAGACTTTGAACCTCGAGACCAAGACCGAGACCAAGACCCAAAAAATCACATTCAGGCCAAGACTTTTTCCTTACAAAAAATGGTCAAGTCGGACTACTCGCTATTTTAATGAAAACGTGAGTCTTTTTTATTCAAGCAAATTAACTTTAAATGCAGACTGCAGAGAATTCCGAATTCGTATTTACAAAAGTCCTTCATGCAAAATGTTATTCCAAATGCCTTTTGTATTTTATAAAAACCAATTTGCTCAGAATTTTCTGACCAAAACGTGTCTTGTGGGTGGGACCTCAAAATTTCGCCATGTGAAAAAATACTTTCCATGGGTGCTGAAGTCGCTGGCACACACCGTAACTATTCAAGCACTGGATTTAAATGTACAAATATTGAGCCTTTTTTTAAAATCCTCCCATGATTTATCATGGGAGGATCAGTAAAGTCTCGGCAGGGCTTCCAGATACAGCATAACTTAGTTGCTGCTGCCGATGGGTTTTCCTGGCCAACAAAACTTGCATCCGTTCGTAGGTATTTGTCATAGGCTATATGATGCAAACAGGCTTGATAATTTTTTTTAATTCTTGAGTTTCGTTAAATGACTTCATATTGACAGCCGGTCTTGGTCTTGGTCTTGCGAGACCAAGACCAAGACTTTGAACCTCAAGACCAGGACCAAGACCAAGACTTTGACCTTCAAGACCAAGACCTTTGGTCTCAAGACCAAGACCAAGACTTTAAAAACGAACTCGAGTGCACTCGAGACCAAGACCTTGGTCTCGAGGACAACAAGTCTGCAATTCGTCAACCGTATTCTGAACAAGAAAGACCATTTCAAATCATAGGCAATAAGTAAAGCAGGAGGGGTGGGGGGGAAATAGCATTAAATTTTATGAAACCCTGGGAAGAGAGAATATAAACAATGGAGGTAAAGCAATTACTACTGGACATAAGGCTCAGAGGTTCAAATGCACCTCTGGTCAGGCGTATCCGGCCTATGATGGAAACCACCCTCTTGGGTATCATGTACTCTCACTGGTGCATTCTACACATGGCTTTTAAAAGCACACACACATATATACACACATATATACATAATATATATACATATATATACCTATAGCCTGTATCTATAGGCTATATAGGTATCGGGCGTATGATACTCTGACATAAAGCATATAGATGAATACATATACACTATAGCGAATAATTAGACCCCTATATATGTATATTATGTTCGTATATACGGATAAGGCTCCTGCTATTATTGATCAGAAGTCTTACATGTGTATACATATTATTCCCCGGAAGAGGGGAACACATCTAGACATGTGTGCCGCGTATTGTGAAAACAATGGCATGAAATCAGTTTCGTTCCAGCATAAACACGGGCGAATAGCTTGGCATGTGCAAATAGTTAACGGAATGCATTGGGTCGGATGATGGCAACCGTATAGCCGACACGTATCGTGTCTATACGTGTGAATGCATGGCTACAATATGCGCAAAGAAGTATATACGCGGGGATAAGAGAGTTTTGATGAGTTTTTTGTTCCGATGGAAGGTGATCGAAGGAATTGTTGACCATAGAGGGTCCCGGGATTAAGGGGTTATGTGCACCATCGTTGGTTTTCATTCCGTCTGGTCACGTGGCCGGCTGTCCCTTTTAGGTGTGGCGTGCATGCCGATGTATATACATCGCTCGAAGTTTGTTTTGACATGAAATGGCCTGTAGAATGATTGGCCTGCCATCTGGTGCTTGGGGTCAAGTAAGTAGAAAAGTAAACTAGCGTCTACAATTTCCGTTGACAACTGTAGCCTAATGTAATAGAACAATGCATAGAGTTCACGACAAAGGAATTGTTGAGCATTTGAAAGGAAGTATAGGTCTACGTGTGGATTTCAGTTTCAAACTAAGAATTAAGTCAAAGGTGACAGGCTATTGCTGCATATTGGAACTAAATCCAAATACTTATTATAGGCCCTTTATTTAAGATCAGGAAATCAGGCATGTAGCCTATACAGTTCAGTACAACTGAAATTTGATATTGTTCAATTGTTTATAGGTGCACACGCACCTATAGAAGCCGAGGTACATGGGCATATATATATATATATGTATCTTCTTCTACATACATATATGTGTATATGTGTGCATGGGTGTGCGTGTGTGTGTGTGTGTAGGTGTGTGTAGGTGTGTGTGTGTGTGTGTGTGAGTGTGTGTGTGTGTGTGTGTGTGTGTGTGTTTCGTTTACAATTATACCCCTTGAGATTTGGTTAGACTAGTAGAGAATGTGCAACGTGTGTAGGTACTAGCGCAATCATCCTGAAATGGTGTAGGTTTAAGATGAAAGACGCTTAGACACCGCAGTACAAGGCTGGAATGGCGATCTTGTGTTGATGAGACGCTTCATCACAAACCACTGTGGTGCTTCTAGAAGAGCTAAAAGGCTTTATGATTCACACAGTTACAATTGCGACATTTATGGAGCGCTTCTTCGTGAGCCTCTCGGATGTCTTGATGATTCTTATCTTGGTGACTCACGTCTTGCTGAATCATTTTTGAATACTCATGCATTTAGCCTATGATTCATGTTTGAATGACTCATTACTAAGTCTTGTGCATTGGTCATTTCACTGCTTCTTTTTAAAACTTAATCCTTAATAATTCTTATCCTGAAAACTCATGCCTTGATGATTCATCCTTATGACTCTTGTATTTGCGACTGATGGCTGGAAGACTTGTCCCTTGAGCTCTCATGTCGATTCAGTTTGCCTTTGTGTCATATCTGCATATTGCAATTGCGGTTGTTTGCCATCTCTGCGTCTGTGGTTCCAAATTCCTCTTTAGCGAATGCATCATACACTGCATTATTTAGTACTAGTCTTTTTTTTTTAGCAAAAGTTGTCTGTCCACTGTATGCCTAAGTCTTTTTCGATAGCGAGAATAGTTATCAGAATAGCCAATCCATCATGAAAGATAGAAATAACATCGATTACAATCATTTCTGTTCTGAAGAAAAACAACTATTTTTGCCAGTAGGTATCGGTTAAATAAGCCTTAATATTATTAAAGGACAAAGTCTTCTTACACGAGGAGTGAGTTCAATTAAATAAACACCAGAGTACAATTACTTTATGATTGGGCAGAAATGAGGAATGACCAATGCGGACAGAAGCGACATGTATGTGAAAATCCATCTTTAATGGGAATTAATATGAACCAGAGATAAGTAAATTTCGCCCATACAAATTGCATACTGAGGTTGTTGGGCATCAAAATGCGAATTCATGGACCGTTGTATAACCACGTTAAAAATATGTCTTTATATGAACGACTAGTTGATATGAAATTTGTATAGCGCCCCTTAAAAAGAACGTGTATAGAATAGGCTTCTGTCAATGATTAACGCTGTTTGGCTAAATGCACGTAGCCACACTTTATTCGTCGCCGAGTCATTGATCGTCTCCACTTCATGACACAATATTTCCTTCTCGTCTGATGCTTTGCGCCATTCAGATGAAAAATGTCGCGTTCAGTGTAGAGAAGGAAACAGCTTCAGCGCCTCGTCTTAATGGCAGCTACAGTTGAAGCACCTTTTCGTCCTCAGCCGATCTCTTAATAATCGTCTAAGTACCATCCAGGCAACGGTGCAGTCTTCGCCTTCGCTAAGGGGACACTTCACAGGTGTAAACAACTAATTACTCGGCACACCTGTCGACCATTGTCACCCGGCGAGATTAGCCGTCGCTTTAATGTGCCAAACTGAATGGCGATTTTCCGAGGTAGACGAATAGGGAATAAATTACAGAGTGTAGCTAATAGCGCGGATATGCGTTACATGCATCGTCGGTATAGAATCATTACCCGCAAGGGTATATACCCCGTGTAGATAGCCGGTATATGTATTGCTCAGAGATCGCATCAAAGACGCCTGCCACTGATATCGTTAGCACCCTTAACCCAAGGAACCCCTACCCAACACGTGCACCATATTCCTGTGCACCTAATCCAACGACGTAAGATAATGGTCAATTTATTGCACACCCCCATCGACTGGGTAAGTATAGGCTATATACTAGCTGGGTGGCATGGTTACCGACGTGAGACATGGTGACCGACTGGTAGCACGGAGGATCTTGATACACATTGTCAGATACATACATAGGCCTACATACAAACAAACATAGTACATACATACATGCATAACATATACATAAACACATGCATACATACATACATAATTATGCATGTACATATAAAACAAATATATTGTCCGTTCGAATGCATGTGACCAATTTTGACTTAGGAATGCGGTGAGAATTTAATCGGCGCTATATAAACTCAAAATACGTGCCCTGTATAGATGGCATTGTTTAATTGAATGAAATCACGATAGTTTCAACGCAATATTTGTCCTGGATCATCTGCCACTTGGACTCTTCCTGTTCCCCAGAGTTAAAAAGTTAAACTTCGCTACTACTGTGAAAACCAAGTGACTGATATATATCGCGTGACGAAGACTTGACTAAGTATAGAAGCTATTGACTGTAACGCTGTGAATATTTATCTTGGAGAATGTTTGTACTCGGTGTACGAAGGTAGGCTATACATCCAACATGTCCGCTTCAGTCAACAGAAGTTAATCTGACTGAAGCAAAGTAAGTTAGACCTGCGTCTTACACAATCGGACACCTGTCTAATCAATGACTGACACGTCGCATAACTGTCTGTCTGTGGTCACTCGCCTTGACACACGTATTTGCGCAGAGCGGATTTTGAACTTCCTCTGAGTAGGTCATCGATTAGATAGACGAGTTCATCAAGTACACAACTGATAAACGCCCTCTGCTCTTTAATTAAGTAATTACAGTATAAAAAGTAATTATGACAAGGATGATGACGACGATGATGATAATGACTATCATGATGTTAATGATGACGACAACGATGATGATGATGATAATAATAATATTGATAGGACTATATGTAGTCGTGATGGATCATTCCTATACTTCGTGTAAATTTATATAGAAGATATGTACTAAGGTTACCAACTGATGAACAATGATATCCTTTCCAAAAGCGTAGTTTATCTATTATTATGCTATGGATCTTTTGCTTCGGTCAGTTAAACAATAATCATCGTTTAATAACATATTCACTCATGATCATACTAAGACAACACATTTGTGTTAGAATTAATTAAGAATAAAGCCATATCCTAATTTACAGTTATTCAGCTCACCACCCATCAAATATACTATGATATAAGGGTGACCCTACTAGTCGGGATTTGCTTCCCTTTAGGGTCTTTCTTTTCCCTTTGTTTTGCAGTGATTATGTATTTGCATATATTTACAACTTTTGTTCTTTTTATGTCGCTGTTGAATCAATAAAAACTTGTGGTTATGGTTATGGTTATTTGAATTCCTCGTGACTTTATGGACGTAATCCTAGAAATTAAACCGACACAACGACCGAGAATAAGTACTTGTGTAAATAAGTAAGTCAAAAGGCAATTAAAGCACTCCGAAATCGTTATCTCCGGATTTCTTCAGCGCCTAAAGAGCTTACGCAGTGGAACCAATTTCGTCACACTCGCCTATAATCAAACAAAATCGATGAGGTGAATAGTCTGGTTCGATTACGAGAAGTATAAAGCTTATGGCAGATCTAGCCTCTAATAAAAAAATATGCATTCTATTAATATATAGTTTATTATTATATACATGTCAACATAACATAGTCTAAGACTAATGTTGACACAATTGAGCGAATAGTCTTAACGTTGTTCTGTCTGTGTAGCTTGTAACTGTAACGGTCATTCACACAACTGTCGTTTCAACATGGATCTCTACCGAACGTCAGGACACACAAGCGGAGGAGTCTGCGTTCGCTGTCGTCATAACACGGACGGTCGTAACTGCCACCTGTGCAAGGACGGATACTACAGGGACACAGCCAAGGTCATCGGACATCGAAAGGCATGCAAAGGTCAGCAAGTGCACACTTGTCTATATATACTTGCATGTTATTGGTCAATATATAGGTGTAGGTGGCGCAATACAAATGCGGCATTGTATTGTAATAAGTACTTTATACAGCGCTTCTTCGAGAACAATCATCAGAGATGCTCCCGACCTACTACCAAGGGAATAAACTTTGCACCACAAGTGGTGGTGACCATGTAATTCCCTCCTCCGGTTTCAACTGTAGGCCTTACAGCAAGATGAATGGCATCACCATTTCACCATCACCAATTCCTGCAACATAGAACAATAAGTAAGTAAGCTAACGTGAAGGCATCTATCAGCATTGCGATAGTTACCGGTATGTATGCAAGAAAACACTGCCGTTAATTATCGTTGTTTGAACTTACTTCAAACCAAAATAACGCTAAATATTATGTCGCGAAAACTATTTCAGCACTGCAGGGCCAGAGAGCGGTGGTGACTGTCACCGCACATTTGTTCGGTGATTCCTAGGTAGCCGTATACCGGAGCGCCCTTGTGAGTTAATTACAGGGCGCTATACAAGTGCTCTGATACATACATATATATAAAAACTTTTAAAAGTAGTGGTGACCTGACACCACGGTCACAAATAGAAAGTTACGCCTACATGACTAATATACACAAGATCACAATCGAACAGAATGGTCTCCAACCGCTTGCGAAATAGAGGCATGGAAAGTAGATGGAGATCATATCGCACATTGCATGGAAGCGCTGATGAAATAAAATAACTTTATTGTGCGTGAAAGAAAGACGTACACAAGGTCTCTACATCGTAACCATTTAAAAGAAGGCTTGAATTCGCACACTGAACGTTGCATGAATAGCACTCGAACCAATCTGCTGCCGTGTCACAAACAGAAAGTTGAGCCACCCTTTCTAGATCCCTCTAACAGTCTAACTTGTTTTCAGGCCAGTCTGCCTCCGTTTCTTCTCGAAACCACTTAATCTCCGATTGCTTAATTACGAAACATGTTCAACGTCTGTTCTCACTTGATGCCAATCGACCCTTTACACCTTCTGGATTTGTTTGTAAATGCATACAACGATCGTTGCGTCTCTAGACTATACTCCTGCTTTCCACCGCTTTCCATCTTTCCATCGTCGCCTTCCGCGCATTTCTTTCATCCCTCTTCATCTACCCTTCCTTCCTTCCACCTCTTCTCGTCCTTTCCATCTTTCCCTGTCAACCCTTCCTTCTGCAATTCTGTCTCTGTTAACATCCCTATTTCTCCAGTGCACCCTCCCGTCCTTCCTCTCCTCTCTAACCCATCATCCTCCTTTCATCCTCTACCCGCCCTTCCCCTCCTCTCCAGCTTCCAGCCTTCATTGATCCTCTTCCCTATCCATCTCCACTCACGAACACCGCACGAGTTGCCTATACTGGTTTCGTAGATTAAACTCATCGGTTGAGGCAAAGTTACGCAGCCGCTGTAAACAGTTTACAGAGCAGAATGGACTGAAGCGATTACAAGAGACACACAACGTCTGATGTGATCCAGTCTTCGTCCAACGATATCCGTCAGGAACTCCATCAGTTCAATTCATCGCATCGGTCAGCATCCCTCTACTCCTAATTCTCCTCCGTCATCTTCTCATTCTTCTTCTTTTACTTCTCCTCTTCATTCTTCTTCTTCTCATCCCTTTTTGCTCTTCTTCCTACTCTCCTCCTCCTCCTTTTCCTCCTTTTCCTCCATCTCCTTCTCCTTCTCCTCCTTCTCCTTCTCCTTTTTCTCCTTCTCCTCCTCCTTCTCCTCCTCGTCCTCCTCGTCCTCCGCCTCCGCCTCCTTGTCCTTCTCCTCCTTGTCCTTCTCCTTCTTCTCCTTCTCTTCATCCCTTTTGCTCTTCTTCCTACTCTCCTCCTCCTCCTTCTCCTTTTCCTCTCACCTTCTCCTCTTCCGCCTTCTCCTCTTCGTACTCCTTCTCCTCCGTCTTCTCGTCCTTATCCTTCTCATTCTCCTCATACTCTTCTTTCATCTCCTGCTTTCTTCCTCTTCCTCCTCCTCCTCCCTCTTTCCTCCTCTTCCCCTCCTTCTCCTCCTCCTCTTCTTCTTCCTCCTCCTCCTCTTCTTCCTCCTCCTGCTCCTTCTCTTTCTCCTCGGCATTCCAGTCCAGCCGATGATACGGCTTATTAATTGCAGCCATTTGTGTGAATGGCCCTGAATAAACAACGCGTGTCGTGTGTAACTGTTGTCTTAGCATGCGATTAATGTTCACATGTTGAGTGTTAGATTCCTAACACACAGCTGTGCTTGTTCTTCAACACATTAAACGTCTGCTGGACTGTGCTGGCCAGGGCAATTAGCACGCCTTTGATCTTTACTCTGATGTTCTCCGCATGCTCTCTCTTTCTTCTCCTTTGTTATCGTCCTATAGCCTCTCCTCTTTCAATCATTCATTAACACAATATTTAATTTCAACGATTATTTACGATCCTTCATGTGTAACTGAGCTACATAAGTACACTGTAGGTGGGAAAATTAGGCAACGAGGGAGAGGACTGGCTACCCGTTCTCGTATGCTGAGGATCTATCTTCCTCTCCTCTTTTTGGTACCCGCCATCTTTTCCTCTGCTTGTTAGGTCACTGCTTTCTCTATTTGATTCCCGTTGTCTTACCTTTTTTCTTGCTACGTCAGTGCTCTCTGTCTGTCTGTCTGTCTGTCTGTCTGTCTGTTTATCTCTCTTTCTCTCTCTCTCTCTCTCTCTCTCTCTCTCTCTCTCTCTCTCTCTCTCTCTCTCTCTCTCTCTCTCTCTCTCTCTCTCTCTCTCTCTCTCTCTCTCTCTGTCTCTCTCTCTGTTTGTGTCTCTCTTTCTCTCTGTCTCTCTCTCTCTCTTACACTAGCGGTCTTTCTTTCTGTTTGTTATGTCACTGTTCTCATCTCCTCTTACTCCTCCTCGTCCTCCTCGTCCTCCTCTTCCTCCTCGTCCCCTCTTCTTCTTCTTCTTCTTCTTCTTCTTCTTCTTCTTCTTCTTCTTCTTCTTCTTCTTCTTCTTCTTCAAGTGCCTCTTCATGTTTATGTGGATCGCTTCTGGATCTCGATCGCGATCGGATTTACCTCTGGTTTTGGCAGAAATGGCAATTTTACTTCGGATGGACTATCGACCGATACACTGTGGCGCTACAGCCATTTCTGATACTATCTGACCAGATCTATTTCTCTGTATGGCATTTTTGGCCGTTTCTCTCAACATCAGCTTATCATTATGTTTCGCGCTTTCACCTATAAGTAGGCCTACTGTTAAGTTCTCAATAGGGTTACCAATTGTTTCTATTGTTGAAGAATTCAGTGCCAAGACTGTGATAAATACAAACAAGGTAAACCACATACATTTTTGTATAATTATGTATATAACAGTTTTAAAGGGTTAAAATGTATTGAGAGTGGACATCACGCATTCCAGTGAAGCTTTTCAGCTTTAAAAGGTATCGGGTTTATATTTCTCCAAAGCCACGGCCATTGACTGACTGGGTATACACCCTCCACGATGTACTCGATGGTAGAAGCCTTTACGGTCTTAATGAATCACAACAGCATTTAGACGAACACCGTTGAGAGATTGGCGTCTCTTGGCCTCCCTCTGACTTGACGCAGCGCTCGTGAATAAGTTGATGTCACGCGCCTATAGCTTTAGAGTACGCTTTAGAAATGTTAATTTACGATTACGATGTTCTTATAAGGCGCTATAGAAATGTTCAGGTAGATGTGTACAACGCTACAAGCAAAAGCTGTATCGGTTTACCTACAACGGCTGATAAACTAAGTTATGTAAGAACGAATTATGACCTAGTTCACAGATCAACAGCTTTCGAGTCGTGTCACTGACTTCATCAACAAGTCGAGGTCTTTGTTATGACACAGCGACAAGCAATTCACACAGCAAAAGGAACAGATTCGCCTAAAGCACATAAGTATCAGCAGCAGCAGCTGTTCCAATTTGTTTCCAATTCTTAAACACGTGTTTGAATCGAGAGCGGAAAATTAACGGCAGCCGTCAGTTTTTATCGGAAATTTCTCCGGACGATTCCATGATTTGTTTACGCTTGTCCTGCGCCAATATATCTCGTCTGATAGTTGCAAGACTACAGCGGTCCACGTGCTCACCAATATCGGCCTATACGCTGTTCATATCATCTGTGGCGAGTGCTAATTGCTTTAAACAATGCCGGCTGCGTATCGCTGACTGTACTGCAGGAATTTCAGGGTGAGGTCTGTATACAGATTAAATGAGAGGCTACTGCTGGACAAAGCAACTGCTACGGACCAGATAGCATTTCTTATAAGGGCCTTTTGTGTAAATAACATACCGGACGTAGGTCTTGCATATATATATATATATATATATATATATATATATATATATATATATATATATATATATATATATATATACACACACACAAGACATGCGTGTATACATAGCCTATATCGAGAAGTGAGCAGCAGGCATGACAATAGATGAAAGACTACCTATACACACGATATTTTGTTATGAGTGGGCTTTGTTACAGTCCATACTTCTTATTATTTTTGTCTATCGCGAGGTCACGTGGAAAGTACAAACTAGACAGTCTGTGCAATTTTTCTATGTTTCTGTATTAAATATTACTATTATTTCATCACAGTATGTTACTACCGACAGCTGTACGAGTTCCTTATGCAGCTCTTCTGTACACTTCTCGCCTCTTTGACCTTTCGTGACCTCTATCCCGTAACCGGTCGAAGGCATGCTCTTTAGATCGGGTACAGTTATTTATATAGATAGCTTTCCTACTTCAGTCGAATCTAATTTAATGTTATCTAATTAGGGGCCTACTTCTATAGCGCCGTTATAATAATGCCCATGGCATCGATCAATGGCATCGATCAATGGCATCGATCAATGGCATCGATCAATGGCATCGATCAATGGCATCGATCAATGGCATCGATCAATGGCATCGATCAATGGCATCGATCAATGGCATCGATCAATGGCATCGATCAATGGCATCGATCAATGGCATCGATCAATGGCATCGATCAATGGCATCGATCAACGGTCTTTTGGGGCGAAATCGTAATAAGAATCAGAATAGTTCGGTCGAGCAGTTTGAAATCCGAAAGATCGGAGAACCAGAAACCAGATCAATAAAAACACATAAATGCTGATGAGTTCTATGTTCACTTAAATGACAACAAAAAACTTACAGAACGAACAGAAATGGACAGCGAATTCAAAGCAACCCAACCGATGACTTTTTCAGATCGATTGATCGATTAATTGATCGATTGATCGATTGGTTGATGACGCTCGAGATCCTAACGCCGTCCTGTAACGAGGCACAAGAGCCACAGTATCCATCGATCGAGTCCATTAGGCTATTTGATGACATGAGAGGGAATCACTGAGTAGAGATTGATTTAAATACAGCGCTTATGTACTGTAAGACAGATTTCAAAATGTATTCTTTCCTCATTAAGAGGCCAATGTAACCATTACGATATTGGCGATATATAAGCTCAGTAGTTATGCCTTCACAATAGGCCTACCACTTAGTCATAATGCTTACCCTCTACCTGCTTGTATGATTTCAAAACCCTGCAGTTGCAACTCCCAACACGAGAGGGAAAAGTATGTTAAAGTTCGAGCTACTAATGTTTGCGCTATGGTGAATTTTCTTTAATTCGTCAACTTTCTGTTAACGTCACGAAATATTGACTTTCATTAACCAGGAAGAAATTGCATTGGCATTCGCGCTCTACTGAATGACGTCAGTTTAGTTCCTTCGTAGGATGTATTAAAGTCAGTTTTTTCTCATCGTTCCCATGCGAGGTTCTGACTGAGCGCAGGCCGATAAAGTAAATACAGAAGCGCATCACTTATGCATTCTTGTTAAGCGCCGATTGGTGCAGGTGTAACATCTTGGCACAGATGTCAATGAATTGTTGACACACAGTAGCAAACACCTGCATTGTGCGTACGCTACCGTTCACGGCATCGTCTTCAGCCTTCTTGAACGAATGTTAAGAGGAAACCGCGATGGAAACAAATATTTGCCGGATTTGCTGGCAATATACCGAAACAGACCTCTGCGCGAGAGACTTAAGAATGGGGTCCGGTGTTTGGCCAAAGCCTCGCGGCTTTGTCGATGGTCACCAAATGTGAATAGGTCGGGCATCGCACGCCACCGAAGGGAGTTCAACGTAGACTGGAAACAGTAAAAGAGCAATTAAGTCGCGTTTAGGGTGCCTTTAAAGGGTCGTTTACTCACAGGAGACGACGCTGAATGGAACTGATTACAGGCCATGCGCTGCTGCACGGGAGGGAATGAGCCACCATTGCAGTGAGATACTTCCACGTTAGTAAGAGTAGGCCTACTTTAACGGATTTTGCATTTGGACGACACATCGTTAGAATTAGTTCATCTATATACTAAACATATACATGTATGCACATGCATGTATATACACAAGTATTACACATTACATACATTCATATACACGACAGTATATATAGGCCTATGTATAATATATATATATATATATACATATACATATATATATATATATGCATGAGATGGTCCAGGTGCGCATCTAATCACGTTACACCGGTAATGCGTCTACCAATAACCACGGGTTGATTCGACTTGGTTGATACACCTGTGTTCGATATGGAAGAATGACGTCTAATTGGTTCTCGCCATATACAGAACATTATCGTTCTAGCGTTAGATTAAGCTTAATTGGTTAAACGGCGCACAGGCTATGTCGCTAAAATACTGAATACATTATTTTAGTTGATTGCCACAGGTGATAATTAACCCGATGTGAAACAAACCCATATAACTTTTATAGGGTACTTAGGACGACAACAACATTATTATTATTATTACAGAAGTCATGATGGGATGTCTGAAATTTATTACATTTACAGGAAATGTATCGAAACGTACTTTGCAGTTTGAATCGACACGTAGGAATGAAATGTTCGTCTCTGATAAGTCTTTATTGGTCTTTGTCGGTAGCATGGCTCTCCTGTGGATTTATCTAGGCCTATGCAAGAGCATTTTGACCTCATTGTATAAAGTAGGCCACCTACCCTTATATTTTTTATATCTTGCATTCTTTGATATAGGTTAATTATTACATGTTATACACTGGACCTTTGGTATGTGGTGTAGTCTGCAATCGACTGATGTCATTCTGTGTTCAGGGCTCAACAGAAGTTGTAACAAGAGATTACAACGTTCTCATTAAACCTTGATTCCCTTTTGTTAATTCCAAGGCCCGTGCTTCGACCGCTGATATACTTTCGCTCATCTCTATAGGTCTGTATTCCTTTAAAGCAATTTTTACACAGTGTAAGAGTGTCACGCATGGTTGATTAATAATTTCTGTTCGCGTTGTAGAGTGCGAGTGCCATCCGATTGGCTCTCTGTCAAAGACCTGTAATCAGACAACAGGGCAGTGCCAGTGTAAAGAAGGCGTGATCGGAACAACGTGCAATCGATGTCAGCAAGGATATCACCAGACGAACTCACCAGCGTCACCATGCACCAGTCAGTGTCACGCATTACTATGCATGGCTTATTAGATGGACTGCTCTTGCTGCTCTCTTGCTAATGATGCTAGGCGGCCTATGTAGCACAACCTATGATTCAGTCGGGATAACAGAACATAACATATATGTGCCAATCTCAGTATTTTGAGAAATACACATTCAAATAAAATAATAAGTTTATGTTTTATAAGAATGATTATGACTATGATGATGATGATGATGTTGTTGTTGTTGTTGTTGTTGATGATGATGATGATGATGATGATAATGATGATGATTAGGCCCTATAGTGATGATAGGGATCATAATGATAGTAATAATAAAGAAACCGAAAATAATAATAACAACGATGAATATTACCATAATCATAACAACACCCGTAACAATACAATAACATTGTTGTCGATAACTGTATACACAGCGACAAATAGAAATAGACAACGATGAAACTAAAAAATTACAGTAATATTATATGAATACTAACATTAATCACGAATAAAATATATACAAAAAAATTAATATTGTGCATATCCTCAACTGTAGTCATCCAGTTGAAATCAAATGCACACACAGTTAGTGAATGTAAACACGGGGTTTAGAATAGGTCCCCAGTTCTTTTGGATGTATATAGGCCTAGGCAGAGCGTCCTGTTCATTTCCTTGGTATACTTTGTGAACTATCAGGCTTCTATAGACTTGAGCTAACTTTCGTTGACACAACACACCTGTTGTGTGCAGTGAAAGCAGGAAATATTAAGCTCAGAATTCACATTTGTCTGTCAATGCAGGTCACTGTGGGGTCTACGGCAAAGCTATGTATGTATTTATGTATAATTGTATATGTAATATATATGTATATATATATACATAAATACAAATCGCAACCTTGTGAATGATTTCGACAGTAATCTTCACTAAATCAGTCTAATATGATAGTTCCTTATTTGTATATAAATTTACACTTGACCCGAATATCGCTTACAGGCCTAAGCATAGAAAATAGAACCCACAGTTCAGACCTTTTCGGTCTTCTTACATACTATATTCAAAATTATTTGGCTACACTTATGAAAAGATCTTCACATATCTCATGAGTGTGAAGGAGTAGATAATCCTATGAGCATGGCTCTTTGACACACTACTCAGGCCTTATCACATTAGCATGCTATATGTTTGAAGTCGGAGATTAGAGAAATCGAGTTTGTGGTATAGAAGATATGAAAGAAGATGTTCCCTGCAAGCATACCCACCTGGAACCCATATAGAACTCATATTTCACCATGGGACCCGTAATGAACCCATATGGTCATATTTAATACCTGTAGATATGCTGGCAGGGTTTCCTCTACTCTCCTATCGATTACGTTATAAAAGCTGTGAGCGAACTGTATATACAAAGGTAGCCTATATATAGAAGTCAATATGGCGAGCTGTTGTAATGCCTCAATCCCATCAAAAAGTAATTTGGTTTAATTTTAGAGATCAAAACAGATGCTTGGTCTAAAGAAGGAAACGGTAAGCACGACTTTAAAGTTTAGTCACAGACTGTTCGTCTTGGCATCTTCATCGTGTTAGTAATAGTATTCTCATTGTTTCATCATATCACTTGTCTAGTATTTTCATTGTATTTAGTATTTTCACTGTTAGTATCTTCTTCGTGGCGCGGCGTGGCTCAGTTTTCATCCTCCACGTCCTTTGGAATGTACCAGAGAGAGTCTTATTATGACGGACCTTTGGTAGGGATATTGTTGTGAGAATAGGCAAGTTCTCAGATAACGCAAGGCACACGTGACAGTGGCTGCCTAGAACAACAGAAAAGGTGTCTTAACACGCTACTGTATCGGTTATAAATCAAGTCATTGCAAAGCTTCTGATCCTATCTCAGGATTTCTATAGCCACGTTATACTAGGTCTAATGCACATGACACCAACCGAAGATCATTTGAAACGAAACCGTGGCAGGAGATCGATCGTCTGTGGCCTGTGACTTTAGAAATTTCTATTTAAAACCGAGATAATTAAGCCTCGCGCTTTTAAAGCGACATTATACTTGACTACTTGTAGTGTAGGCCTACATTTCTCAAGTTGGATTATTCCAAGAGCTCAGGTCATATGCTAGATGGGCCCATGAACCAAGATACGGACCATTGGCAGACTTCAATACTGCGGAGCCTTTAGGAGAAATGACCAACATTGCTCTAATGAACTGTCTCGAATTTACATCAATGCTTAGAAGCACTCTCGCGCGTCACACACGAACGCCTTCATCTACTTTCACGCCAGTTTTAAAAATTAAGGTTCGTTAGGTACAATATTGAAGAACGAGTGACTCACTCGGAGTGAGTGTTGTAGAGCTGGAGTCAGGAATTTAATCTCGAGGCGGAGGGTTACTATAAACAAGGACGTCCGCAACGGGGACTACTCGAAATCTCATGGGCCTCATGAGCATTTACTCACCACATTTGACCTTAAAGATTTCAATTTTGGCATGAATGACTTCATGGCGTTGAAGGCCTGCTGGGAAAATTAACAATTATAAGTGAAAATTCACCAACAGCATCTCGCACTGGTAAAATTTGCAATAGCAGTTGTGAATTAGTAAATTGCGAAGAGCATAAAAAATTTCCAAAAGCAGTTGTGGCTTTGGCTTAGTATGCTCTTTGGCGAAGAGCATAAAAATTTTCCAGTAGCAGTTGCGCTTAGTAAATGGCGGAGAGCATAATTAAAATTTGCAATAACAGTTGTGGCTTAGTAAATGGCGGGGAGAATAAAAAATTTGCAACGGAAGTTGTGGCTTAGTAAATGGCGGAGAGCATAATTAAAATTTGCAATAACAGTAATTTGTGACCAGGGGCGTCTACACCATAGCAACCTTGGAGCAAATGCTCCATCCACAAAATAGGGGGAGGGAAATCTGTCAATGTGTGTGCCACCATTTTAGGGGGAGGGAAGGAAGGGGGAGGGCAGAAGAAGAGGGGGAAGGAAGCTGCTCCAGTGACTTAGGGGGGATAGACGCCCCTTGTTGTGGCTTAGTAACAGGAGTTGGAGGCATATAAGATCGGATTCTACGAATATCCTGCATGTGAATGATGTTCATGTTCTGAATATGGTCGGAAAACGACATGGTTGAGTCGAGGACGGCTTAGGTAGAAAGGAGGCTTAAAAACAATGGCAGTGTCGTCAGACATATATGACTTTAAAGAAGAGATGTTTTGATAGCGGAGAACAGGACCGAGTCCCGAAATGGTCAATATAGTATGACCCACGACATGACATTTTCTTACTTACTATTGACTATTTATTTCATAGGTTCGTTCAGTAATTGTGTTAGAGCCTCATTTAGTGAAAGTCGATGCTATGTGTTGATGTATTTCTGCAGCTGGCAGCTGCAGTCAGTGCAAGAGAAAACCATCGTCTGCGACGGCCAGCATCAACAAATTCTGCAAGAGAGATTTCGGTTAGGACAATTTTCTGTCGCCGCATTTGACAAACGCTCACATTCAACTGTTGCCAGTTCAAACAAACATAGTGCATACATACATACATGCATACATTCATGCATACATACATACACACATACATGCATACATACATATATACATTCTCCGCCCGCGCCCACATGACTTTGCCCTTCCTCCTAAGGACGACTCGAATTTTCATACCTAGAGTCTTGTATTCTGCCTTCAAAGAAAATAGTCTCGCGTGAGCCAATAGTTAGGCCTACTCTAAACAGTCGAGGTCACTAGTTACTTTATTTCTTATATTTTTCTTAATTTGCTTACTGTACCACGTTGCCCCGTGTCAATGTGCGATGTCAATAAACGAATAATCAATCAATGCATCCATAGTTCCATACGTATACATTCATACATACAGAGATACCTACATAAACACATACAGAGATACCTACATAAACACATACATTTCTACATGCATGCAAGCCTACATTCATACATATTCATACATTCATATTACATACATACCTACACACATACATTCATACATACACGCAAGCGTACATTCATACATACATACAAGCGTACATTTATACATACATACACACATGAATATATAAATACACAGTTTTGCTCCGCATTGATTTTCTCTAACAAGTCCGATTCTTCGACGCTTTGCGTTCCTCTCAGAATGCAAGATTTTCGCAGAGGCTAAAATCAAGTTACTGACCGTCCCAGACAGCAGCTGTCTAATCATTTGCCATTCAGACAGAGGATGTTTAAAAGGCACATTAGTCTTTTATCGTGATTACTCCTCCTCTCCCTAACATGTATGTATGTACGTCTTACATGCATGCATGCATTCATTCATTCATACATGGATAACATAAATACTTACATAAATACGTATGTACATACATACATACATACATACATAGTTTATACATGCATACATACATGCATACATAATAGCCTATTTGCACACATACATACATACATGCATACATACATACGTGCATACGTACGTACATAAACCCATACACACATACAAACATATATATATATGCAAACATATATATACATACATAATTGCATTCATGCAATGCCATACGTGCTTACATAGGATGGTATAATGTGTCTGAACATTTCTATAGCGCCTTTTGAGGGTCTCCCAAGAGCGCTATGAGTCGTGTTGCTGTGTGTGTTTTTTTGCAATGAAGCCTCGTGTCTTGATATGATTGTGATTTGATTTTATTGCGTCAATTGTTAATTTCTTGTGCATTAGACATAGGCACAATTAAAATTACTAACTTATTAATAATAATTATTAGCAGTGCTTTTTTTTCTAGAAAAAAGATTCCGGAACGCAACAATAGGTTCCGGAACGGAACAATTATGGACGGGATAAAATCCGGAGAAAAACGGAATTGGGGGTACGGGAGGGTCTCAATAAACACTGAATAAAGTTCAAAACACTTAAATTAAATTTAAAAAAAATTATTGCTTTTATTACTAAAATAAAAAACTTATTTCTTAGGAGTTGAAGAAAGGTGCCGGAACCCCCTTCCGGCGCGTTCCAGCTGAAAAAAGCACTGATTATAAGACTTTCTGATTTTTCTGGTCTTTTCGAACATTTCAGTCGTTCAACTGAAGGTGATCGCAAAGGAGGTCATCAACGATTGGGTCAAGTTCACCGTCAACGTCGTCAGCATCTTTAAGAAGGGCAAGGACAAGATCCGCCGCGGAGAGGAGCTCGTCTGGGTGCCACTGGTCGACGCCCAGTGCAGGTGCCCGAAGCTCAAGGTCCAGAAGACCTACCTGGTGATGGGCAACGACGTCGCCAGCCGCAGCCGAGTCGGTCTCATCGTCGATAGCTCGAGCAACGTCCTCAAGTGGACGGACTCGATGGCCAGGCGCCTTAAACACGTCGCCCAGACCGATCAGAGATGCTGAGGGAGAGGGGCAACTGCAGCGGGGTGCTTTGGGGATAGATCAAGGCGATGCGGGGAGACACGGACCGACGCAGAAGGGGATTGAGTTAAATGGAGGGAGGGAAGGTTCAGATGGACGGAAGGGAATATAGGAGTGGCATAGACGGATGGAGGGGACATGAAGTAGAGATGCAAGTGAATCAGAGATGTATTGGTTGTACTGAGATGTATTTTGTTGGAGGGATTGAGGGATAGACTGAGAACTATTTGGGTTGGATGGACGGAGGGAGGGAGGGAGGGAGGGAGTGCGAGAGGGATGGATGATGGGCTGTGGAAGAAGAAAGCGACGTCGATGCTATCGATTGTTTAGGGAAACAAAGGAGTTGAAGTGGGAAGCAGATGGGCGAATGGGGGGAAGGGAAGAAGGCGGAGGAAGAAAGCGATTGATCATGACAGCTGACAAAGGGAGGGAATAAAGGGGCGCTGGGTAGAATTAGATTCTGTATACAAGAAAACATGCACTACGGGCGTCAGATCAGATGAAACAAGAAGCGTGAAATACGTGGCAGATAGAAGAAGATGAAGAATAGAGACGAAAGGAAACAAATGGACAGGGAAAGCATAAGACGAGGAAAGATTCGGTTCTGGTTAAACTGGTAACACATAAAAAGGATTGTCATTAAATCGAGGAGTATGACAGCTAGGAGGGTGAATACAGACTGCTGATGTAAATGGGAAACAAAAAGGGCTGTGGAACTAGAGCGAAATTATTAGCGGGAAGTTGGAACTATAAGGTTGAATGTATGGACAGAGACTCTGCTTTCGTATGTGTATACATAACTTCGACTTAAGCACAGAAACTAGTAACTTGATGGATCTGCAGTCACATAACATAGACTTCATCTGCTTTAATCTGTTCAGTCGATCGTAAATGTGTTAATATTATTACTAATTCGACGTATGATAACTTGTTAGTGTAAAATATTGAACACTATTATATACTCAATGGCGGCTTTCATAGCTCCATGGACATTACTAAGCTACCTGTACCATATCATTTAATTTTGTTCGTTTATTTAAGACAGTAACGTAAACATATTATGCGTGTAATGCGCAAAGAAAAGACATAAAACATTGCATTGGCGTTGTTTTGGTCAATTTTATATCAATATTATTATTCATTGTTAGCATGATCAGGTCATTAGTATTAACAGAATTGTGATCATTATAATCATTGATCATCATCATCGTCATCGTCGTCGTCATCATCATCATTATCATTATCATCATCATCATCATCATCATTATTATCACCACCACCAGCGCCTACGCCACCGCCGCCGCCGCCACCACCACCAACAACAACAGCACCACCACCACCACCACCACCTCCACCTCCACCACCACTATCATCATCATCATCATCATCATCATCATCATCATCATCATCATCATCATCATCATCATCATCATCATCATCATCATCATCATCATCATCATATTCATCATCATCATCATCATCATTATTCTCATCATTAGTCATTATCATCATGATCATCATGCCGCCGTCGTTGCCGCCAAGACAGCTGAGCACTGGCTCTCTGACTCTGAGAGTAATTCCACAGCCGCAGCAGTAACAATAGAGCCGAGAGAGTTTTAATGCCTTTGGAAACAAACAGATGCAATGGAGACAGTTCGACTTGTTAAGCTTGTACGTCTCATCCTGATCAGCTGTGGCTTCTCCAGATATAACTTGCGGCATAAGATAGACTAGTGCTTGTCTGATATACTTAAGGCGCTGTATTTAGGCTATAGATATTTATCTACTTACTTATTCCATGAAATGCAAAAATATGGACCACTGGGTATGTCAATATTCCAGACCAACTGTCTGTTGCAAGTGATCAAATGTGACATCCGCGGACTCTTTCGTGCTCGGGATTTCTGCACCGTGTCCAGAACGAACAGAGTTGAATGATTGCCAAATGCATCCCATCATCTACAGAACAGACACGAATAATAATAATAATAATAATAATAATAATAATAATAATAATAATAATAATTATTATTATTATTATTATTATTATTATTATTATTATTATTATTATTATTATTATTATTATTATTACTTGGTGTTGTTGTTGTTGTTGTTGTTGTTGCTATCGTTATTTTTCCCAAGTACATAAATCCTTACTTACGGATGATACAAACTCAAACTAAGGCCTACCTGTTTCCGCGAGAGTCGGTCAGATGCATATTCGGTGTCTCTTCTGGCTCGATTTGTTTTCCATCGAGTGAAGACATCCGTTCTGCCAGACAGAATTTCACGGGCGACACATCCGGTCGTCGCCAATTTTCGTTTCAAAAGAATGTGTCCTTATTGGATTTTATGCGGTGTGTTTGCAAAGGCTTCGATCGTGTATTCGGGATGTATTGCGGCTGAGAGACTGAGAGTCTGCTCATTTGATGCTTACTGAATCAAACGCGTGGAGTTAACCTTTTCTGAATGATTTTGTTAACGCCTATCCGAACAGCCTTAATGGGTCCATGCAATCCAACGCTGCCAGGTTCTGGCCCCAAGTCTGCGAAATACGAAACCCACTACAGATGCTGACAAAGTAGGCTTAAATGAAAGGATCCAGTGATCCAGTAATAGAAACATGGTCAGAATTTATAATCTAAACTCTGTAGAGTGGTTATAATGGACATATAGAATATCAAAACAACTAGGGTACTTGCCCGTCATATGACGGGTTGAAAAAGAAAATGAATGGATTGATAGGAAGAGAAAAGAATTTGTTTACTGGAATGCTTGATAATTATAAATCAAATTGCGAGTGAAATTCGAGCATCATTTAGCAAATGACCTTGACGGATGGTTTTCTTGATGAGTACTTTTATGTTGTCTCCGGCGATTATGCTCATCAGTCTCACGTCTTTGCGACCTCAGACGATCGAGAGTTTCTTGGCATTGTCGGACCATCCATCTTTGCTGTCGCTCACAATTTAAACGTAATCATCGCTCTTGGGGACTTTCTTCATTCATGGAACAACGAAATTTTCAAGGACTAGTTAACAACAATATAGTATTTGCTCTTTATGGTTGTTTTTCGTGTATTGCACGCAACCAATCGATGTTTAGGCTAATCAGTCTTCGCCTCGTCCTTGCTCCTCCTCCCCTCAACTTCCCGTCAGATCGCGTGTCATATTGAGGGAGTGATGTCCGATGCAGGTCTTGGTTAGCAGCGCCCGTGCGCCTGCATCAGGCGAAGCCCGATGCAGGCTTTAGGGAGGTCGGCCAACGGCCTCTCAAGCATGGTTAGCAGCGCCCGTGTGCCTGCATCGGGCAGCGCCCGTGTGCCTGCATCGGGCATGCAGGCCTTATGGAGGTCGGCAAACGGCCTCTCAAACATGTTTAGCAGAATCAGTTACATTCCATACATTCCACAGCGGTTATCGTAGGACACACAAATCTGGGAAAACTATATAAGAGATTATCACATTGGACGGCATAATTAAGAAGCGCGTGTTCAGTATTAACTAAAATATGTTACATTTCATTTTCTATTCAATCCACAATTATTTACCCCAAGCCCTAGTGACTTGCAGTGTCAAACTTTACGCACATTGAAACCCTGTAACATCCAGTGAAACCCAAAAATAACTAATGAAACCCAATAATAGCCAATATCGAATTAAACCAATAAGATGCTAATAAATGAAGCTAAATTAAATGGATGACAATAATCTAATAAATATCTAATAAACTCTAATAAAATATTGTTACTAAAAGTCTTGCTATCTAGTACCAAATTGTAAATTTATATATATATATATATATATATATACATATATATATATATATATATATATATATATATATATTGGATTTGTCGCAAGTCCTAATGAAAACTCAAACGTACCTGCTTCTCCGAGACTTGGAAGAGACTTGACATTCTGCCAGTCGTTGGCGGGATTCTTCCGTCAGTTGGCGGTATTCTTCCAGTCGTTGGCGGTGCAGATACAGATGCCGGGGACAACTCTCGAACAGCGCGCCATGTCAGATGTCATAGAGACTGGGGTCAGGAGTGGCAGAATCCCGTACCGACACATTGTAAGAACTAGTCGTGCAATGGCTGTCGTTCAGCCTATAGTTCTTACAGTGTCTCAGTACTGACAATGTCAATTCTCTATACTGGAACGCCACACGTCATGACTCACCTGCCATGGCGGTCGGATTGGACGGTGCCAAAACTGCCGGTTTGGTCTGACCTGTGTAATTTATCGACAAGGTGATGTTGCATACATTTATATAGCGCCTTACTTAAGTAGTTTTAAGTAGATTAAACATCGCGAGGATTGTAATGTATAGGTCTAAAAACGCAGACTGGTATTTTTTCCAGGTGATGCAACCTTTATCTGGCTTTCTGAAAGCCCAAAATAATCGTCAATCGAAGGCAGCGATCTTCGATTTGGGATAGGCCTATTACTTCAACAAGAAGTGCAGACGGCGTCTGAGGTTGAATACCTTCAAGGACAGTTGCACATGTGCGGTTTGCGAGTTGTACGAAGTGACAGTGACAAGAACGTGCGAAGTAATCGTCGATCGAAGGCAGCGATCTTCGATCAGGGATATAATACTTCAACAAGAACTTAACTTTGAACTGAACTTTCAACCAAGAAACGATGGTTAAGTTCGAACGTGGAACGCTAAAGTTCTACGAGCAGTGCGAACTGTGAAGAGACATTCTTCTGATACAATTCAAGTATGAGTCAACGACAACAATCACGTTGCAATGGGGAGGTTAGCATAGGTAAATAATAACTAGTTAATAAGTAAGTAAGTAAGTAATCTTTTATTAGTATAAGACAAACGCTCATACTTTACAACAATACATACAAAATGATCACAATATCAGTAACACTGATATTTATTATTTATTTATTTATTTATTGCTGGATTGGCAATGATGATCTACGATTCTGCCAGTTAGCAATTATATATAGAACATTGATCACATGATTGTGTAATGAATATGCGTTATTCTCATATATATTGAATAACTAAACTGATTGACATTCATTTCTATGATATGCATTTGATTGCTAATGCTAAAGATAGGGTCAATTAAACTGAAGTAGCGGGTAATCGTAATCGTAATCTCCAAACTTCTAAAGCTCCACTCGAAAGCCAAGCTCAGGGCACCAACCTAATCACGAGCGCTGGGTATAAGATCACATACCAGGTTTATGCGCTATACATTCAGTTATGACTGTATACAAAGAGTAAACCTCAGAGGCATAATCGTGTATCCATACAATCCAACCCTGTCATATTCTGGCACCAAGTCTGCAAAAGACTGGATCCGCTACAGAGGCTGACAAAGTAGGCTAATACAAAAGGATTAAGTGATCGAGAAACTGTAAAATGGTCAGAATTTCCTTCCTAACCCCTGTAGAGCGGCTATATTGGATAGTGCATGTTCAACGTTATAAGAAATATGATAAATTTAATTTTGTTTCAATCTTCAGTGTGCTAATCTACTAATAGGCCTAAGTAACAGTGACGGTTTTGTTTTGACACACACTGAAATCCAATGACAACCAATGAAACATAGAAATGCCTAATGAAACCTAATAACATGGAACGAATTATAGGGCCTACCCAATGAAAGTAAATGAAACCCATGATATGGTAAACAACGCAAAAAAGAATAAGAAGAGGAGCAGTTCCTTAAGCTAGCCCTGAGGCAGCCATGGGCACGAAGATAGCGACTTCATTTTCTTATCCTCCGCATATAGCGAGGGTGGCCAGTCCTCTGCCTCGCCGTCTCATCTTCCCAACGATAGTGCACTATCAGTCCTACTCATTGATATCTGAGTAGGCTATGGACGCAGGTGGAGGAGAAATCTTCCATCAAATTTCTGCCCTGACGGGGATCTGAACCGTAGCTGATCCCACGATTGACAGTCCATCACGTTAACCATCACACTACCGAGCACACCCATATAAACTCGAGCACTACCTAAGCGTCATAATTCCGGCTGAAATAAACATGCGTTTTAATACACATTGGCAGAATAAAGATTATGTAAATAAATCCTGATCCTGACTCTGATTTATATACTGACCCTGACTCAGCTACTCAGTAGGCCCTATATCGTCAACCGCTCTACTGGATTCGTCGCAAATTTTCATACACATTCAAACTTAGGCCTACCTGCTGCGAGAGTTGTCAACTGGATATTCGATGTCTCTCTTGGATCGATTTGCGCTCCATCGAGTGAAGACATCAATTCTGCCAGACAGAATTTCGCGGGTCGTCGCCGATTTTCACAAGTAGTTCGCTACAAAGGAAGCCCAATAGAAATGTCTTTTACCAATATAACACACATTGCAGAACATATTATTATTTTGGTTCACACATAACCAAACATGTCAAGTCTCAAGACAAAATAAAAACTAGATGTAGACACTAGAGGTCTGCGGTTATAGTCCAGAACGACCAAGCTCTTCGAATAGTCGCTAAGAGCCGGAAGGATTATTTTTAACTCGGGCGTTAAAATAATCTCTTATATAGTTTCCCAGATATGTGTGTCCTACGACAAACGCTGTGGAATGTATGTAATGTAACTGATTCTGCTAAACATGCCTGAGAGGCCGTTGGCCGACCTCCATGAGGCTCTTCAACTCGCTCCGTCTCACTCGCTCCCTCCATTCCTCTCCCTCTCTCACTGCCTCCCTCCCTCCCTCCCTCCCTCCCTCCCTCCCTCCCTCCCTCCCTCCCTCCCTCCCTCCCTCCCTCCCTCCCTCCCTCCCTCCCTCCCTCCCTCCCTCCCTCCCTCCCGGTATCACTCCCTCAACATGGCACACGATCTGACGAGAGGTTGAGGGGGGGGAGCAAGGACGAGGCGAAGACTGATTAGCCTAAACATCGATTGGTCACAGGCAAAGACGTGAGAGTGATGCGCATTATCACCGGAGACAACATCAAAGTACTCATCAAGAAAACCGACCGTCAAGGAATTTTCACTCGCAGTGTGACTTATAATCAAGCATTCCAATAAATAAATTATTTTCTCTTCTGATTAATCCATTCTTCATCTCTTTCAACGCGTCATATGACGGGCATACTCTAGTAATAATAATAACAATATTTTAAAAATTCGAATACTAGAGATGTGTAATGGGTATGCGTAATATAATAATAATAATAATAATAATAATAATAATAAAAATAATAATAATAATAATAATAAGAAGAGTAGGAAGAGGAGGACGATGCTGAGGCTGAGAATGCTGATGATGACGATGCCGAGGGTGATGATGATGAGGATGCTTGGGATGAGGATGAGAATGCTGAGAATGAGGACCAGGACGAGGATGAGAATGAAGATGTGGTTGATGAGGATGAGGATGCTGAGGATGCGGTTGAGGATGGTGAGGCTGAGGATGCTTAGGGTGAGGATGCTTGGGATGAGGATGCTGAGGATGAGGATCAGGACGAGAATGAGGGTGAAGATGAGGGTGAGGTTTATGAGGATGAGGGTGCTAAGGATACAGTTGAGGATGAGGAAGATGGCGGTCCTCTCTGTCTCGATTTAGGTGTGGTATCGTAGGCGTCGATGGCTTCTTAGACGCCGAACGTTGCCTCATTAATCTCGCGGCTGGGGTCGAGTTTGATGCAGTGGAGGAGGTTGACGACGAGACCCGGGCAGACGCAGAAACGATCGCAGAGGGCCTGACGCACCTCGTGGGCCAACTCCCACGTGTCTGTAATTGATGCATAGACAACGGTTGATCGTAAATCGGTCTGTTGTCATGAGCTAACCTACAGTTCAGGGCCTAAGGTAGAGTGTTTTCTGACATAAAGTGTGCAGTTGACATTGTCGAATGAGCAGTTGACTTGTTTGGAGTTTGCAGTGTGTAGGCCTACTGTGTATACATGCTATAGTAAGAATTTCTGAGTGAATTAGCTTAAGTTAACTATACACGATTTCATTCTAATACCTGAAATTTTCCTTACCAGTCCAAGTGCAGTTTGAAAGTTTAGGAAAGGGTGCGTTGTTGACATTTCTGAGCATTTTAGACACTGCTACAATTCATTAGAATTTCTTTTTATATTGTTACTTTAAATCACTGCTTTTATCCACAGTCAATAAATCTTAATCGAAGGCACGGAGAAATGTTTGGTGGGACCAAAATGGCATCGCAAAGGCCTGAATGAAATAGTGGGTTATGACAATTAATGCCTGCCCATTAGCCACCTCAATTGTCCATTCCAAACTCGACTACTGCAATTCCCTTCTCAAATAAAACGCATGCACACAGTCCAGAATGCTCTCGCCCGCGCAGTCACCAAAACTCCCAAATACCTCCACATAACTTCATTGGCTAAAAATCCTCAACTCATCCGTAACAAAATTGTATCTCTTACCTACAACGCCCTTCAAACCAGTTCAGCACGCTAACCACGTAGAGTTTCTCACGAGTCCTGCCAGCTAGTTCTTCGAATATTTCGGTAGCAAACGACTTTAATACATTGTAACATCGATCAACTTGTCGATCTTCTTATTTATAAACATCAGGCTTGTCATTTATGCCAAAATACGCCGAAAAGAAATGTAATATCGACATTTCCGATTGAACGTTTCAAAAGACATCTTCTGATAAACGCAACTCTGCAGAGACGTCTATTAACGTTACCATAGCAAAGGATATTACGTCATCAGTGCCCTTTGTTTAACAAGTTGGCGTCATTAATCATTATCCAATCACGGGACCGATTTTGATCACGTGCATCTCGAGTCCATTTTCCCTCGTTCAAACCAGAGCCTTCTATACTACTACTACTACTAATAATAATAATCTTCGTTTAATATCTTCAAACTGACAATAACGCAGTATGATTACAAATCAGTATGAACGGATGATCACAAGTTATTACAGGAGTCGAATTTAACTGTACACGGCAGCCATGCAAGGCGCCCATCACGTCCTACATCTCATTTTAACAAACGCGCCATCTCGCGAATGAAAGGCTGAGTGGACCTAAATTTGGGAGGGTAGCGGGAAGCGAACCCGCTACCTCTTGCTCTTCACGCCAGTGATGTTACCACTACTCTGTGGACCCCCCTCGAAGGCTCTGGTTCAACCTAAACATCTCTGGTTCAACCCAATTCAACCACGACATTAATTAAATTCAGTAATTAAATTAATATCTACTTACGCGTTGTTAAACAGAGACTGCTAAGCCTTCTACTACACGATTGAACATAGGCACCTATATATGTGTGTGTATTATATGCGTCCTGTATTTTTATAGATAGGCTACTAGGTCCTGCAAGCGCTGACCTGTGCTATAGCATTTAAACGATCGATGGAATTGGCCTCCAGCTCCTTTTGTCTGAAATTCTGCAACCACTCCTTAACCTACGCTGTAGTAGGCTCCTAGCTCTTTTGAACGAACTCCCGAAAGATCTCGTCCTCCTTTCTCGTCTTCAGTCTTCACTTTTAGGTGATGGGTCTCCACATTTAGGTGGCAGATCTCATAGTTCAGGTGGCGGATCTCAAATCAAAAGTGCCGGATCTGAGATCCGGCGGCCGGAGGGATCCGGCTGAATTCTGTAGCTTTCCACTCAGGACTGAAAACCGAACTTTTAAAGCTCTCCTATCCAGATTTTATTCCTGCACCACAGCACCACCCCATGATCACCACCAGGGTGAGAATTGTCTGGGGTTGGGTTCACTTCAACCCCCTAGTCTTTCTTATGACTCCCAGTTAGGTCTTCATAGCATACCCCAGGGGTCGTTTCCAACCCCCACAGTAGTGTGATTATATTGTGCATGTATGTTGGCATTTTCTTTCACAATTCACTTTGTGGTTACTACTAAAAGTAATATTCTGGTTTATTATGAGATTTTTGATCATGTGAATTGTATACTAATAAATTTGGTGATGTTATCGCTTTGAAGAATTTAGACTTTCTGTTGCATTTGTTAATTTTCTCAGTTGGCAAAATACGGATAAAATATTCAACTCCACATGCATCAAACTCATCAAAGTCTAACCCTCCCTCAATCTTTCTCGACAATTCTCACACTGACCACCACCACCACCACCACCACCATAGGCGTAGACTCTGGGGGGGGGGTGGGGCAGCCGAGGCACGTTCCCCCAATAATTGAGATGGACTGTACACCCAATGCAACATGTGTAGAATGAATAACCAAATGCCCCTTTCCACCATATTTTGGACAAGTTTATGCCAGTGACTACCACCACCGATTTCCACCGCAGCACCATACTGTGTCATCGACATGGAATAAAACGGCGCCGTTATAATTCTGTAGCAGTCACGAAGGGAAAATGATGCAGAATTTGGCACCTTCCGCTTGCAAGATCAAAGTTACGCCTCTGATTACTAGCCATCCAAGATGGAACATCGTCAAAAGAGAAGCAACCTGTTATAGAGCAGGAATCATGGGCGGCGATCATGGGGGTCGAGAGGTACAAGTCCCCCCACCTTTAAGAGTGGGGAACACACCATACATTTGTACCCCCCCACTTTTTGAAGAAACCCCCAAAAAGGTCGTCAAGTTTTGTTCTCAAACATGCGAAAAAAATTGTTGACCTTTTTTTGTTGAACAGATCAGTTCAACACTCTTTTCACCAGATCAGTTCAACAGTGTCCCCCCACCTTTGAAACAAGATCGCCGCCAGTGAGTTAAGGGAAGGTAAGGCTAATAAAAAAAGGTAAATTAAAATAGGCCAACGAAACAAATTAGATAAGGGTGATTTAGGTTAACTTCGGGAAAAAACTTGGACTAGGCAGAAAAGTTACCCATTACTGACACGCCTGTTGGCCTATATCTACCCAATTATCGTCCGCCTGATCCATGCGTTGCAGAATATGCAGTGGTTTTATGAAGGAGACATCCATTTCAAGACGATTTCCTTTTAGTTATCGTCAGCGCGATCCACGCAAATTACACACAAGGGACACGGGATTCGAACCTGGTGCAGGGGTTATGGAGATGTTAGTTTACTTTTTCAAAACTAAAACTAGAACCAACATGATTTGATGAATATAAACTAAACGAAAATAGAATGATATCAAAACTAAAACTTAACTGAAATGATCGATGCTGAACTAAATAAAAATAAAAATGATTTTCTGAATTAAAATTACACTGGCGAAAAGATATATAGCAGAAAGATACAATGTTCCAAAGTTAACACTACGGGAGTAAGATGTAAAAGAGAGATTAAACCAGACCAAGACCAAGACCAGCGCTGGTGGTTTAAGCTGGTCTCCCTGACGTGGAATTTGTGTGGCGCTGAGAAATTGCGGAGATTTACATTTACATTTACAGGTAGATTATAAAGAGTCGACACGGTCGATATGAACTATATATATATGTTACAGGGAATGTGTATTTTCAGGGAATATGTATATTCCCTGAAAATTTCAGGGTATATGTATATTCCCTGATTCACTCAGGGAATGTATAAGCTTACATTCCCTGAAAAATCCAGGGTATATACATATTCCCTGAAATCTTCAAGTGATTTCTATACACATTCCCTGAAAGCTTTCAAAGACACAGCGACATAAAGTCAACAGTAGGCTTAGTGCTTAGCTAGGGTTATAATTGGTCGCTAATTGGAAGGTTCTATCACTGCGTACCTCCTTTGATGCGCATGTGCCCCCATATTAATCAATATTAATATGTAATTATGCATTTCACATTAGCTTTGAAGTGTTAATAATCAGTTGATTAGTTTGTTATTGTTATAATTAGTAGCTAATTGGTAGCGAATTGGAAGTTAATAGTCCTACGTAGCTCCTTTGATGCGCAAACGCCCATATGTTCAATAACTGTACGTAAATATAGGATCAAATCTTCAGAATAAACAACATCTCACTTCATAGAAGAAAGGTTTTTTCCCGTTTAGTATAAAATGACCCTGAACTGAGTGCCATACAAGTGTAACGAATTGTTACAAGCCTTAAGTATATTACTTTCACTAAGATTGCAAAGTCAATGTTATTCGCTAGAGGCCACTGCGGTAGTGCTGTACAGTGCATGCCAGCGGTAGATCTGTGGTATGCGAGTCAACCAATGAGAAGACGTCGCGCTTTCTGTGCTTGTTCGTGATTGGCTAGAGGTGAGCACGTGCGAACATTTGCGCCCGTTTTCGTGGCCTGTATGCAGTTTCAGCCTAGAAGTGGACGAGGAAGGAAGGACTTGGTGTCCTTGGAGCTATTTTTAGCGTGAAATGGTCTTAACTGCGCAATAAGGAATTTTACGATTAAAACGATGGAAATTGTCGAAAGTTGGGGATAATATTTCATCGTAACTACATCTTTGAAGATCGGGCGTCGAATTTATCGACGGGCGTTCGATATTTCTTCGAATTTGGGGAATTATGGCAAAATTACCGGGAGGCCATGTTTTCGATTGAATTGGTGCAACTGTGACCTTGGATAACCTTGACGTGGATTGATATTTACTGGATTTGACCGGAATCGCAAATATTGGCAATTGAGAAGAATATATCTTGGAAGTTCAGGGAGTACAAACCCTTATTCTTTTGAGTCGTATATTGAAATCTCCAGCGATACTTAGATCGTTAGATTAGATACGTATAAATTTGTTGTGCAGCGATAAGACGATAGGTTAAGTTCATGTGCTATATAAATGTACACGTTAACTTAGTCAGGAAACATACAGCGATAGATAAGTCGATAGTTTAGATTCACTTGTGCTATATAAATGTAAATGAACATATGGCGATAGTATAAGGCGATAATTTCATTTCTGTTCAATAAATAATTATAATGGAAGAAGAGATTTTATCTGAACACGAAACTAGCCAAATAGGTGTCATTTTGGAAAGGGTGGTAGAAACCCAGGAAAAGATTGTAGAGCGCCAGACAAATCAAGACTCGATACTAGGGGCATTTGTAGAGCGCCAGTCGACTCAAGAATCTGTATTAAGTACATTTATAGAGCGCCTGACAAATCAGGAAACTCTTATGCGTTCATTATTCGAATCTCAACAGACCTTCATGGAAACTCAACACGTATTTATGGAGCGCCTGTTATCAGATCGGGTCCCTGAGAGAAGAGAGCAGAAGAAAGAAATTGAGTCTGTTGTGAGAGCGCTGAACCCTAGTGAGGGCTTGATACTAAGCCCTGCTGCGCCAGCAACGGCAGCCGCGGACATGCCACTCGTCATCCATGGTAGAAGAATGCCTCAGGGACCTAGTATAATGCAATCGGACGCGAAGCCTCGCTCTCGGCCTAGTAAGAAAAGGCGACAGCGGTTGCAGCAGATAGAGAGAAGAGAACAGGCCCACAGCGCCAGCAAGCTGGGTTCAAAACCAGGGCTTGTATACTCTTCAGATGTTCTCTCACAACAGCGCGGGCACTCGCTAGAGCGGGACCAGCACGCTACACAAGACACACAAGCTTTTGCAGCGATCGAGTTAAGAGTCAAGAAGAAAACTTCAGTAGAGGTAGGCAAAGCATATCGTGTTATGGATTTCAATCTCGTTTTCAATCTGGTTTCAAATATCATATATTGTAATACAACACTTAATTCAGACTTCATTTCTGGTCAAAATGGTATATTTGTAGAAGAAGCGCTATAGAAATTGATTGATTGATTGATTGATTGATTGATTGGTTGATTGATTTAGGCTTCAAAGGCCTTGATGGCGTTTTGTCCTGGTTCTGAGGCAATAAATCATGCCCCGTTTGAAGCATTATGTATTTAATTAATTTTAATGTTATCTCTTTTGGAATCTTATCGAAAACAATTATACTTTATTTGGGATATTCAGCACTAAATCTTACAACAACTTAAGCCTGGTTTTGGTCAGATGGGTAACATATTGTCAAGGTCTACAAGTTAATAAAATTTTGTGTCAGCTGTCAGCTCTTCAGGATATATCGCTGTGTCTTTGAAAGCTTTCAGGGAATGTGTATAGAAATCACTTGAAGATTTCAGGGAATATGTATATGCCCTGGTTTTTTCAGGGAATGTATACATTCCCTGAGTGAATCAGGGAATATACATATACCCTGACATTTTCAGGGAATATACATATTCCCTGAAAATACACATTCCCTGTAACATATACACGGGTATACTTGTCACAAGACACCAGTCAAGGAACTGACTGAGATCTGATACCATCGTGCGTATAGGGGCCTACTATAGGTCGGGACGAAAGTGTGAGTCGAAAAGCAAAGGTTATAATAGAAAGACGACCCGTCACTGTCAGTATTTCAAAGAGGTAGAGGGTAGAGGTAGGGTAGAGGCCTACCCCATCCTACGAAGCAGAATTCATAACTGTTTGGTTAAATACTGCTAACGCAGAGTTTGGGTTACATTAGAGAATCCACTCTGCAGGTTGTGATGCAATATGCGTGTGAGGCCGAAAGTACTACACACGGAAATGGAGCGACATGCGTTTGACGGTAGGAAGATGCGTCGCCCAATATGCAAGGTTTCCCTGTCCAAGGAATTCAGAGAACGACCTGGCGTCACATGTACAAATGGTTGTAGTTCCGGGGATGCGAGATGTAGAATGTTGTTGGAAAAAGACTGTTGCCGGTAATGGAACGAACTATTATTTTAAGAAAAAGCAATGTATCCACAGGACGTTGCCCCCCCCCCCCCCCCAGCGACAGCAGAAGTGGCAGAATCGGATCTCGAGACCGAACTTTATGATGTTGCTTCAATTAACGCAGCAACCATTCGAGAACCTTCCTTTGAAGGAACGGCCACTTTGGGAAGACACAGTACGGAGCGATCATAATATTATGTCGAATTAGAAGGGGAACTGATGTGGATGGCTCCGAGCGTAGAACTGTGCTGAAGTAACCCCGCCCCTCGAGGTCATGTCCGGACCGCGGTCGCCGCATTAACTTTGCATCACCGGAGCGCATATTATATGTATATCTATATGCAGGAGTAGCTAAAACGATTGCCTGCTTGAGCCGATATGTGTTTTATTGGATTCTATATGTTTATTAAATTTTTGGGACTCAGGAACTACTTTTTCTAGGAACGTTCTGATGTCGTTTTATAAAATGGATGTTGCGTCTGTTTTGTGCTTTTGTACGCTTGATTTGTACTCGGTAGGCCTATGTAGCGACAAAGCAGTCTTTGTAATATTAGATGAAATATGCATGACAGGTCACCGCGTCTTATGGCAATCGGAAGCAGCGCTGACCTGCAAGTCAGCGGCGCTGAATAGTAAGTCAGCGTTGCTGTCAACTGCGGCCACCAACTGCTTTAAACTTTACGACTGACTGGACTCGCAGTAATTCAATAAATGCCCTTCCCGTTGTCGACGAAGATGCCCGAAGCCTGGACTTTGAGGTCAATTTGTCTGAGTCATGGCGTAGATGGTAACAGGAAGCGATGATAAAGGTTCTCCTTTTCTTCTTTCTTCCCTCTGAGATCATATTTGGACTTACTCTACGCACGGCTTCTCTGGTTCTTTCAAGATATCGAATAATTCTTTAAAAATGTCTGTTTTTTCTACGCCGGGCCGTCGGTGATTTATTCTCAAATTGTCTCTATACAAAATATTAATGATGTTTTGAGCTGTGTGAAGAAGGGTTGTCTTCGTCTTATATATGAGCGTATCTTTTATACTTACGAACAAATGTTGGTTTTATATTTTATGGGTACATTTGTTGTAATATGAATAGAAAACCATTTCATTGCTGCAACATGAATAGCAACAGAAAAAGTCTTCTTAATCGTATAACGTGTCAATTATTGTACTCTAGTTTCATAGATTCCACTGAAGTTTGTAATGTTAGGAAGTTCAGCCAGTGCATGGACACCATGTAAGCCAGGAAGTCCAGCGAATGTATGAACGTCCAGCGATGAACAGAAGTGACAAATCGAATCAAGAACAGTCGCTGTCGAAATCGGGACATTCTCCAGAAAACAGACGGGTAGAAAGGAAGTGTGGAATTAGGTCCTTAACCTCTGACGTAACCACGAACGAAAGAGAGAGTCAATAGGAGGCTGATTGCTACTGATTCAGAGCCAATGAATCACTTCTATCGACTTCATAGAGTGATTCAGCAGGTTTATATCGACTAATAAACCGAGTGAAAGATGAGTCAATAACTAAATCTACTTCGAAGTGCCACATGCAGGCAGACAAGTGAGCAGGCAGACAAGTGAGCAGGCAGACAAGTGAGCAGGCAGACAAGTGAGCAGGCATACAAGTGAGCAGGCAGGCAAGTGAGCAGGCAGACAAGTGGGCAGACATCAGTTTGACCGACAGTATGACTGACCGAAGGACTGAATGACCAATGGACACAATGACTGGACAAAAAATTCTTTCTAGGCCTGCAGACTTTCTTATGAAAGAAAAGATATTGCTTTTCACTGCACGAAATTGCTTTCCTTGAATTCCGCTACAGGTTCCCGCGTCGCGTGAATTCTGCCAATCGAAATTAGTATTCGTTGCTCGTTTCCCGCCTTGTGCTTAGACCAAAGAAACAAGCGAGGAGGAGCCTTCTACGCCTTCCTTCTGGCAACAGAGTCCACAGGGAGTAGCCCGTCGGCGAGACATTTGTATGCGTCCGCGTGTGAACAAAATTAGGGCTTTCCACCAGGAACATGTTGCATTAGTCGCACTGACTAAGAAGGCATCATCGAACAGTTCCATTTCTTCATCGTCTAGAACAATTTCGGTCATGTATTTATTTGTATTTCTAAATTTCATGTGGCCAGAACAATTGCTTGTTTGTGACCCACAGCCACGTTCAGAAAACAACGCGATATCGGCCGAATCAGACTGAACAGAACAGACAGAGTGAGTGTGTGAGAGAAAGAGAAAGACAGACAGACAGACAGAGAGAAAAGGGAGAGAGACATGACAACACACAACAACATGTAGAAACACCATAGATGCTTCAGAAGACCTTTAACATAACACAACATAGGATGGATTTTATTCAGTTCAATAGACTTCATATGTGTTTACGCAGTAGGCATTTTATACAATAACATAATAAGACATGGATTTTAGGTCTTTTAGAAGACTTTCATGTCTTCTTTCATTGTAGTACTCTATAGTGGTTCTTGCCAACAGCAGACATTCCTGTTTCTTGTGTATGTCTCCATATTACATAGACATGATGCGTCTGGAATGATGAGTGTGAGTAATGGTCTCGATCTGATAACGCAAGACTGCAGCAGCGCCGTCTATGACACATAATGAAACGAACAACCGGACAATTTGTTACACTGCGGTCGAGCGACCATCGTTCTTGCAGACTCTGTTCTAATGAATCACTGTTCTCTCAGAACATCGAAGAACTTCATTGCTTCTCATTCATCATAAATCCATCCGCCCATATCCAATATGCTCCACATAAACCGTACATAAATCATTCGAGGTATGTCACTACGATTAAAAGGTTACGATATATATAAGTGCACACACACGGATAAATATATGCATAAACACATGTATCATATGTACATTAAATATATTCCTGTTTTGTGTATAATATATATTCATGTTTGAGAACAACAATAATCGCATGCACGAAGAAGAGAAGAAAAGCAGTTCTTTAGGAAATGCTTATCATATTTCATTTGTCTAAGTCTTGGAATATGAAGGTGGATGGCCAGTCCTCTCTTCGCCTCTGATATATTTTTACCAACAGTGTAGTACTCGTTCTATTTAACCAGTCTGTACAATTATTATTATTATTATTATTATTATTATTATTATTATTATTATTATTATTATTATTATTATTATTATTATTATTATTATTATTATCATTATCATCATCATCATCATCATCATCATCATCATCATCATCATCATCATCATCATCATCATCATCATCATCATCATCATCATCATCATCATCATCATCATCATCATCATCATCATCATCATCATCATCATCATCATCATCATCATCATCATCATCATCATCATCATCATCATCATCATCATCATCATCATCATCATCATCATCATTATTATTATTATATAATACCTTGGGGCATAAAAAATAATAATAATATAGTACAGATCATTAGAGGGAAAGTGGAGCAGAAAATTTGAAACATATATATCTGCCTTTGCCGGGACGAACCTCCGACCTAGTACAACTCTCGTCTCACTTATCACACACACACAAAGTTATGGACAATCTGTGTGTTTAATGGGTATACGGTGGTATGCCAAGACTGCCATAGCAATACTTTTTGGACACAGGATCAAAAAAGCTATCCTTCATCCTGTCTAACTATATTGCTTCCTCGCCGCCCGGGTATACACTCTCCCATCACTCCCTGTTCTTCGATCGGTTCGTCCCTCCCTTTCGCGTCGTTAGTGGCCAGAAAACGGTCATCAATCGTCGTCATCTTCGGCGAAATCTCTCCATCCGACCGAGGAAAGATACTCCGAATAATCTCCCGATTGGTGGTCCGGCCATCTGTCGACCGTGGGAAGAAACCCAGTGCTGTCCACTGCAGTGTCCACTGAATCGCCGCGTCAGATGGTAAGGGGTGTGTCGTCCAACAACAGAATCGGCTTGGCACCAATTCCCTCGACCGACAACCATTATCAACCAGAAAATTAGACGCAACTTACATCCAGCCATCTGTCCCCTTATATATTTATACACGCAGATATATGTGACTGTATATATAAGCAGAGATCTGTATATATATAGGTTTTTTTTATAAACTGTATATACAGGGATTTTATAAACTGTATCTATATATATATATATACAGGGATTTTATAAACTGCTCGCTTCAAGCTTTTCATTATTCACATCCCGTGACCTATATCATCCAATGTGTGATATTTAATAAACGGAAGTCGCATGCAGCGTGTGGAGTCCGCAAATGTTTTTATATAAATGTATGTATGCATGGTTGAATGTAGGTATAGGTACGTATATATAATATTACATATGAATGTATATGTATATGAATGCATGTATATATGTATGAACGCATGTATATATGAATGCATGTATGAGTAAATATGCATGTAGGCCTATGTATATATGTATGTACGTAGGGCCTACGTACGTGTATAGCTAGGTATACCGGCAAGTAAGTAGGTATACGTATGTAGGTAGGTATAAATAGTTTTAAAACCCCTTCAAACCCTTCAACTCCGCCACTGTTCGTACTCTGGCAGTGCCAGTCCCAAGCCTGGATAAAGGAGGAGAGCGACGCTAATCATCTTTGTTATGACACAGCGTCGTTAAACTGAAACTGAAACAACTTCAAACCCTTCGCAGACTCCAGTTAAAACCTGTTGCTTCAGTTTAAACAGAAGGGAGGTTCGTCCGCTAGGTTTACCGCACAGGTAGGAGTACTTGTCAGTTGGAGTACTTGCCGACCTAGGATTTGTTAATGACGAAGACCTATTTGTCATTGACGATCAGCCATTCAGAGGGCCGTGGCAATTGCTGTTGCATGGAAGTATTCGTCATTGTCTGCAGGTCGCAGACGGCATCGAGCTGAAGTTCGGACACGACTCCGCAGCAAGACAAGTCTATGTATACGGTTTATGGCAATGTTGTTTGTATATCATTCAGCATCGATCTATCATAGCGACCAAGAAAAGTATAATTATGCGCCCACAACATCATGCAAGACGGTGTCAATCGGTTCATCAGATTGGCAGTCTTATCCGTTTTTGTGTGCTCAGATGCTCAGATACCGCGGCAGCATCAGCATCAGCAGCAGCAGCAGCAGCAGCAGCAGCAGCAGCAGCAACAACAACAACAACAACAACAATACAGCAGCAGCAGCAGCAGCAGCAGCAGCAGCAGCAGCAAGAGCAGCAATAGTAAGATGCGGCATCCTGAAATGTATGAGTCAGATAATCACGATTCCGCCAGAATTCCCTTCCCTTCCATTCCATCACATTTCTTCCAGTGCTCGCAATAAAGTCGCATTAGGCACGCTTCGACTATAGTGCGCTTAGGGCGGAAGTCCTTCCGGAACCACTCTAGGCTACGCACTTCTCGCCCTGTGGTAGGCCACTGTCCACGGCTTCTTTACGCGATTGGACGGGGCAATTTCATCGGCTAATCTCATCCACAGTCATTAGGAACCTGCCGTCAATCTGACAATCGACAAATACAACCGTAAACCCTTCAGGGTCTCACTGGGCCCGCCGTTACGCGCATGTTTTATCGCGTCCAGCCTTTAATTTGCGGAAACCCCGTCCCTCGCTCTCTATACCCTTTGAAGGGACGGCGTGTGCACCGGGGTTCCGTGCTGTGTTGTCGAAATTTGTGCGGCAGTCGGAGGAGTCGTGCCTGCGCGGTTGGTTGGCTGGCGACCGTGCAGCCTAATCACGAATCTCCCGACGCAACACAATAAAATCTGCCACCTAATTGGAAATGAACGGCACAGCTGAAGTCTTAGACGAACTTGTAACTGTCGGAGTTGAATTCGAAACGTGTGACCTCCTGCCGCGTCACAGCTTCCGGGAAACTGACGAAACGTAGTCTGAAGATGTTCATTCACAGAGAGCGCCAAGATTTCTTCATGCAGCAATTGAAGTGAATTATCAGAAAATGAAGACATAGATTGAACTAATAATCAAGCAGTACAGCCAACAGTAGAAAGGTTGCTGAAAGGTTGATGGTCTAAAATTTATTAAAAAAATAAGGGTTACTAAAATTATATGAGTTTGTAGGTTCCTAAATAAGCAAGAATTCCGTTTTTGCAAAAACGGCAAACAGATTGACATATGTTCACTTAAGTCGAATCGCCCAAGTACCGAATCAGACCTGTTGCAAATCCTTCATGGGTGTGAATGTTAAACATACAGAGAGTAATCATAACTCAAATGCAACTAATTAGCAGATAACAATACTATGATTTATGTGTTAGCTGAGAAACCAAAAGGTCTCCCTTATATTACGTTAGATTGGAAATTTTCACACTTCGCTTCACAAACCTCAGACCTTTAGTCGAGGGGTTTTGCAATAGATCTGTGAACCATAAAGAGGTTCTAGATCGACCTGACCTCTAAGGCGAAGTTAGGCCTGTATGGTCTTCTCTTTCGAATTGCGCGTCTCACTCTGTTTAAGAATGCACTTCTTAAACGGGCCCTTGTCCATTATTTATGATATATAATATATTAGTGTTTATTGACAAGCTCACTGACAAACCGCTGTAAGTAACATTGAAACATCTGACAGTACAATAATCAAGATCTTAGGCGCCCGCTCATTTTAAAGCTGCAGAAATGGAAGGCTGAGTCAACCTATAGAGAGCTTACGGGTCTCGAACCGCGTCTCAAGAGCTCATGTTCTTCGAGAAGGAGTGTTACCATTCATGTATAGTTGTATACCCCCTACCCAGGATAGCATGGAATATATTCTGCGTACTTTCTGAATATTTCAGGCCATGCGATATTTCGAGCATTTTCAAGCACCTTAACCCGAGATAAAAGTTCCATACAAATAAACTGCATTACATGTAAAATATAGCTCAATGCTATAAACTAAGAAAGCAGTGTCGAAGTATTCGTTTGCGTGTGAGATGATGTTGTAGATTTTGTCAGGTGATTGTCACGATTGAAGATTTCAGGTATTTGGTTAACGATGTTGGTCATCTTTCTTGTTGACGTAGAAGTCGTCACTTTCGTTCCGATGCACATTTTATGCTGCGTTTTATCCAAAATGTGTTCGCAGATAATCGGATGGAATCGATGTAGCAATCCTACGTCAACGGAGCGAAAGATACTCAGCTTTACAGAGATAAACTTCTCCAAGAGGTCGACGTATTCTGCACCCCATCCTTTGATGTCTTGTTTGAAACCACCAGCATGATCTAAATCACATTTGAAGGTCGATATCATGCCGAAGCTATGTTGACGCCAGTATCCCCTATCCATGTTGAATTTTTCTTCTGCTTCTATTGGGAACTGATGGGAGATATTTGGAGGCAAGTACTGTGGATCGTAATGGCTGAAAAAGATCGGAGCATACACTGTTTGTCCTTTCACTGTGTTTAGACGAATTCGCTGCAGAGTGGATGATTGCACTTCCAGATCAACATCAACGAAGAACAGGAGATCGTCTTCCTGGAAGCGCCTGCTGGCATTTTGTAGCGCCACACCTCGCGAAAACTTTCCCTTCATTAAGACAACACTTAACAAAGAATCCTTGTACATTTGCTTCAGTTGAGCGATGTAATTTATGACGTCAGCACTCGTGTCATTCGGATCATTTCGAAAGAGCATAATTGTTAGTGAAACGTTTTCGTCTGTCTTTAGGCACACGTCTTCAAAGTTTTGCATAAATTTAAGAAATATCGAGTATCTTCCAGCCAATGATAGAATGAAGTTCACCCGCTCGGTAGAAGCCATTTCCTGGGATGCTTCTACGGACTCTTTCGGGTTAGCATTTTCGGCATAAATGGATCTGATGTCTTCTCGAAATTCCACCTCGACAAATGGTTTGCGGGCGTAAACTTGAAATAATGCATTTCTAGTTGATTTCGAATGTTTGGGGTTTCGGTACTTAATTTCGATGCCCATAACATAATCTTGTCCGTACAATGGATGTAGTCGACAAAAATAATACTTGACTTTTTTGTAATTGGAGGATGAACCAACTGAAACTGGGGATTTCGTTTTCATAATATCCAATATCTGCAAATAAATATTTAACAAAATAGCATTTAGCAACTGCAGGCATGGTATCATCAACGATAAAACTACAGCTCTGCATTATGCATGTTAACACATAAATCAAATCTCTGATTATAGTAGCGACAGATGACCAGCATGAGACCAGTCATCTGCTTCAGTCGCTCTTCAAATTGGAAACTATCTGTTTTAGGCACCTCGGATTGGAACAATCAGGAGACCGTGCAGCCAGGACTGAATGACGGCTTATAGATGCAGTGACTGCAGTAAACAGTAAACATAATTCATCTGCAAAAAATAATAATAATGATAATAATGATAATGATGTTGATAATGATGATGATCATTGATAATTATAATAATAATAGTAGTAGTAATAGTAGTAGTAGTAGTAGTAGTAGTAGTAGTAGTAGTAGTAGTAGTAGTAGTAGTAGTAGTGACAGTAGTAGTAGTAGTAGTAGTAGTAGTAGTAGTAGTAGTAGTAGTAGTAGTAGTAGTAGTAGTAGTAGTAGTAGTAGTAGTAGTAGTAGTAGCAGCAGCAGTAGTAGTAGCTTAGTAGTAATAAAAGCAACTTTGAACTTAATTTAATTTGCTTATGCACGCGACGTATTGACTACAGTTATCGAGTTATTTCAAAAGCTATTACGCATAAACTCCAAGTTGTCATAACTGCAGCCGATTAGTCTTGGCAGTTAGCGAACTGGACGGCTTACTGTTGTTTTAATTTCGTGTGTATAAGATGTTAAACCTGGAAACTCCCTTAATGCAAATTCTTAAACTACTATCTTCGTGTAATATCACATTTAAGGACACAAACCTCATCGTAAACTTCTTGTCGTCCAATTCTTTTATCAATCTGCAGATCAAGTTTCGGATTCAGATATCGAGAGGAATACAAGTTTTTGGACAGAAAATCCCATTCCAGGACATCATCAGTCGTTCTGTGAATTGTGCCATTCACCGGAACTTTGCTGCTCGGATTGGAAGTTTCGATTGTGTTGTCACTCTCCAGCAGACTATTCATGGCGTCAATCTCTTGCTGCAGACTTCGCAGACGGTTGCGGAGACTGGCGGTCTTTAGGCTGAGCACGTGCTGATGCAGTCTGTGGGTGTAGGTCGGATTCCTCACAGGGTGCAGAGTAATTGCTCTCTTTGTATATTTTGTGCGCAGGGAGTGGATAAAGGATCCCTTCGGTTCTTCAAAGTTGTGATAGAAAGTATTCTGTCCAAAACAACAAGTTACTTACGGTTTCAAAGCGTGTTGAGTATGTTCTTAAACGTTGTGAGAACTAGGTTTAAAAACATATTAGGCCTAATCAACATTCCGGCTACACCTAATTATAGTTATTGTGGCTCCTCCATCCCTCAGATTTCTTCCCTCTGCAACGCTGTGTAGCCTTAGTAAAGATTCTCTCCAACCCAGACTTCCGTGGCCCTTGTGGAAGTTCTGCATTTGACAACCCATCTTTTTGGAGTAAGGTACCTTGCACCCTGCGATTCAGCTTCGTCGTCTTTCTTTACTCATTTACGTAAGAGCTTGAAACTTATTCGGTTCGATCGCAGTTTTGTTGTGAAGTCCGAAACGCCATTCATGAGATTCTCTTGAAGTGGCTCTGTATTAATTTCCGGTAAAATATGATGCAAAATTTAAAAAAATGCAATACAAAAGAAATTACATAGTTTAATTACAATTGACCTCTATGACATTTTACACCAAACTGGCCAGCACAGAGAGCGCCTGTCGTTAGTCTTTCTGATCAGGCGCTAAATAAATTTCTAAATGCAATTACAAATTGCAATTCAATTAATTACAATCTCTACTAATCATTTCATTATATTCTAAATACTCGACTCAAGTGAATGCGTTGTCTGAATAGGGATGACATAAAACTGTCTTTAGAAATGAGGTGATAGTATATTAACTGTGACTAAATATCGCTGCATGAAGTGGACTTAAATATAGGCCTATACATGGAATAAGGCCAACCATGTCCGACGTGGAACATAAGGTACCCGCAAAGTTTCGATCACACGCCAAAGCTCCAAGCTAGCTATCGATTTGACCATACTCTGAGAGTAAAATCAGATCAGACGTTTTTCCCAGAAATTAAAAACGTTTCAAAAATTCTTAGATTACTTTCTATATCGCATGATTTACCTGGTCACTCCAAGTGCATGTTACATTGGCGAATTGCCTGATACAGCGACCGATTTCAACGTCTTCATGAGTTGTGTAGAGATTCTTCAGACAATGCTTGATGTGTGGGACTGTCTTGGCTAGGATCTCTCTTGTCATAACCATACCAGACCCACCCATGCAATAATTCTGATCGGCCTCAAGATACATCTTCCCCAACTCTTCTTTGTTTCCAACACCAGGCTTACCAATGACAGGCATTCCGAATGAGTTTATTGAATGCAAGAACTTCAAAAGTGGTTCTCCTTTTATGTAAAGATCGTCATCTACTCGCATAAAGAAACTGAACTTGTCAAGGTAATGGTCATGGATGTACTTGAGCATCATGAAAGATTTCTTCTGAGGTGGGTAGGAATCATCAACGCCTCGAAGTCCAACGACTTTAATTCCAGGAGGACTTTCGTTTTCTGAACCCTCGGAAGAGAAAAAGATTACTTCTCCAGGAATGGATTTTGCCCAAGTATTATGAGCTGCAGCGACGCGTGTTTTGAGAAATTCTTTGGCCGTCATAACTGCCACTAACACCAGATTTTTGTCTGTGTAAAACTTGTTTCTTTCTGCTGATACTGCAATTGGGGACTTTGTTATTACGGTTGAGGAAGGATCTTGACACGATCTTCCGCGCAAAAGAGGCATAGATCTGTTGGCTGAATGACTGCTGGTCGACAATGGGCAGTACTTAATTGAATGTCTAATAGCTGCACAGCGAAAGACTGTTGAAATGAGAAATCCGATCATAAACCCAACCGCCACAGGAAGACCGAGTCTACAGATCTCCAGAGAGATCGAGACAACGCGATTTGCAGTTCGCTTTCTGATTGCAAATCGTATGCCAATCATTTTTGCAGAAAAACGTTGGTGTAGAAGTGAGCTGAAGTGAGCTGAGGTTTAGTCTCAGAAGTAAGCTGAGGTTTAGTCTCATGCAATAGCGACACATTCGTCAATAAAACCTTTAACACAAAAACAATGAAGTTAACAAGACTTCTGTTTTCCGTGGTTAGTGTGCCAGTCAATTCGAGTGCAGGTTGATACAACTAGCAGTGTTGTGCACAAGACCAAAAATCTAAGACCAAGACCGAGACTAAGACCGCATGGTCCAAGACCAAGACCGAGACCAAAACCGCATGGTCCAAGACCAAGACCGAGACCAAGACCTAAGCTAAACGTCATTCTCGATTTAGGCTAACTGTTACGTAATCGCATCATTCAAATCAGATGTTTATTAGGCCTACATTTTATAAGAATTAAATCACACAAGGTTTTGTCCCCAAGTCATGAAAAGTCCACTTCAGCTAGACACCCTCTCAAGAGGTGCAGATGTTGCAGGGATGCAAAAAAGTAATGATCGCAAAGACCGGCAAATATCGACAACAACATTTAACAAAATACTCCACACGCCACTCTCGATCCCACCCAAGGCCGAGATCAAAGGCAAATGACCGATACCAGGCGCCCAAGACCAAGACCGCACCTTTAAGACCAAGACCAAGACCGCATGTTTTCGCTCTCGAGACGGTCTCGAGACCAGGACCGCGGTCTCGAGACCCATCACTGGATCCAAGGCGCTTGCCTTCTAACCGTGGCAGGTAAACGACGGTCAGAGAGGACAGATATCTAATAAAAAGGAAGACTATACTTATTGGCACGTGAGTTGCGGCAGTTTACACAATTGAAATAACTTCGTCAAAAATACTTAGTCAAAATGCTCTTTGATGATCATATTAGTCAGTGTTTGTATAACATACAGGATGTCTAGTCGACAGTAAGTTATTTTATTTAGGCCTATTACTAAAGTCCAATCGGCCTATAGTTTAAATTGGACTAAATTGGATTTATGGACCAAGTTTTGACATAGGCTATACAGGGTTTGTCTATCTGTGATCTTGATGGCTCGTAGGAATTTTGGCCATATGTTGAATATATCATGACTATATAGTAAATAGAATTTTCATTTTTATTCTTGTAAACTTGTGATGGGAAAAATTTTCAGCGAATTGCATTGAACAGTAATGCAGTTACAATGTAAACTTAGGTGTACAGGTCATGAAGAATCTCACTCTCGTTTTCAGGAAAACAGAGCCGAGTCAAGACCCTACTATAGAAAAATGTGTACATTTACATTTCATGCGTTTTTCGCTTTTGTTGTAACATTCAGTAAAGCTGCTGTCTGCGTCTACTCATTATAGGGACAGCAAATCTGAGTCATTTAGAAACGATGACAATGCAGCTATATTGTCCCGATCATTCCTGAACAGCGATGGTAAACATTTTACCTTCATTTGCTGTGGTGTTCATAGGATACTGCGTGTGATGCGCGTGTCATTAAGTGTCATGATTAGTTCGTAATATATGTAATATATGGGACATACACAACATTTTAGATAAAG